>OX393577.1:60078313-60101952 GCA_947652605.1 Elmis aenea
AATGATCAAGGATTAAAGATTTCAATCCCATACTATTCAAAAAAAATAGCAAAAGCGCGTAAATCACTCTCCAGTTTGCTTATTCGGTAATTTCGACTTGAGAGTGAAGATTGCGATTAAATTTATGTACTCAATCGGCGGTTGTATACCGTACCGTAGCAATGTAGATAGCAATGCAATTGACAATGGTACAAGTGCCAAGGGAGCAAGAGATGGCGCTGAAAATACCTATTACACATAATGACAAATTTACAGTCATTCAAACAGTCTGCAACTAATGTGAAAAATTTTTATTATTGATTTCTCAGAAAATATTATTCTTGATAAAAGTTGGTGCATGGTCTAAAACTAATAATAAATTATAAGATGAAAAAAATTCAATAAAAAGTCATGGAACACTAGATTATAACGATTTTTGAAATATTCGCAAGAGTAAAGTGCCCCTATTTTAGGATATATAAAAAAAAATATAGGAAAAAGTTATTTAGAATCTCAAAATAAGGCTAGATTAAAATTTTGAAGGTCAAATTCAAATTTTTATTTTTTAAGAAATTTTAACATCTAAAAAGTCTGCAACAAATGGAAAAGTTTTTTATTATCGATTTCTCAAAAAATTATATTCTTGATAAACGGTAGTGCATGGTCCAAAACTAATTTTAAATAAAAAAAAATTTAATAAAGTCATAGGACACTAGATTTTAGCGATTTTTGAAATATTCGCAAAAGTAAAGTGCTTAAAATTTTGTAATAATTGTAATTTTGGAATTTGACCGTCAAAATTTACATCTAGTCTTATTTTGAGATTCTAAATAACTTTATTCTACAATTTTTTTGTATCTCTTAAAATACAGGCACTTTACTCTTGCAAATATTTCAAAAATCGCTAAAATCCAGTGTCCCATGAATTTTTATCAAACTTGTTTTTATCTTAAAATTAGTTTTAGACTATGCACCAACTTTAATGAAGAATAAAATTTTCTGAGAAATCAATAATAAAAAACTTTTCCATCTGTTGCAGACTTTTTGAATGTTAAAATTTCTTAAAAAATAAAATTTTGAATTTGATCTTCAAAATTTAAATCTAGCCTTATTTTGAGATTCTAAATAACTATTTCCTATAAATTGTTTTTGTATCTCATAAAATAAGGGCACTTTGCTCTTGCAAATATTTCAAAAATCCTTAAAATCCAGTGTCCTATGACTTTTTATTAAACTTTTTTTCATCTTAAAATTAGTTTTAGACCATGCATCAACTTTTATCAGCAATAAAATTTTTTGAGAAATCAATAATACAAATGTTTCCCATTTGTTGCAGACTTTTTGAATGACGCTGTATACATGTTGTTAAATATAATACTTGCAACGACAATTATTTATTTCAATTTTTTTGTTTACCGGGGCGGCGAAACGTACGTTAGCACGCGGGCGGCCAAGTACTCAGAAACGGCACTGTCCGAGGGATACGTTGTAAGTCATCAAACACTGATACTTATGTATGATGTAAACGTTAAAATGAAATTTACAGGGTAAATTTAGTAGTCAGTAGTATACATAATGTACTTGCAACATATTTATTACCGAAAAACGAGTAAGTATTGCATAAAACGTTCACCAAAATTTATCGCAACTACTCTATTATTGATTTAGTTCCGACATCGTCTATCCATGCTAGAGAAATAAATAGCCTAATAAAAGGAATGAAATTTTTGTTGCAATAAATCTGACGCAACATTAGAAAATGAAATTTGGCACGGGTCCGGTCACTGATAAACCCTGACCTGACTGCTGGACATTTTTTAAATATTATTTATGTTAGCCAAGCTGTTTGATCTCAATGTTAGATTAATGTTAATACTTTGGAAAATTATAAATTACGACTATTAGATTCTGAAATTCAACTAAGCTAGGAGCAGCAAGAATATAAATAACTTATAATTTTTCGATTTTCCGGTCAGTGATGTCGTCGGGAGGAAATAAATTTTGCATATTGTCCGCTTTCGGCTTATTCCGTTTCAAGCAATTTCTATCTCAGTTTCGAACGAAACGGAACAGTCAGTCGATACTTTGTTTTGAAAATATGTAAACAAAACGTGGATTCTCAAAGCTCAGTAAAACTTTAACATCGTATCCATAGTAACAATATGACCAAAAATTGGTCATTTGTTAACTTTAATGCAGCTTTGTGCGACCGGGCATGCGTTATTTAAAAATCAGCCTGATATTGTGTCCTTGTGTAATCGAGTTTTGCGTTTGTGAAAAATTTGAATAATAAAACATTCAGACAATAAGAAAAGCCAGTATAGACAGGTCCGATCCTTCGTTTTTCCGTTTATAGACACTACTAACTTTTCTTTGCCCCATTGAACATTAAATTTGAGTAAAATGTCTTTTTCCCTCCTTGTTAAGTCTTATAACAAAGCAAGAAAAAGATTCATCTTTATCATTTTAATATGTTTTGACAGCAATCGGCAATTAAAAACAAAAAATATTTGGTTCGTTTTTATCGGGACGAAAACGAAATATTTCGTTTTTCTTTTTGAATAACCGAAATTTAATAATGGTTAAAAGAGGTTTTACCGTCTTTTTTAGCCTCCAAGTCGAGGACCAATT
Organism: Elmis aenea; assembly: GCA_947652605.1. Lineage (NCBI taxonomy): Eukaryota > Metazoa > Arthropoda > Insecta > Coleoptera > Elmidae > Elmis > Elmis aenea. The sequence continues at coordinate 60,080,924 of OX393577.1, forward strand.
TTTTCTTAGTCATCAACCTCTTTTTACAAAAACCAGAGCAGAGAACTTTCTAAAGAATAATCGCCAAATGTCAAAATGACAGTGTTGGCAACTCTATTAATACGATGAAACCCCTATTATTCGAGTATTCGATTATTCGGATTATAAATACTTCGTATGAATTAATATGTAAATCACAAAACAAATTTGGCGTCATTGTTTTGTACTGTCGGTAATAAATGTGAGATATAAAATATTTTTGATGAATTTTAAAGCCTATTTACATTTTTGTTTCCGTTTGTTAGTAATCGTTGGGCATCTGCTAAATTGTAAACGGCGATGTTTGGTTTTGATCATTATGGACGGCATAATTTGGACTAGCGAATCGCCATATTAAATTTATCAAATCGTTTAACACATATAACATACAACCAAATAAATTTAGTCCATTTTATTTAGTACAACACCCGTCAGGTGCAAAAACACAACTAGTTTGTCAAACCGTAGATTATCAACGCTAAATGTCATATTTTAAAACCCTTTGGTTGTCCAATCAAGTGTATATTATTTACTGATGATTCCATGAACAAATTAGAAACATAGAATATGTGTACCGTTACTTGTATTGAACAAAATTGCAAGTATTAGCAACAAAGTTGTTAGTACATAATGTATATGGATAAAAGTGAAGCTCACTTACTTCAAGTGAGATATTTTACTGCCTAGTTGGAGTCTTCACAACATAGATAGTAAATTCGCTTTTATGTTCAATGAATAAAAATTAGAAACTGATAAAATCGGTTAAAACCGGTTTAAGGAATTATTCATTTCGTTTTCGTTCTTGAACGAAAAATAATAATTTAGTTTTCGTCCTTATAAAAATTTCGGTTAATTTCGTTTAATGTTTTCGTTCCGTTCTTTGTCCATGTCAGCAATAATAAAAAAGTAATTATTGAAAAAATGTTATTATTAACAAAAACCAGATGCAAAATGTAAGAAAAGATGTTTCGTCCTTGTAAAAAGCGCGATATTCAACGTGTTGATTGAATACAATCTGTAACAAGTATCTAGGGGGTTTAAAAAAGTTCCGAGCGCAAGTTTACCAAAGTTTACTTTTACGTTAACTCTGGAAAAGAAACTTTTACTGTTAACTGAAAATCCGATGCTCTTTCTTCGAGGAATTTCTGTATTACTATCGTGATTAAAAACTAATAATGGTTTAAAGATTAAGTGACTTTATTTAATATTTCTCAAACAGTGTTACGAAGCTGTCAAAAATATAAAAAAAAATAGTTTTAAAAAAATTTGAAAGTTGGTCGTCAAAACATTTGCAAAAAAAATGCTACCACCAATTGAGCTATTTATTTTAAAAGGGCAGAAGTCACTTTTACGTGATTTTAAGGTATTGAATGTCTTGTATTTTAATGGGCATAAAAATATGTATGCTAACTATGAAGAAATTTTACTTATTATTTCCTATCTTGGTTACTTATATTTTCTTTAGTATACGTAATTTTGCACAGACTTTAAAGAATCGTCATTTTGCATTACTGTAAAGTGACATTAGTGTAAAGTGACTTAAGCCACTTTTAAAATTAATACTTTATAAAAACTACAGACTTATGTTGATTTTGTAGGATATGTTTTACTGAAGTGACATTTGATAAGAAAGTAATTTGAGAAAATTGATGAGTAAATTATAAAATATAGGTAATTTATATAACGCATTTCATTATAAGTTTATTTAAGTATTTTTCAGTGTCATTAATATTCATGAAATATATAAGTAAGTCATTACTAAATTCATCGGTACATTTTAAAATATAAGTATAAGTACCTAATTTATAAAACGTATTTTATGTAAAAGTTTATTCATGTATTGAATCATTGTCATTAATAGGAGTGATAAAGTCTTCAGACTTCCACTTTGTCTTATATTTTTATAATGACTGTCATAAATTGGGGGCAATAGGGAAATAGGCAAATCCTTCATTATGTCATTTTCAAAATAAATGTAATTGCACTTCTGTTTAACAATACATTTTCTATTGACGTAAACAGTAATGATTTTGAAAGAAATAGCAAGTAAAATGTTTTAAAGAATTAAATACCATACCATAATCGTAAACAGCTTTAAATCATTTTTTGCAAAAGGTGAGTTATGCCGCTTTTAAAATAAAAAGCTCATTTAAATGTTTAACATGTTGATTAAATATAACTTTTTAAAAATTGTTAAAGGCGGTTTTTGCAAAAGTTTAAGTGTACGTTTAATAATTTTAGTAAAAACTGTTAATTGAAAATTAGATGCCTTTTTTCAGATAACTTCTACATTATTGTCGTGATGAAAGCTTTCAAAAGCTTAAAAAAAAACGAAAAATAAATGATATGTGAAAAACATTTGAAATTTGCCTGTCGAAGCAATCGCAGTAACAAATGCTATCAACCAATTCCTTGCTAATAAAAATATTATTACTAACACATTCATGCTAAATTTAAAGAACTTTAGGTAGTGAATAAACATGAGTTTCAGTTTTTCAGTAAATTGGTTTACAATGCAATGTTTTATCCAAATTTTAAAAAACACTTTTATTAATTTATCAGAACTGAACTATCAAATAACATTTACCGACACAGAAATAATACTAGCGACACAAGAATAGTTATTTATGTATCAAGGCCAAAAAGTGTAACACGCAAGGCCGAAAAAGTACGTTTTGGCCGAGGTGCATATTACATTTTTTGTGCGATCGAATTAAAACCAATTTAAATTTTTAGTCATTTTCAAAATTATAGGTTAGAAACTACGTGACATTCTGTCACTGACAGATGACGGCGTATGTACTGCATTACCGGCCCTCTCCTTAGCAACGGCCGTAAAAGTTACTTTTTCGGCCGTTGCTAAGAGTAACGACCTGAAAAGTAACTTTTGCGGCCGTTGCTAAGAATAGGGCCGGTAATGCAGTACTTTATGGTTGCTAACGTGTCCGTCAAACAGCTGTTTCTAGTACGATCGCACAAAAAAGCATTTTTATGCAATAAATGTTTCATCAAAAAATAATTAATGTCTTTGCAAATAATAGCTGCCGACTTTAAGGCTATTTATGAAAGTTTGTTTTAGGTTAAAAAATCTTTTCTTAAACATAAACGTTTAGAATGTTGATTTTTTGACAAGTTAATGTGTGGTAACGATAAAAATACATGATTGATTATTGGAGCTGACAGGTAAAAACGTAGGAAACCTTAACTAATGAATTTACTCATTTAAAAAATTATAAAATATAACATTAGGGCTGAAATAAAAAGCGTCATGTCTAATTTGATTAACAGTAACAAATGAAGCGTCAGGTTATGTAATTACTAGACAAATGGACATAATATTTGTCGTAAACAAGTCTAACTACCCATTTTTTAGTTTATTATAAGCTAACAGCAACATCTACAAGGTGTTTTTTAAATATTGCGAAAAACTTTGGGAGGTGATTCCTTATCGAAAATTAAGGGGGGGCTTTTATACAATTTTATTTCTTAAACGTCTCCTTTTGGAGTTATATACCCTCCTAAAGGGGAGTAGTAAAATTAGGTTTTTATTTTATTTTTCAAATTTGGAGATGTGTAGGAGAATAATATTTAGTAGATATTTTGTACTTATTGAAAGGTTTCCCATAGTAACATTTTTAATTATCTTCCACCTTCTCAAGGCGCTGAAAAGTGCGACCCTTGTTGGTTTGTATCAGTACTTTTTGGAGGCTTGAAATTTTACTTTAAAAAATATAAAAAAATAACTTGTGTATTTAATCGACAAACTTTATCTCATTTTCTGACCTATTCTATTTACGATGAGGTATTTTATCCTTTGCTCTGTAAAATGCAACGAATTTAAATTTGAAAATCGTGTAATCCTGATTCACCTTGTCAATTATGATTTTTCTCTAAAGAACACGCGAATTTGTTTAAAATGAAAGACATGTTGAGGAGGAAGGACAGGAGAATATGGGGATGATTACCTTGTTCAAAGCGTGATTTTTCCGATAGGCTGATATAAGTTTCTTAACAAATTTAACTTGCCAAGCCAAAGGTATTGGTATTTCCAACACTGATTTTGGAAGATTGTTTTAATAGCTTAGGATCTTTAATCACTTTTTAACAGGAGCATACTGTTTTCGGTAACATGTGCAAAGGGAAGTCCTGTCCCTTTTTGAAGCTGAACAGAAAAACTCCTTTTATGTTCAAATGATAAGTAAAGATCTATTAACATAATAAGAAGAAGGTGGAGATTTTGTTTAGCACAGCTTACGGTTTTTTGAAATCCTCAATAAATTTAGCATTGCCCCTGCAACTGATGACAACAACTTATAAAAAGTTACATTATTTTAATCAGGGGTTGGAGCAGTCCAATTTTTTTTATTGCTCCGTTCCAGCTCCGCTCCATGCTCCAAATATTATAAAAGTCTTTAAAACAAGTTTATTGATTAAAAAAAATAGTTTTCAAAAACAAAACTTTAATTTTTTGGATATGTGGAAGTGTCAAAAATTACAATATTTGACACTAACAAAGAAGTGATGTTAAATAAATGTTTGAAAGAACAAACAAAGTATTGATCTTAAAGGTTGAAAAAAAAAGTTTAAAAAAAATTGTACATAATAAACTGGAGCAGTGGAGCAATCAAAATTATTTGCTACGGACTCCGCTCCTGCTCCGGGCAAAAACCCATTGCTTCACTGCTCAGTTGCTCCAGCTACGTGCTCCGCTCCAAGCCCCTGATTTTAATGCCAACCTTACATAATTCTAGACTGATGGATGTGCAATAGATTTTACTTCAAACAGGTTTAAGCAAACTTTGTGTGCATTTACCAGTCAGAACTGTCGGAATAAGTAGATCCACTATAGATATAAATTGTTTACGTTAAGTTTGAAAAATATCCTCAGATATTTTTAAATTAATAAGCGTAGGATCATCCGGCATAGGAATTGTTTTCTATGAAAGCAACATCGAAGTTTTACAAACTTTATTAAAGAAACTTCGGGAGATAGTTGCAAGTGCTGCTCCAGAAATATACTTTATTAATTTTTTGCTGTTAGTTTGAAATGAGTTCGTTTTGTTACTAGATCGAAATCCCAATCAAAAAGGCGAGGAAGCAGTCAAAGAAATATAATTTGAGCAATTCAGACATGTGTGTAAAAATAAATGAGTGATAATAAAGAAAAAGTTGTCTAAAATTTACTTTTAACGTAAAATGTTGCCAGATTTTTGTAATCAATAATCCACTTAAAATAAATAACTTTTCATTCAGGAATTGCATCAAAATCTACTCCAATAAACTTCTAAACTCGTGCTTAATGTATGAAAATTAGCATTTGGGTAACATTTTACGTACAATCAAACTAAATAATTCTTTTGTGTGTAATTTATTTGTGTGAAACCCTCCTTATTATTAGGATATTTTATAAAAGTCGCTGAAACAGTATGTGAATTGTAATAGATTAAAATTAATGTTGTGGGTGGTTTTAAGTGGCATTAAGGACATTGCCTGCTTGCCTGGAATTTTAACTTGTTTATAAAAATAACTTGTTAAACTAGGTTTGTTTATATTAGGGGCGTAGCTATATCAAAGCAAGAATTAGCCAAACTGAACACTTAAAAATGGGAACCTCTCGAGTAAGTTGCAATTTTTAAACATTTTGAGGGACCAATTATTAAAATGATTGTTATGCCCTAAATAAAATAGTTGTATAATTTAACATTCGTTTTCAAAAAATGCAAGTAGTGAAAAATTACTATGCGTTTGTTGAGCCGAAAAAAGTAATCAAAAATACAAGGCGCAGTTCTAGTTAATTCTAAGAATCTTTAGAAAAATATTCTGAAGTTCTTTACCTCTAATTTCTTTTGTATTCTATTTCGTAAATTAGACGAGAATAAACTGAGAAATGTCTATAAAACAAGTCTTTACTTTAAATGTGTTAGAAAATGTCTCTAATCATGGTTTTCCACAGAATCTTTTTCCAAACTCAAACGAATAACAATAAAAAAGGGGGTCCAAAACTTAAAGCGTAATATGAAGGAAAGTATTTGTTTCAATGTTTTAATGGTAATGCTAGATGATGACGTAAAAGTCGCTGTATGAAAATACCACGTCGTCAATTTTGACGAACATTGAGGGAAACTGATAACAAAATTATCCGGAAGTTCCCTTTTAAAACACAAGCTTTATAGATCTGCTTATTTATCGACTCGAAAAATGTATAATCCGCACTCATTCTTACTTAATTTAACAAATCCATTTTAGCATCGTTTTATTTAATCCGGCATTAGCTGCGTTTTCGAATTTTACCAGTTGTACCATGTTGAGTTTATCGCTCAATTGTTTTGGATTATACACATTGAGTTTGTGTTTTTACGGCTGCTTTACATTTTTACTGCCACTTCGTAACAATTCTTTTGGTTTGTTGAACGTATGTTAAACCTTATTAACAATATTGTGGTAAGTGAAAGAGTTAGTATGACTTTATTGTTGACTATTTAGTTTTAAAATAATCGAAGCTTTTGAATAATTTAAAACTTCACTTGATTTTGAAAACATTACTATGATCTGATCTGCCATACTTTTTTTAATATCACTGGGGCTTTTTCAAGTCTAGTTTTTAGACACCCAAAGCAGACGAAAACTATTTATACCAGTGTTTATCAACCTTTTTGAACTTGCGCCTCCCTTGTCCATATTAATTTTTATTGCGCCCCTTTAAACTAACTGAAAAAAGGATCCTCCATGTTTTTAAATCCGTTCTGTTTCACACTGGTGACTTGTTTCAATAAATAGATTTCCTTTTCATATCTCCCCGCCTCCCTTCAGATATTTGGTGCCCCCTAGGGGGCTCGCAGAGTAGCATAGGTTGGGAACCATTCATTAAAGCAATTACTCTGTTGTGTTTATCACTGAAACCACTTACTGGATTTTTAAGTAATAAGATATGGTAGTTTCCAGACTAGTAAATATACAGGGTGTTTCTTAAATATTGCGAAAAACTTCGAGAAGTAATTTCTTATCAAAAATTAAGGGGGGGCTTTTATATACAATGGCTTTCTAAGACGTCTCCTTTCGGAGTTAAACCCCCCTAAAGGCGGGCGGTAAAATTAGATTTTTATTTCATTTCTTATATTTGGATAAATGTAGGAGAATGATATTTGGTAGATGTTTTATACTTATTGAAAGGTTTACCATAGTAATATTTTTAATCATCCCCCACCTTCACAGGGGGCTGAAAAGTGCGACCCCTGTTGGTTTTTTTATTAGAACTTTTTGGTGGGTTGAAATCTAGCAATTAATTTTTTTTTTGAAAACTTGATTTGTTTAGAAATATTTTTTATTCTTTATGTTTTCTGCAAAACCTACAGGTCTAAGAAAAAAAAATTACATAAAAGCTCCTCCCCCCCTTAATTTTCGACAAGGAATTACCTTCCGAAGTTTTTCGCAATATTTAAGAAACACCCTGTAAAAATAGTATAATTTCAGAATTAAAAATGAACATTTTAGAAAGAAATTTACCGATTTAAATTTAATGAGTAGATAGTTTGTTCCTTAAATATTAAGTCAATATTTTAATTTAAATTAAGGCCATGAACTACAAATGAGTCGCCTAGATGCAAACTCGGTTATATCCATTTTGGGTGCAAATTAAACTGACAGTGCCATCTTGTAGAGAATTGAATTCTCTGTGAATATAGACATACCCTGACATTTAAAATCGACTAAAACATGTGCTCCACATTGTTTAAATGCAAAGGTCCAATGCAAAACCGGGCAATTCCTATTTTACATAGTAGCAGAAACGACTAAATCAATATCGCTGCAAAATCGGTTATATGCAATGGCAAAATTTATCTTTAGCTACAAATACGGTTAAATCCATTTTCATAGGTTTTACGAATTATTTTAAGCTTAAAACAAGTTCGAGTTGTTGTGTACAAGCACGTGTTTGAAAGAAGATGGATCCAGAGCGATTTGTAGGTTTAAAGTTCCCAAAGGAAAGCCCGTGCTAAAGCATTCTTTGGGCTTCTAAAGGAAGAGAGGAAAGATTTACTCACCATTTCGTCAGAAAAATTTAGTGCTCCCAAAAATACCTGACCAAATTACATATTATAAGTGTCAATTTTATATTTACAATTTTTACGGTTGTTGTGGGATCGTCAAAAAGCAAATTGTCTCCCCAAAATGTTTTCATCTACACTTGGTTTGAACACGAAAGTTCAAAATCTTCTAATGAAATTGTATCAGCAGTGTATGACTGCATTATTAAAATTGAAATTGATGATGATACGAGGGAGATTCGTTTAATGGTCGACGGGTGTACTGGACAAAATAAGAACAAATGTATGATTGCAATGGCTTGTAAATGGTTTTCGTAAGCGCCAAAACAAATTAATACAATACGGCTAATTTTCCCTGTCACTCGACACTCATGTCTACCATCAGATCGCGTATTTATTTGCTCAGATAGAGAAACAGGTTCGTGAAAAAGATACCATAATAGATCCAGAAGACTATATCAACATTTTCAAAGTTTATGGTACTGTGAAGAGACTCGCAGAAGATTGGACGGTATTTGACTGGAGGAACGCTATAAAAAATGTGATGAAACCAACAAGCTGTTTGCCTTTTAAGCTATCCTCTTGTAAAAGATTTGTTCTAAGCAGAAGTAAAAAAGGAACATTTTTTGTGAAAGGTAAAATGAATTATAAAAATGACTGCAGTGGCTCAATCAATTTGTAAAAGGGGAAAAACCTTTTAGATGATCGCTCCAAAGTTTTTACCAGTAGGCCATCGGCCCATCAAGCAACAAAAAAAAAGACAATGTAAATGAGTTACCAATCAAACATTTTGGAAAAGATTGGCTCTCAAAGTCAGAAGAATATAAATTAAATTTTCATAAAGACATTATAAATTCTGTTACCGATAACAATGGTACAGATGAAGTAAACGGTTTATGATATTATTAAATGAATGCTTTGTTTTTAATTCAAATCCGGGCAAATCCTGAATTAGCTGCAAAAGTGGCTAAGTGCGTGCTTAATTTTCATTTTTCTCTTAAACGATTTGAGTTTGTTTTTTGAGGTTCCGGTGGATTGTTCTTAATATTTTTCCTTAATTTTGTCAACAAAAACAATAATTTTAACTAAACTGTGCAAGTCGTTATAGTTTTTCTCAATTATCTCATTTCCAATAAAAGTGGAGATAGTCAGTTTTGCATCTAGGCGACTCAAATATTGGTGAAAAACGAAAAAATTTAAGCATTATAAAAAGTAATCTGTTTTTCTTGGCGAACACTACAAGCCTCCTTAAGCCTTAAATGCACATTTTGAAACCCAAATATATTCGTAAATTTTTGGTTGTTAGCAGTGGTTTAGCTGAAATATTTGGGTCTTTATAGACAAAAAAAAGCTTTTTCTCCCTCCATTTTTATTATTCCTTTATTATGTTTAGTTTCGTTGGTAACCATGGGTAAAAAAATTATTCTCTAGACATTCTCTCTTAATTTCCTGTTGCGTATTTATAATTTTGTAATATAAAATAAAACTTATAGTAATATAGTAACAAAATTGAATGCAGTTATTCTAAAACTTAACTTTCCAGGCTTTTGAATCCATATCAATCTAATTAATTAATTTGCTTTTACTTGTTAGTCAAAAATAATGGTATTTGTAACCTTTTATGAACAATGATATAAAGAAGCTGGTAAAAGAAAAGAAAATAGCATGGAAAAAATTTACCCAATCAAAAACAGAGAATGATAGAGAAGTATACAATAGAAAGAGAAATACAGTAAAAGAAGCAGTCAAAAAGTCAAAAATCGAAACGTGGAAGGAATTCGGTAAAGAGATAACAGAATTACACGAAATTGACAATAGAAAGTTCTGGACGAGAATTAAAAGACTAAGAGGAAATAAAAAGAAAGAATTAAAAGTAATAAAAAACAAACAGGGACAAGTACAAACAGACACAAAAGAAATACTAGAAACGTGGAGGGAACACTTCATAAGCAAATACCACATGATAATCCCAGAAGAAGACATAAACAGAGTAGAACAAGTAGACCACCAACAAGAAATTAAGAGGGAAGAAGTAAAAGACGCAATAGGAAAAGTCAAAATTGGAAAAGCAAGTGGAGAAGACAACATAGTACCAGAGATGATCAAATGGCTGGGAGAAAAAGGAATAGACTGGATATGGGCAATATGCAAAGAAGCATGGGAGAAACAAGAAATACCCAGGGACTGGGAAAACAACTTACTAGTACCAATATACAAGAAAGGAGAACAATCACAATGTGAAAACTACAGACCAATCTGTTTAGCTCAAACTAGCTACAAACTATATACAAAAATCCTAGAAAAGAGATTAAGAGAGCACGTGGAAATAAAACTTGAAGAAGAACAAGCAGCTTTTAGACCAGGAAGACAGACAAGTGATAATATATTTATTATAAGGAATATAATAGAAAGAAAAGTAGAAGAAGGAGAAGAACTCTACCTAACATTTATAGACCTAAAAGCAGCCTTCGACACGGTAGACAGAAGAGAAATATGGAAAACCCTGAGAGAAATAGAAATACCTAACACCCTAATAAATGCAATTAGAAGCACGTATCACACAGTAAGAGCAAAAATACAAATTGCAGGACAAAGATCAGACGAATTTAGAATGAACAAGGGAATAAAACAGGGAGACAGTCTAAGCCCACTATTATTTATAATATTCATGGATAAGATAGGGAAACGAATTAAGGAAAAACATAAACAACTGAACACGGCAATTGGATACAGAAACCTAGAAATAATTACATTAAATAGCCTACTATACGCAGACGACATAGTGCTTATAGCAAATACCAGAAACAAAATGCAAAAACTAGTGAATGCATGGACCGAGGAAATAGAGAGCATGGGAATGGAAGTGAATATAAATAAAACAAAAACAATGATCATAAACGAAAAACAAAAAGACCCTCAAAACATCAACAAAATTAAATGTAAAAACAATGAGCTAGAAAGAGTGACAACATATGAATACTTAGGAAGTATAATAACAGAGGACGGGAGAATAGACGCCGAACTAACAAACAGGGCAAACAAATCAACAAAACTCTATTATTCACTAAACAAATCAATATTAGGACACAAAGAGATAGACAAAAAAGTGAAAATGAAAATACACAATATGATAACAATACCGATAATAACATATGCAGCGGAAAACTGGACAATAAAGAAAAAAGATGAAAATAAAATAAACGCCATGGAAATGAAACACCTCCGGAAAATAGCTGGGAAAACAAAATGGGATAGGATAAGAAACGAAAACATTAAGAGAAATGACAGAACAAGAACCAATAATAGATAAAATAAAAAAGAAACAACTTAACTGGTATGGACATGTCATGAGAATGAATCCAGACAGACTTACAAGAAAAATAATAGAAATAGGAAAACCAGCCAAAAAACAAAGAGGGAGACCAAGAAGGAAATGGATGGATCAAATAAGGGATTGGGGAGCAGAAAGAGGAAAAACACCAGAAGAAATGAAAATTCTTGCAAAAAACAGAATGGCATGGCGAAAATGGACTCGGGATACGAGACTAACCTCCGACGCCTGAAAAGGCAGAAGGAGACGAGAAGAAGAAGAAGAAGTAACCTTTTATAATAATTTAAAGTTCACCAAATAATCTTTCTATATCAGCTACTGCCACAAGTAGTCTAAGAAATTAAATAAATACAGTCAATATATTAAAAAATGCTCTACAAAGCGTTGTACTTTGTTGCAGCTAAAGTAAGAAATTATTTTACATGCCGTTTAGGCCTACACCTCCGTGATCCTCTCACTCTTTTCTATTTTTGGCTTTGGCCTTGCAGTCTCCTATACCCTTTTCTTTTAAGTCTGATAGAACTGCTTTTCTCCACCGTCTTCTCGGTCTACGTTTCTTCTTCTTGTAATTTGGTGTTTTCCAGGCTATCGTTTCTGGTGTTCGTCCATATGCCATTTTTTGATATGACCCAGCCACTGTAATCTTTTCGCTTTTATCACTAAGTCAATTAATTGCTGGTCGCTTATATACCTATCTCATAAATTTCCCTGTTTGTTCTTCTCTCATACCCTTGTTCTGTTTTCCTTCCTCCCAACACTCTTTAAAGTATTTTCCTCCTCTCCCATATCTGCAATCTTTCCTGTGTTTTCTTATTCAGTATCCAAGTTTCACAGGCTGTTGGTCGCAATAATGCTTTGTAAAGACGGAATTTAGCATCTCTAGATAACTGTTTCGCCGTTAGTAGTTGGTTCAAGGCTCCGATACATTAATTCGCTTTTATTAATCTTGCCTGTATTTCTTTTTCTTCATCAGATTTTTTCGTTATTCTGGAACCAAGATAGACAAACTCATGCACTTCTTGCAGACTTATTTTTCCCAATGTCCTAGTTATTTCTAGGATTGCATTCTGCTGACTTTTATTTATTTATTAAATTACACCCAACAGGGGTAAACCCCAATCAGGGCGATATACAATAATATAATATACGTAATAATATATGTAACATTATAGGTACTATAAATGTGTGCATTAAGAAAAATCAATTAATTTTATCATACAAATCTATCCTCAGATATATACATAATACATAATATAACTATGCTTTTATTAATCAGCCAAAACATAAAAAAAATATCACAAATAAATATATGTGCATTAATTAATACAAAAATAAATCATATTGAACTGGTGCACGTAAAATCAGTAAAGCTTTGTTTTTGAAAGTTGAAACACTACAATTATAAAAAATATCAATGTCTGAAAAAATATTTGCCACCTTACACATTCTGTACAAAGGTGACACCTGAAGCAAATTAGTACGAGGTTGGTTCAAATAAAATGTACTAGCCCAACGGCTGTTTGATCGAGGCACTAAAAAGGAAATTTTATTTAATAGATCTATAGTGACATAGACTTTGTGATTAACGATTTTGAAAATATACACGTGATCCAGCAAACACCGTCTTCGCTCAAGGGATATAAGCTGCAATTCACTCAACATAGTTTTATAAGATGTTAAATATGGATAAAGACCAGTCTGTTTAAAAATTATATAACGTACGAACCGTTTTTGAACGGCTTCTATTTGTTTTATAAAGATTTCATAAAAAGGATTCCATATGACAGAAGTATATTCCAATTTGGTTCTCACAAAACAATTGTACAGAAAATAAAAAGAGCTAACATGTTTAAAGTGAATAGTGTTCCGCAATACGAACCCCAATGATCTAAGTGCTGCCTCTGTACTTTTACGTATATGTTCAGCAAAATTTAATTTTGGGTCAAACATAACTCCTAAATCGTTAATTTTCGTTTTCCTTCCCATCAAAATGTCTTTCATTGTATACTGAAACATTATTGGACTATGCTTCCTGTGATATGATACCAGCGAGCATTTAGCAATGTTAAAGTGCAACTTATTTTCCATGCTCCATTGATATAATATTGTTAATGTCATTTTGTAGAGACTCACAATCACTGACTGATCTCACATTCAACCATAATTTTAGGTCATCTGCAAAAACTAAATTACTAGAGTATTTTATGGATAGTGGCAAGTCGTAAATAAAATGTAAAAATAATAGTGGACCGAGATTAGAACCTTGGGGCACCCCTGAACTAACTTTATATTTGAAAGAATAGCAGCTATTATATACAACATACTGAACTCTGTTTGTTAAATAAGAACGAACAAGATGAAGTAATTTTAAAGAGAATCCAAACGAATGAAGTTTATCTAACAAGATATCAAAATTTACTTTATCGAAGGCTTTTGCAAAATCAGTATATAGGTAGACATTTACATTTCTTCTGGTTTAATTGTAACTTCATCTTAAAAATTATTTTACAATCTTTTATTTCTTTAAAATCAATAAACGTAGAATGCAAAATGGAAAGAAAAAACTTATTAGAATATTGTTAAACATTTTTACATTAAATTAATTTTAATTTTGCAATTTTTTTTGACTGCCACAAGGGAGTGGGATTCTTTGTGGGCCCATAATCGTTGCTATCTCTTGTTATAGGGTGCTATGTCTCTGCTTGTCTTTTGTTTTAACTTTTAACGCACAATTTACTATTCACATACGTGGTCTATAAAAAAAATCCCTCTAGCTACTGACCGTATTCAGCATTTTCCCCTTCAATCCGCCGATGGCATGTGTTCCTTTGAGCTTCACAAGCAAATTTTGATTAAACTATTTAATATTTATGGTAAATATAGAAACTGAATATTCTGCGTAACGTCCATGAACTATTCAATCACGGTCTTTGCTCTTTTTTTAACAACACAAGCGGCATTTGATTAAAACATTTAATATTTATCATAAATTCAGATTCAGACTGCGTTTTCAGTCAAGTTTCGCTGCTTTTTATGAGCTTAGCATATGCAATGTTGGAGACTGCTTGAAGTAGGCGCTCTAAAACGTTTTCATCTTTACATTTCTTCACACTTGGGAAGGCAGAGAGACGTTATAATAGAAAGTCGGAATGCGATATGAACGCTTTGCGGTAGGATTAACAACATTCGGTTTAGATGAGTAGACAATTTACATATTCACATTTATAAAATCTTAAGTTATTTGTTGGCTTATCCGGTCTACATGGCGCAAAATGTTTTATTCGAACCGCTATTTCTATATAGTGAAATACTAAAAGCTCGCTAGAGTATCATTAAAACTTGAGAAGCAAAATAAAAAGGATTTCTTTCGCTGTCAAATAATGGTGTCGATACACTTTTTTTATTTTCGCTACAAGCAATAAAAGAAAGTTCAGTGATTGGAAAAAAATTGTCGCACAGTTACAAAGGATTTAATCTTTTCGGCTTATCGCGATGTATTTTGTAAATGTTTGTATTGCATGACATAAACACACACGTTTAATATAATCATTATTATTAAGTAGGTAGTTTAAATGGCCAAGGATAATTATTTTATCGTTGTAAAAAGTTACTAAACTTTAAAATAATTCAAAATTTTGAAGTTACGTATTTTTGACAATTTATAAAAGTAATTCTTGGCCTAAATTTTATTGTTTTAGTAGTCCTGACAATAAAGTTGTACTTTTTGATTGCAATATTTAATTACGTGACTGACGGAAATTCTTGTTTAAAAATTTCATTTCAGAACGTACTATTTTTGACAGCAACTTCTAAGAAAATACCGTGGAAGAAAATCAAAATTCGTCATTAGTCTGTTTCTTACAAAGGAGGGTCACGATATGTTGTCGCTAGAATCTGATCAAGGTTGTGTTTATTGCATCAAGAACATCAAAACTAAATGTTTTGCACAGTTATACCAGCCGCTGGCCATTTCCTTCGGGAAAATAGGGGGAAAACTAAAAAGTTCAATAATGAAGGTAATTTTTGCGAACGCGTTTGCTATGAAACCGTCAGAGATAAAATCAAAATTCTTTTATTTACCGATGCGCGCATCCTTTGCAAGTAAAATGGTGCAAAATTTTTGAAAAAATCTTAAACGGTTCCGGAGAAAAGCGAAGCCTTTGTAAAAACGATTTCGCCTATGTTAAACTCCTATGATTTAGATTTAGTTATACAACTTTTAAAATCATAGCGCTTTTGGCAGGGGTTTAGTTTTTGACGTTTTTCTTCGGAACCGTTCAAGATTTTTCAAAAACTGTATCATTATTCTACTCGCAAAGGATGCGCGAATTGGTAAATAAAAGAATTTAGATTTTATCTCTGAAGGTTTCATGGCCAACGCGATCGCAAAAATTACTTTTATTATACAACTTTTCAGTTTTTCCCTATTTTTCCGAAGGAAATGGCCAGTGGCACGTATAACTCTGGAAAACATTTACTTTTGATGTTATTGATGCAATAAACACAGCCTTGATCAGATTCTAGCGACAACATATCGTGACCTTCCCTTGTAAGAAACGATATAAAATCAATTTTGTCCAGAAGTAATAAATAAAATAGCAATAATCTGTTTCCAGCCCCGAATCTTGTAATTAAATTAATGAAAAATTAACTAGAACTTTACCTCTACTGAGAACGATAATTGCAAAAACTTAAGAGGAAGAAAGGAACTGTTGTTTAGAAGGAAAGTCACTTTGCGTTAAAACATCAGGTAACTCCAATTCTGGTGACAGATGTCTTTTTTGTCCTTTTCCCAACGATTCAGTAGCACTCGGTTTAGCAAAGATTTTGTCCAATGTTGTTTGTTTTTTAAAACTTTGTGACGAATATTGGAGTTTTGAGCGAACACCAAAGCAATTTTTTGCCAAAAAAGTGTCGAACATTGAATTTGAATAATATAGGAGCTGACAAGTGTAGAGGTTTCACTATATTTGCTTCTACATATACTAAGTTACGGTAGTGTACTAGATGACAGAACTGAAAGCAGCAAATTAAATGAAATATTTAAGAGCCGCTACAGATGTAACTAGACAGAATTAATAATAACATTATACGAGGTTGGTTAAAAGTACATTCTATGGACAACAAAATTGAAAAGGTGGATGGATCATCTTACATGAATGAAAAAAAGTTGAGTAGCGAAACAAATGTGGAAAGAGATTGTTGAGAATTTTTGTACAACTTCATACCTCCACAGACTCTACACCGTTATGGTAAAAGAGGGCAGATTATAACTATAAATAATTGTAATTCTTAATTTAAATGAATTTGATACCAATTGGTACCCTATGCACATACAAATTTTAAAGCATGTTTCTATACAGGGTGTCTCAAACATCATTACTGCCTCGAATATCTCTTTTGTTTTTAAAAATAAGCCTTATGAACACCAAAGAATTAAAAAAATGACAGAAAAGCGTAACAATAAATTCGAAATGTGTTTGTTAACTTTGTTCTAGAAGCGCCAAGTTTAAATGAGAGAAAATGCGAGTATCTAGTAATTGAAAATACTGAA
Organism: Elmis aenea; assembly: GCA_947652605.1. Taxonomy (NCBI): domain Eukaryota; kingdom Metazoa; phylum Arthropoda; class Insecta; order Coleoptera; family Elmidae; genus Elmis; species Elmis aenea. Next base: position 60,097,872 of record OX393577.1, read on the forward strand.
GATATCTTGCCTTTAGAAATAAACGTGATAAAAGCGATGAGAAGATAACAAAATAAAAATATATATATATATATATATATATATATATATATATGCAAAACGTCAAACTTGCCTCCGTATGTATACGTGTAAAAGTATTACTCGCCTCCGAAAACGGAGGCGAGTAAGTAAAATCGGAGGCGACTAGGTATCCCCGTGTATATGTGATTTAAATGCTTAAAGACGTCACGGACAAGCGCATAGCGAATTTTATGGTGGAGGCTAGTTCGATGGTTATACATATACAGTTATACACTTGAGTTAACAGAAATGTTATTAGGTGGCGCCACCAACTAATACACATATACATGTCCATAGACATGCTTGACTGACAGACCTCCACACACACAACACACTTTCTTGCGTCCGAAACTTGGCAAACGCGCAAGGAGGCACATTAGTATTTTGTATGTATGCTTATCAAAAATAACCATTGTGGTGTTTGAAGAGGGTTTTAAGTGGAATAGCGTAAAACAAGTGGCGGGAGCACATTTAAAATTAGGACTTAGTGGTATCACACAAAATTATATTCTGGATGCAAATTGATCAATACTTACTAAAAACGAGTAATCCTTAGTAAACAACTTCCAAATTAGAGCAATTAATAAGAAATTAAACTTTTAACATCTAACAAATGAGCTGTCTAGATTTAAAGCCCGCTATGTGACTTTTTAGATCCAAAATCTGCTAATAAATATTTGCAATTTAGATGATGAAAACAAACGAATTTTATCTTAATTCTGTTTCTAGATATTCGTAATAAAGTATTAATTTAAAAACGTTACTGAACTTGATTATTAAATTAAATAAAAAAATAATATAAATTATTAAAAAAAACTAGTGAAAAATTTAAAGCGGGTTTTGAGTTGAAACTCTTCAAATGTTAGTTAATTTTTATGCAATTTGTTGTTTATGTATTGGTTTGTTAGAAAATTCGAAGCATCCGATCTAAGTGATACTAAAATTGTGTAAAATTATTATAATTTATTTGTTCAAATGTTATGGTATAAAATGAAACAACTTTTGCTGTAATAGTCATTATTTATTGACAAAAGAAATAGGTGATGTAGATTGGAACTTGGAATTTTAAAAAAATCAGTTTGTGGAAGGGGTTACTAACTTTTCTTTTCAAAAGAAATAGGAACAATAATTTTTGTAGTAATTTAAAAATTAAACATTACTTTTGACGAGATTTACTTTACTTACTTTAATAATTTGTATATCGTCGTTGTTTTAAATATTTTATAAGAATTTTAATGTTCAATTATTAAAATAAAAATTTAAAGAAGAAATGGGTTACAATAAATTTATTTAAATGGTTTAATAATTGAAATATTCATCATTAAATTGGATTTGAAAGTAAAAATGTTTAATTAAGCAGTTTGATTTAAGCTCTAAGATATGTACATATCGCCCGTCGCTCTCATTTAATTTGAGATAAGTCGTAACAAAGTAGGTGTACTGGAAAGTGTACCTAGAATGATCAGATTAGAGCTTGTTAGAAAGTTTTTTTATTTACATTAAAAAATTAATTGTGCAATTCAATTTAATTTGAATTTTTTAATTTATTTTTATTTGTTTTAATTAAATGATTTTTTTGTTTTGTTATTTAGATAGAAAAAAATTTTAAAATTATAGTTTATTAGTAAAGTGATTAAAAATTTAAATATTTTGAAAATTCAATTGTTTATAAGAAGAATTGATTTTTCGTACCTTGTGTATCAGGGTTTATTAAATGGACATTTTTGAGATAGTTAACCGGAATGAAATAAGAGTTAGTTAGTTATTTATTTTATTGTTAAATAAATATTTTTAATAGTTAACTAGTAATGAAACGTTATTCGTTTTTTAATATATCTGGTTTTTTAAGAAAAAAATTTAATTTTTCTTTTTTTTTAATTCTCTTAATTGTTTAATTGTTTAATATTAGATTAGAAATGTTGAGTGGGATTAGCTGTTCATAATACTATCCAGGGATGGAATAACGTTTTAAATCGTTACGTTATTGAATAACGTTATTTATTATTGGTTTTCGTTACATAACGTTATAAATAACATTAAAAAAATGAATTGTTATGTTATATAACGTTACATAAATTATCTTAAATAATGCGAAAAAATTCGGGAGGTGATTCCTTATCGAAGATTAAGTGGGGTTTTTATATAAAATTTTTTTCTTAGACGTCTCCCCTAAAGGGGATCGGTAAAATTAGGTTTTCATTTTATTTCTCAAATTTAGATAAATGTAAGATAATGATATTCGGTAGATGTTTTATACTTATTAAAAGGTTTCCCATAGTAATATTTTTAATCATCTCCCACCTCCACAGGGGGCTGAAAAGTGCGACCCCTGTTGATTTAAACTTTTTTTTGTAAGTTTAATTTATTTAGAACATTTTTTATTCTTTAGTTTTTCTCGTAAATCCTACAACATAAACAAACCATGGTAACCACCAAAATGAATCGTTTTATATTGGAATATTTGATGGTTCATATTCATTCACAAAAACTGTAGGTTTAAAGAAAAAAATTAAAGAAAAAAAAAACTTCTAAATAAATCAAGTTTTCAAAAAAAAAATACATTGCTAGATTTCAACCTGCCAAAACGTTCTAATAAAAAAAACAACATTGGTCGCACTTTTCAACCCCCTGTGAAGATGGGAAATGATTAAAAATATTAATATGGGGAACCTTTTAATAAGTATAAAACATCTACCAAATATCATTTTCCTACATAAACCCAAATTTGAGAAATAAACTAAAAACCCAATTTTACCGATCTCCTTTAATGGGGTGTTACTCCGAAAGGAGATCCTAAAGAAAAAAAAATTATATGAAAGACCCCTCTTAATTTTCGATAAGGAATCACCTCCAGAATTTTTTCGCATTATTTAAGAAACATGCTGTACAAAAATAATTTTTAGTTGTAACTCTGAAATTATTTTTGGAATCTGAAAAGTAAATTTAAAAAATAGTACAAATTTACGTTGAGATATTATTATTTTCATTTTAATTTTTAAAATAGAGACAAAATATTATATCTTCTGAAAATAAAAAGATTGCCATATAAAAATTTAATTTATAGAAAATAACGATATAAAATAACTTTTAATGAAACGTTATCGGTTATTATAACGTTATACAGGGTGGTGCTTTTTTCGATGCTCACCATTGCTATCTTGGAAACGGTAAGAGATACAAGGTCGGTTAAATTAGAGAAAAGTTGCACATTTTTATGGCGATTGAGAATCTGAAAAGAAATCCTAAATATTTTGATTCGTTTTTGATTTATTACAAAAAAACTGAAAAATGTGATTTTAGAAAAGTATTATTATTTTCCCTACCACTGACTCTATTTCATTTAAACTTGGTCACTCTATGTTTTTGACCGTCCTGGGTTTGATGACGTCAACAGAAATTTTCTAAGCCTTCTAGATTTCAAGTTGCGATAGTCAACTTTTTTATTTCTTATGACCGCCATATTGGATTTTTGCACCATCAGACAGACAAAAAAATTAGCTTTTCAAATTGGTAACCAAAATACCTTTTTTCTTTCAAAAAACTTGTCGAAATTTGAAAATTTGTATAAATAATCTACAAAATCGAGAATGCTCTGAAAAACAAATTGAAACTATGATATAAATAAAAGATTGAACATTTTATTGGTCTAATGATAACAAATTGAAAATAAATTTAAAACACCAGATATAAGTAATTATTTAAATTGTTCAAAGTGTCCGCCGTTATGTATTATACAGAGGTCAGTTTTTAAATTCATTTCGTCCACTGCCTTTAGGATAGTCTGTCGCGAAATTGAGTCAAATGCATTTTTTATTTTACGACGAAGATGTTCAATATTATCCGTGGGGGTTGCATAAACAACATGTTTTACATTGCCCCACAAAAAGTAATCCATGGGCGTTAAACATGGCGATCGTGGAGGCCAATAAACAGGACCAAACGTACCAAGCCAATTTTGAAAGCGTGCATTTAAATATTCTCTTACAATTCGGGCGTTGTGAGGACCAGCTCCATCTTGCTG
>OX393577.1:60102152-60126967 GCA_947652605.1 Elmis aenea
TATCAAGAGTGCTAGAGTCTTTGAGACAACATCTACGGCTGTGCGTAGAACATGAACAAGGATATAATTTTAAACAATTTATACGATAAATTTCGGGGAAATGGGGTACATTTTTAGCCTAAAATTAAAGTTGCAGCTCTTTTTATTCTTTTGTTTAAAAATTCTTTGAAAAATTACGACTTACGTCCATGGCCCACTTTAAAATATTCTAATTGCCGTAGTAATACTAATAAAAATCGAGATAGCTCGAAAAATATTAACTTTAGGTATAGGACATGCTTAATAATTTCGAAAGACAATGAAATTCTCTACAAGAAAATGTAAAAATATACAGGGTGTTGCATTTAAGAAAAATGACTTATCGATGTTTAAAGTTTCACAAGTTTGACCAAGCGTAAAAAACACCCTGTATAATATTTTTAAAATGTAGCTAGCGCAAAGTGTTAATTATTCTATTGTCAATCTAAATTTTAAACGAAATTTTACCGCTTTTTTAAATAACTTCAATGTAAAAAAAAATGAAAGTGCTGTATCGCTCAAAATTTTCACAAAAATGTAAATTTTACGAAAACGGTTGACTTAAAACCCACATAACCTAATACATTTTTTAAAGTAAATTTTAAGAGGAATCCAAAAATGTAAAAATATACAGGGTGTTCTATTTAAAAAAATTTAATTTTTATATGTGCCGGTCAAACGAAACACCCTGTATATTTGAAAATAATTTTAGGTTATGTAGAAAATAGGTTCGCACAATATTTGTATTAAACATTTTTTGATATTTTCATTAATAAAGGAGCTATCGAAGAATCTCAGGGTCGTGGTGCACCCTGTATACCTTCTCACTTTTTTAAGAAAAGATTGAAAAATTTTGAAAATTAAGCAATTGGCTTAAAACTTTTTTCAAGAAAAAATTAGAAAATTTTGAAACTTAAGCAATTGGCTTAAAACTTCATACAAATATTATTTAAACACAAAATAATTATTAATAAACTTCAGATGGTCCAAAGTAAAGAGTAAACATTTCCATGGAGAATTAAAAAGCCCAAAGGCTATAATAAATAGCTTTTTTACTTTTTTCAAGAAAAAATTGGAAAATTTTGAAACTTAAGCAATTGGCTTAAAACTTCATACAAATATTATTTAAACACAAAATAATTATTATTAAACTTCAGATGGTCCAAACTTAAGAGTAAACATTTCCATGGAGAATTAAAAAGTCCAAAGGCTATAATAACTTTTTTACTTTTTTCAAGAAAAAATTGGAAACTTTTGAAACTTGAGCAATTGGCTTAAAACTTCATACAGATATTATTTAAACACAAAATAATTATTATAAAATTCAGATGGTCCAAACTAAAGGGTGAACATTTCCATGGAAAATTGAAAAGTCCAAAGGCTATAATAACTTTTTTACTTTTTTCAAGAAAAAATTGGAAACTTTTGAAACTTAAGCAATCGGCTTAAAACTTCATACACATTATTTAAATAAAATACTGAACATCAACCCTCAGATGGTCAAAATTGAAAATAAAAATATTTCATGAAAATAATATTTAATTAGTGTTTATTTGGGTTTACTAATAAAAGTTTGTGTAGAATGGTACAATGGATTTTTAAGTATTCAAATTCAACTAAATGGAACTAGTAGACCTTGAAGGGTTAATTGTATATTATATTCAGCAAACTTTAAGCACTAGTAACATCAATACAGAAGAAAAATAAATTACATACCGCTTAATATTTGGTCAGCAAATAAAGCTACCGTCGGATGACCGTGATTCTTCAACACTGTTAATTCCGTGTATGCACAAAATTCTCCACCAGCATAAAGAGGATTCCTATTTAAACCATTACCATTGTACTGATCCAAACGTTTTTTAAAACCACATTTTTTAGAATTCATGTGGACCCATCCTGATACCGGATTATTTTGATTAGAAGTTTCAATTTTCGTTTTAGATTCCATTTCTTGACTTACAACTTTAGATTCTGTTTCATCTTCTTCATCCTAAAATCAGTTCAATTGGCATCGCAACAAGTGAAAAATCATTCAAAGTTACTACCTCTTTCTCGGCTTTAATTTCTACTGTTCCATCACCTTCGTCTTTTACATCAACACATTTTTTGTCATCTTCGTCCTTTATATCAACGTATTTTTCTTCGTCATCTTCATCATCATCACCTTCGATAACTGGTGAAGAGTTAAGAACCAAAGCATGTAGATCGCGATTTTTGCTAATTACTTGTGAAACTAAGTATAATATCCCACATGAAAAAGCAGGCTGTGTATTTAAGGTGACCTAGAACATTTTATTAATGTACTTTTCTAAAGAGTTTACATTACAGTAAAAGTAAATAATATTTTTTGTAAAACTTTGGATTTTTGCCTGCAAGTTGGTTAAACTCAAATCAGTTTAATTTTTTTTTCAACTTTTTTAAATGGATTTGTAAGTAATGAACAATGAAAAATATTTCTTCACGAAGTTTACAGAAAAAATTAAAAATACAAGATGTAACTGCAAATACAAGAATGGATTCATTAAGTATGAAAATGTTAATAAGTTCTTAGAAATTGTGGTGACCTGCTATGATTTTAATTTTTTCTATAACTTTCACTGTACAGGGTGGTCCAAATTCGATGGGATAACATGGGTATCTCGCTTAATATTCAAGATAGAGAAACGGTTAAATTACCAAAAATTTGCAGCTTTTTCAGACAAACTCAGAAACGTTTTCAGAAATATTGTATCATTTTCGGTTTTTCAGTTATTAGCGAAAAACTGTTTTTTAAAGAAGATTAATTTTAGATATTTTAATGTAGAATTTAATAGTACTAATAAAAAAAATTTAAGCTCGCTGTTAAAAGGTTATGACACAAACTTACCTTTTTTTAAATGGAAACTTTAGTTTGCTATGACCTAGGTATTTAAATTCCTTATTTTTTTTTCATTTCAAATATATAAAGGTTGATGTAGTTATTTTCAATACTATTCAAGTTAGAATGGTTTTTAAATTTTTAAATAATAAACATTATAAAAACAAAAAGTAGGCTACGAAAACAAAAAAAAAACAAGATTTGAACAAAAGATAAACAACAATATAGACAGAACCAGCAGTTATGCACTTTTGTTATTCGATAAAAAATAAATAAATTTTGTCTTATGGTGGAAAACTAAGTACCAAACACCTGTTTATCAAAACATTTTTCCCTAAATGGATGTAAAGGCTGTATTAAAAGCTGTATTACACTACACAATTTCTTGTACAATTTGCTGTCTAAAAATTTTATACTAGATTGTACAGCTGTTGCCAAGTTACAATGTCGTCAATTGACATACGCGAAGTGTCAGTTTACGACCTAAGACGTGTTGTAACTTGGCAACAGCTGTACAATCTAGTATACAATTTTTTGACAGCAAATTGTACAAGAAATTGTACAAGAAATTGTATAGTGTAATACAGCTATTACATTACAGAATTTCTTGTACAATTTGCTGTCAAAAAAATTTATACTAGATTGTACAGCTGTTGCCAAGTTACAATGTCATAAATTGACATACGCGAAGTGTCAGTTTACGACCTAAGACGTGTTGTAACTTGGAAACAGCTGTACAATCTAGTATAACATTTTTTGACAGCAAATTGTACAAGAAATTGTACAAGAAATTGTATAGTGTAATACAGCTATTAGATATATTCCATACCTTTTGGACACACGGTATATTTGGCATGAGGATAAAAAAAGAATTAAAATAGATCACGGCCAACTAAAGTTTCCATTTAAAAAAAGGTAAGTTTTTGTCACAACTTTTTAACAGCGAACGTAATTTTTGTTTTATTACATAAAAATATGTAAAAATAATCTTCATAAACTTTTTCGATATTTACAACAATAACGGAGATATGACACATTATTAATATGACCAAAAAAAAAACAGTTTTTCACTAATAACTCAAAAACCAGAAATGATAGAATATTTTTGAAAACGGTTTTCAGTTTGTCTCAAAACAACTGTGCATTTTTAGTAAATAAACTGTCTCTCCATTATGAATATTAAGCGAGACACCCATAGTTGCGTTCGGGACGCACGCTCCCAGATTGGAGTGGATTGGACAGGATTGGAGTAAGATTGTAATCACGTGGTCTCAGAGCCTCCAAGAGTAAATCTTGTACGTTCGGGACGTAGTGCAGAAAATCAGCGGATATTTCAAATATAAAGGTAACCTCACTATTTTATTGTAGACCGGTCTAATCAGACATCGTTGTAAGTAAAACAAGCAACAAATTGTATTGCTTCGAATTTGTTAGATTATTTGGTTATAAAATTGATGTAAAATGTCATGATATGAAACCATTTAACTTCCCAAAATTTTGTTTTAATAATAGGGAATTACATCGAAAGTTAATTACTGTTCACAAGAAATTGTTAACTAATGCAACACAATAACACTAAGCCTGGATGTTAACTGTATCTTATTCTCATGCTGTACCTGGCAATTCAAAGAATTCAAACGTAGACAATCCGTAATGCGTATGTCTTCTTTCGCGAGCTCAGCTTGCCCCAGCTTCAGAGGTAGTGCAAATTAGAGTAGATTTATTTAATCCACTTATGCAGTCCCGAACGCCCTTCGGAGCGATCTTTTTTACTCCAAAGTCGCGTCCCGAACGCTGTGGAGTAAAAAAGAGCAAATAAAGCAAAAAGAGCGTACGTCCCGAACGCACCTCATGTAATCCCATTGAATTTGGACCAGCCTGTACAGGGTGGTCCAAATTCGATGGGGTTACATGGGTATCTCGGTTAATATTTAAGATAGAGAAACGGTTAAAAAAAAGTGTTTTTTGTCATATCTCCGTTATTGTTGTAAATATTGAAAATATTTATGAAAATTATTTTTATGTTTAATTTGATTATAGTAAAAAAAATATTTTTACCCTCGCCGTTAAAACGTTATGACACAAACTTACCTTTTTTTAAATAGGAGCAATATTTTTGGCTATGGCCTATTTAAATTTCTTATTTTTTTCTCAGTCCAAATATATAGGGGTTGATGTATTTATTTTCAATAATACGCAAGTTACGACGGTTTTTTAGTTTCTTTTTTTTTAAGAAAATCATAGTAGGCTGTGAAAACAAAAAAAAAGCAAGGTGTAAAACGTTATAAAAGTCATGTGGTACAAGTTACCAAGGTTTTTAAATTTGTTGTTGAGATAAACATTGTCAATATTTGTACATAAGATAACAACAACATAGTCGGAATTAGCAGTTATGTAGTATATTGCTGTTTATCTTATGTTCAAAAATTTTTGATGTTTATCTCAACAACAAATTTATAAACCTTGGTAACTTGTATCACATGAGTTTTATAAGGTTTTACACCTTGTTTTTTTTTTTGTTTTCACAGCCTACTATGATTTTCTTAGAAAAAAAAAATAAAAAACCTTCATAACTTGGGTAGGTATTATTGAAAATAAATACATCGACCCTTATATATTTGGAATGAGAAAAAAACAAGGAATTTAAATAGGCCATAGCCAACTATTGCTCCCATTTAAAAAAAGGTAAGTTTGTGTCATAACTTTTTAAGGGCGAGCATAAAAATATTTTTTTTAGTATAATCGAATTAAACATAAAAATATCTAAAAATAATCTCCATAAATATTTTCGATATTTACAACAATAACGGATATATGACACGTTTATTAATATGACAAAAAAACACATTTTATTCAATAACTCGTAAACCGGAAATGATAGAATATTTTTAAAAACGGTTCTGAGTTTGTCTCAAAAAATTGCACATTTTTGGCAATTTAACCGTTTCTCTATCTTAAATATTAAGCGAGATACCCATGCAATCCCATCGAATTTGGACCACCCTCTACCATAAAATAATTAGGGAGTGAAAAGAAAATACATAGAAAGTCTACTAGAGATGGAATAAAGTGAAACCAATATCTTTGACAAAACTGCCCTTTGCAGATGATGTGGTGCTATTAGCTAAAAACGAAAAGGACTTGCAAACATAATCTGGTGATATGGGCAGATACATTGAGAAGATACATTATGAGCACTGATATAAAAAATACAAAGACCATGGGTAATAATGAAGAATCATGTAACAGCTTCAATCAGGCTAGACCAAGAAAGGATTAATTAGAAGAACTATCACTGCTAGACTGTTTTATGATAACACATACCTGTAACAACCTCTTGATAAGCGCTTTCACTCGTCCAATTTCTTTATCCTTACTAAGTGCCTTGTATATTAAATTAAGCATCATTGCTTGATGCGTTGTGTTACTAATCTGAGGATCAAGTAATTTCTTGTATAACGCCGAGTAAAAGCTGTAAAAAAAAAAATTACTCCATAATAATCACATGTTTTGGCAAATACTGCATTGGATGAACATCAGATCTAAAAGGACTAAAAATAATAAATTATGTGTACCCACCGATCATTTACGCTATTTGCATAATCTGAGACTTGATATAGAAGCGATAGAGCATGTAGACTAACATTAAAGCTTGCAATATGCACAACTCTATACATGGTATCAATGTGTTCTGATATATTTTGCATTTCGAGTTTCGCGTAAGGGTAAGCTCGATTGACACCCATTAGAAGAGCGGACATCATCCTACTGTCAATATCACCCTATAAATTACGACAAATCTAAATAATTACAGAGCTATTTTTCTTGAGGATACAGGGTGGACCAAATTCGCATGTTTTACGGGGTATCTCAGTTACCGCAATAGAAAGAGAAAATCTGATTTCGGTCTTTGGGCAATTTTTTTGAATAAATAACGCCTATGCAATCAGATTTTTTCTATCGGATTCCATTTTGGCACTACAGACGAAAATTGAAATTTCATCATTTTTGAAAATTTGCTGTAACTTCTTTATTTATTAAATTAGAACAAAATGTTACAGAGGTTTATTATACAGATTTTTATGCTTAATTTAAAAGCAAAAGTAAATTTTTTTAGCAATCTTAACTTTCGAGATATGGAGTAAACTTATATATTTTTAAATGGAAACCCTAGTTGGCCATGACTTTATGTGAAAAGAGTATTTTTAGCTTTTAAAAAATATATAGTTTTATATATTTGTTGCAAAAAATAACCGAAATATGACCAGTTTTGTAAAAATTCGATCATCAAAGTTTGCCATGCTTTCGTAAACAAATGATGTTTGCAATTATTAAACAACTTAACGTAATTGCCAAGTAAATTCTGCAGCAACTGCTACGTTTTTATCACTTACAAAATAATATTCCAACATTAAACTTTTCAAAAAGTTTAAATTTAGCCATGTTCACAATACCACAATAAACAGTTATAAAATACAAAATAATACACGGATTTGCTTTAGAGTTGACAAATGTACTTCGAAATGACGTTTAGTTGTTAATAATTGCAAACATCACTTGTTTACGAAATCATGGCAAACTTTCATGATCGAATTTTTACAAAATTGGCCATATTGTCACAGCTGTACTTTTTGGAATTATTGTCAAACGCGGCAAGATGAGTGCTTGTCGGAACGAGCGTAATGGAGCGTAATTGGACCTACAATAAACCCCCAGGAGCGCAGGGCGTGCTCAGGATGTAGTTGAAGATTACTTTATTGATGTCATTTGGACTTTCCAACGCTTTGGGCGAAATGTATACCGCCCAATTTGTAATGGTCGCGCGGGAAAGCGTCTTCAACGTGGGGGTGGTTTTTGCGAAAACCTGGACAGTCAGTTGGACTCCTCTTCCAATGATTCCCGCCTTTCGGGACTTGGAGGATATTCGTGGCGCGGATCTCGAGACTTACGGTCGGGCTCCTAACGGTTTTCCGGTTGCGAAGTAAGTTTCTCTAGTTGCGTTCGGTACTAATAATTAGAGTTGCGCCCCGCGTTTGATTTAATTATTTAGAGTAATTGTGTCAGTTTATGTAAAGTGTTTAGTGTTTTTATGTTTTTATATAATAAATATAATTTATGCCAAGCGAGTGTCTCATTTCATTGAGCGAGTGAGTGTGTTAGAGCTTAGCCCCCATAATTCAGCGCCGCCCCTGGGCATTTTGGCCCGAGCTCAAATAGAGCCGCGACAATATCTTGGTTATTTTTTGCAACAAATATATAAAACTATATGTTTTTGAAAAGCTAAAAAAATACTCTTTCACATAAAATCATGGCCAACGAGGGTTTTCTTTAAAAAAATTTAAGTTTACTCCATATCTCGAAAGTGAAGATGGCTAAAAAAGATTTACTTTTGTTTATCAATTAAGCATAAAAATCTGTATAAAAAACCTATATAAAATTTAGTTCTAATTTAATAAATAGAGAAGTTATAGCAAAATTTCAAAAATGATGAAATTTCAATTTTCGTCTGTAGTGCCAAAATGGAATCCGATAGAAAAAAATCTTATTGCATAGGCGTTATTTTCTCAAAAAAATAGCTCAAGATACCGGAATAAGATTTTCTCTATCTATTGCGGTAACCGAGATACCCCGTAAAACATTCGAATTTGGTCCACCCTGTACAGCATTTTAAAAACAACACAAATAAAGATTACTCTGAACAAGAAATGTACCTTCTTGATGCAAGCTTTAAAGAACGAAAAATAAACTTCTATAAGCCGTCGCGCAACGTTACTGTCTTCGTGACTTAAATAAAATTGAGATAAAAAGCATACGGCGTAGTATTGCGCTCTGGAAGCCACGTTAGGTCGGAACAACAACTTTTCAGTTTCTTTCAAGACAACGGCCTGCATGTTTGGATGCTTGTGCAGAAGCTGATTGAGACAATAGATTGCTTTAGATGCCACTTTTTGCGAAGGATCACCAAGTTTGTTTATCAGGTAGGCCAATAAATTCTGAAAAATAAATTAATACAGAAAAATTAGTAAAAACAAGAAATATATCAGTGGCGAGATGAGTCTCAAGTGTGTTAACCCCTTAACTGTGCTCTATGAACTGAGTTCGGGCATTCTTTTCGCGCTAATACCGAGGGTCTACGATTTTAATTTGGGCACTTTAACTGCTTTCGCACCGTTGACCTTGTTCTACGAACTGAGTTCGAGCGTTTTTATTAGGTTTGTTCCAACATGCCATTTGAACGGTTTGAGTTTGCGCAGTATCAATATCGCGTTCCAACAAGATCTCTGATAGTTTACCGGACGGTCAGTTCCAACACATCTCAAATCAATTCGTGTACCGGTTTGCGGACGATCAGAACAGTACATGGACTGAAAGATGAATTGTTCCCAGGATTTTTAGACGCTTGCGCTGTTCATAACTAACGTGAGCTCAGCTAGCTATGCATCGGTCTTCAACCCACTGAGTGCTAGATTCTTAAGGTGTTTACCCTAGCGATGCGTACATTTGTACCATTTGTATGAACCCAATAGACGCAAATGTCATTTACAGTTAGGCCAGTCGTAAAATCGTTCCCACACCCGTTGATTCTTGGCGATACGTGTATTAGTACATAGTTCACGCATGCGAATAAAACGGTTCATGAACTAGTAAGAAATCAGTCTTAAACTGCTTGTAGGAACAAACCTATTGCGTCTGTGCCGTCCTGTACGATTTGAGGCCTTGTACACGCGAAGCGGATAATGCCAGTTGATCGCTCGTTAGAGCCGGTTTACGCACGCGACACTATCAAGGCGGCATAGGCATATTTGTTTTTTACGTGCATTCCGTGCTGAAGCTATAAGTTGGAAAAAGACAAAAATTAGGTTGGTCTTTGTCACTGACGTCAAAAGTTTTATTTTTTCTTGACCCAAAAATCTTATGCAGGTACATTTGGGTAAGTGATCTACATGTCTAACCCATTTTAAATTGTTCTCTGTTAAACAAGTATATTTTAAATCCTAAAACTTCCATCATCTTTAGCTTTTACTCAAGGTGTTTTATTTGGGTCTCTATAATCTCTTACGTATATCCGAGGCCTTCGATATACTAGCGGGCCGGCACATTGAATTTTTGAGTGGTGGGGATAAAGGCCGATACTGAACATACTTCACTATGATACTATATGCCTGGTTATAGAATATAACGTTAATTATTACGTTAATAACTAAATATTACTATCTTTTATTACTATTTATCATTTATACAGAAACAAGTTTTATAAATAATGTCTTTAATTATAAATGTACATGTTCTAATTCCTATTATACGTTTCTAATTTTCTCAAGTTTTTGTTTATTTTTTCTCCACATTGATCATTTATTAATTTTCGATAATTATTTAATAATATATTGGAAATTACAATTAATTCACTACTGTTAACATTTACAATTTATTATTTCTACTAAATTAATTTCTTGTACATAATCTACACTTAATTTTAATAATATATCTTTTTGATTTTTGGCTTTCAAAAAAAATTCTTCATATATTTCGCTTATTAAAACCTGAAAAACTTTATACATAGCACACAAAATTTTAACAATGAAGTCTTTTGGGATTTTTAAGCCACCACGATCTAAGTAATTTATATATAATAAACATTCATATTTTTCATAATTTGGTAGAATTTTATCCTTTGTTAAGACGAATTTTACATTTTATTTTAGTTTGCAACTTATTTATTATACAGGGTGTGTATAAATTGGCGGAAGCGCTACACGTGACGATGTTCTTCGTAAAATTCTAAGTCGAAAATCTTGATACAAAAATGTTGTACCAGGTTTCCTATGGTTTCAGGTACCATTAAAAAAAAAAATTGGCAACATTGCATACATTGATTTGCGTTTGGAAATTTTTTTATCAGCAATTTTTACTTAGATATTTATAATATTTGTTCGAACTGAAAGACTTCAGTTCGTAAAAATAGCTGCAAACTTTTGGTTATCGTAAAACACAAACTAGAAATAACTACGAGAAAAACAGAGATGACAGCTAATGACAATGTTGCCATATGTATTATTTTCATTCAAATCAGTGATTTACATATTTTCAACACCAATTTTTTAAAGGAAGAACACAATATCTATGAAAAAATACTATTCGAAATTTATTTTTATTCCAAATTGCAGCTTTTTCATTTGCAAGTATTAAATAATAACGCTTATTAAAGGACTAAATGTCAAAACTTTGAGGACCTCTTGCAGACACAGTAACCATGGTACAACATTTTCGTATTAAGATTTTCACCTTGAAATTTTACAAAGAACATCGCCACGTGTAGCGCTTCCGCCAATTTTTACACACCCTGTATATCCTTCAATATAAATCAAAACCATAAATTCATTGTTCGATATATCTATAACGTCAATATGTCGATCTATGTCCTCAAATAATTTGTCTAATTCGTCAATATTAGTTGAATTTTCATTGTCATTTTGTGATAACTCAAAAAATAAGGTTTTTATTTCAAAATTTCCGTAAATCACTGATTTTAACTTTAACAGATTATTGACCCAATCTTTCTTCCAATGGATCTGTTTGAAATTTTTCCAACAATACAAATTGTATTTTATGTTGCTTAAATAAATATTTTATCAATAATAGTAACGTATTTCAAGTATGTCTTAATGAAGAAAATGATTTGTCAACGCTCCGTTTCGTTTAGCAATGTTATTAATTTCCAACTCATCCCATTTCTTAACCCATTCCACAAAATTTTTCAAAAATGCCAAGTTTTCATGTTGCAAGTTTGTTATTGGTTCTGTATATTGATCACGAAGACGTTGCCCTTTATATACATTTTTGCAATTTACAATTTTCCACCAATTAGAAATTAATTGCATAAATGTGATTGCACCCAAAGCATTCATTTTTAAATCATTTTGGAACATTTTCAAAGCAGTGCAGTTTTAATTACATTAGAATTTTCTGAATAAAAAAGTCGCCTTAGGTACGAAATTTTAGCTTCTAAATACCTATCGATTGTTACTATTCAACGATGAAGAACACTTAGTATGGTCATAGATGTTCAAGATACAATTTTCTTTAATTATCTCGTTTTAGAGACCAGCAAAAACATTAAAACGTACCGCAAACATGAGCAAATAATGAACGGTCGGCCTTTATCCCCACCACTTTTCTCGCATTTTGCTGTAAGGAGTCGGCCCGCTAGTATAACGAAGGCCTCGGTATATCGTATATGTCATCCCCTATCTCAAATTGACGAACACTTTTCCCTTTAAAATTTTTATTTTGTCTTTTAGTCGAAAATTAATTTGGTTAAATTAACTAACCTAGCCCTTAAATTTCTACCTAATATTAATTCCGATGGTATTACCCCGGATATATAGCCACTTCCAAATTTTATTTGTAAAAGATTTGTAATATTTAAGATTTTTAGATGGCGAAAAAACAAAAAAAAATTCAGTGTCAGTCATTGACAGTTCAATTAATTCTTGTATATAAATACATCATTTAACTAAACATCTAATGTTTCTCTACCATTTTTATATATTAATGAAGTTCCTGGTTATATATTCATGTTCTTCACCTATGGACCCAGACCCCATTATAACGTGTTATAAGTCTGTAAACAAATGTGAGGACAGTACCCGCTGTCAATTCTACGAAGCTCGCACAGAAACTTGCCACTATGGTGAAAGTCTGTTGAATTGGGAGAGAGTATATAGGACAGTTACTCTAAACATAAGTTACAAATGTGCTAGAATTATATACATAGGTAAAAAATCAAATGATCTAACTTTTAGTTACTTTTAAGGGTCTATTTCATCAATCTATGCACATACATTTGACTACTGAAAATAATTCAAGAGAATATTTTATACATTTATTAGATAACTATAATTTTACTCTTTTGATTGAAAAATAATGAAGAAAATTTGCTACTACAGAAAACTTTTGTTGCCAATAATCATTACAAGATTAAAATACCTATTGTTTCAGATTCTTCTACTAATATAAAGAAAAAGAAGTACGGCTGCGTAGGAGAACTCCGCGATCACACTTTCTGCAAAGACGATTTAGTATTGTTCTCAATACAAAAATGGGAAGATTGTTATGTTTGCAACAACTATCATAGATGTAACGAAGAAGAATAGTAAGGCAACAACATAATTTGTACATGAACTACTTTCAACTGTTTTAACAATGATTGTTACAACATGGAATTATATTTGAATTGAATGTATATAAAAAAGCTAGACTTCATTTAAACAAAAGATTTAAAATAAAATAAATCAATAAAATGTTTATTTTGACCAAAAACACAAAAATTAAATACATTTTATAAATAATATACTTCAGCTTACCTTTTCTTGCTCTGGATTACCAGCTAATAATTTGTACATTACTGCTTTAGCCTTTTCTTTGTTATTGTCAACGGTATCATGCGCTGCTGTATTTAAGGCCAAAACAAAACAAGTATAAGTTTCTTTAAGCTGATCTTCAAAATACCATATAGTAATAAGTAATGATAATAGCGTAGGCGGTTTTAATTGTATAACTTCGCTACGGGTCTATTAGCAACTTTGAAATTTGTCTTGTAGATGAATATAAGCATAAGGATGCTAGTTCTGAAACAATTTTGTTCCTACAAGCATACAGGGCCAAGTTATGAATTTTTGAAAATAAGTAATGATAATAGCGTAGGCGGTTTTAATTGTATAACTTCGCTACCGGTCTATTAGCAACTTTGAAATTTGTATTGTAGATGAATATAAGCATTAGGATGCTATTTCTGAAACAATTTTGATCCTACAAGCATACAGGGCCAAGTTATGAATTTTTGAAAATAAGTAATGATAATAGCGTAGGCGGTTTTAATTGTATAACTTCGCTACCGGTCTATTAGCAACTTTAAAATTTGTATTGTAGATGAATATAAGCATAAGGATGCTATTTCTGAAACAATTTTGCTCCTACAAGCATACAGGGCAAAGTTATGAATTTTTGAAAATAAGTAATGATAATAGCGTAGGCGGTTTTAATTGTATAACTTCGCTATCGGTCTATTAGCAACTTTGAAATTTGTTTTGTAGATGAATATAAGCATAAGGATGCTATTTCTGAAGCAATTTTGCTCCTACAAGCATACAGGGCCAAGTTATGAATTTTTGAAAATAAGTAATGATAATAGCGTAGGCGGTTTTAATTGTATAACTTCGCTACAGGTCTATTAGCAACTTTGAAATTTGTCTTGTAGATGAATATAAGCATAATGATGCTATTTCTGAAGCAATTTTGCTCCTACAAGCATACAGGGCCAAGTTATGAATTTTTGAAAATAAGTAATGATAATAGCGTAGGCGGTTTTAATTGTATAACTTCGCTACCGGTCTATTAGCAACTTTGAAATTTGTATTGTAGATGAATATAAGCATTAGGATGCTATTTCTTAAACAATTTTGATCCTACAAGCATACAGGGCCAAGTTATGAATTTTTGAAAATAAGTAATGATAATAGCGTAGGCGGTTTTAATTGTATAACTTCGCTACAGGTCTATTAGCAACTTTGAAATATGTTTTGTAGATGAATATAAGCATAAGGATGCTATTTCTGAAACAATTTTGCTCCTACAAGCATACAGGGCCAAGTTATGAATTTTTGAAAATAAGTAATGATAATAGCGTAGGCAATTTTAATTGTATAACTTCGCTACAGGTCTATTAGCAACTTTGAAATTTGTCTTGTAGATGAATATAAGCATAAGGATGCTATTTCTAAAGCAATTTTGCTCCTACAAGCATACAGGGCCAAGTTATGAATTTTTGAAAATAAGTAATGTTATTTTGTTTTATTATCGTAGAGCGCTTGGAATCGAGAATGACGGAGCTATCGCTCCCTAGTAGGTGGGAAGAGTATAGAACTAGGCGCGCCGCGCACGTAGTCAATTCTAAGGCTGACGCTACGCTACTCAAGTGGCCGCTGGAAGTGGCCGCCAGCTTCACTCTGGTCATATATTTCGCTTATTAAAACCTGGAAAATTTTATACATATCCGTATACCATCCGTACTGTATTATACAGTACAGTACTGTATTTTAAGGCGCTGCACTGTATAATTTAAACAAAAATAAATGTTCTGTATTTTATTTTTTTGTACTGTATGTACTGTATTTTTAATGTAATGAAAATTGTGCTAATTATAACCAGTGGTGAGCTATGAAATTTTTAACAAAGGGCTCGCTCATAGTTAAATAAAAACAAAAAAATAATGTTAATTATATGTTGGAAAAAAAATGGCATTTTAAATTCAAACGTGAATAATCGAGTGATTGTACATAATTCAAAAAATTCTATTGTGCGACGAGTTATTCTAAATTTAATCGTCATTGCTTGATAGGCATGACTTGGTCGCTTTACAAATGTATGTAATGACAATGATTTTAAGATATATTTTTTCTTGAGAAAATGGTTAACAAGAAGAACAAGGGGCTCGCAAATTAAGGAATAATTTAAAAAAGTGCTCGCGCGAGCCCCCTACAGCTCACCACTGATTATAACCCAATCTTTTACATAGCGCGAGCCACAAACATATAATTCAATATAATTTCCATCTTCAAAATTCGTGAAAGCAAAAAAATAAACAAACTTCATCCACATTTTTTGTTCCGTTCTTTCTAAAACACATTTTTTGTTCCGGTCTTCTTAAAAAAAAACGTGAAAGTAAAAAAAAAAACGTAATCCACCTTTTGTACTGTATTTTTGTCTAGAAATAATGGTCACCGTATACATAGCACACAAAATTTTAACAATGAAGTCTTTTGGGATTTTTAAAGCCACCACAATCTAAGTAATTTATATACAGGGTGTGTAAAAATTGGCGGAAGCGCTACACGTGGCGATGTTCTTCGTAAAATTCTAAGTTGAAAATCTTCATACAAAAATGATGTACCATGCTTGCTGTGTCTGCAAGAGGTCCTCAAAGTTTTGACATTTAGTCCTTTAATAAGCGTTATTATTTAATACTTGCAAATGAAAAAGCTGCAATTTGGAATAAAAATAAATTTCGAATAGTATTTTTTGCTAGAGATTGTGTTCCTTTCAAAAATTGGTGTTGAAAATATGTAAATCAATGATTTGAATGAAAATAATACATATGGCAACATTGTCATTAACTGTCATCTCTGTTTTTCTTGTAATTTTTTCTAGTTTGTGTTTTACGATACCCAAAAGTTTGTAGCTATGTTTACGAACTGAAGGCCTTCAGTTCGAACAAAAATTGTAAGTACCTAAGTAAAAATTGCTGATAAAAAAATGTCCAAACGCAAATCAATGTATGCAATGTTGCCAATTTTTTTTTCTTTAAATGGTTCCTGAGGCCATAGGAAGCATGGTACAACATTTTTGTATGAAGATTTTCGACTTGGAATTTCACGAAGAACATCGTCACGTGTAGCGCTTCCGCCAATTTATACACACCCTGTATAATAAACATTCATATTTTTCATAATTTGATAGAATTTTAACCTTTGTTAAGACGAATTTTACATTTTATTTTAGTTTGCAACTTATTTATTATATATCCTTCAATATAAATGAAAACCATAAATTCATTGCTCGATATATCTATAACGTCAATATGTCGATCTATGTCCTCAAATAACTGTGCAAAATTTGGACCCGATCGGTCAACGGACCTAGGATTCTATGGCGAACAAACAAACAAACAAGCTCTTTTATATATATAGATAGTAACGTATTTCAAGTATGTCTTAATGAAGAAAATGATTTGTCAACGCTCCGTTTCGTTTAGCAATGTTATTAATTTCCAACTCATCCCATTTCTTAACCCATTCCACAAAATTTTTCAAAAATGCCAAGTTTTCATGTTGCAAGTTTGTTATTGGTTCTGTATATTGATCACGAAGACGTTGCCCTTTATATACATTTTTGCAATTTACAATTTTCCACCAATTAGAAATTAATTGCATAAATGTGATTGCACCCAAAGCATTCATTTTTAAATCATTTTGGAACATTTTCAAAGCAGTGCAGTTTTAATTACATTAGAATTTTCTGAATAAAAAAGTCGCCTTAGGTACGAAATTTTAGCTTCTAAATACCTATCGATTGTTACTATTGAACGATGAAGAACACTTAGTATGGTCATAGATGTTCAAGATACAATTTTCTTTAATTATCTCGTTTTAGAGACCAGCAAAAACATTAAAACGTACCGCAAACATGAGCAAATAATGAACGGTCGGCCTTTATCCCCACCACTTTTCTCGCATTTTGCTGTAAGGAGTCGGCCCGCTAGTATAACGAAGGCCTCGGTATATCGTATATGTCATCCCCTATCTCAAATTGACGAACACTTTTCCCTTTAAAATTTTTATTTTGTCTTTTAGTCGAAAATTAATTTGGTTAAATTAAAACTAACCTAGAAAATACCCTCGAATCCGCCGCGCGTCCGCATAATACAGCTTCAACGGCGAAAAGGGCCTGCATAACATATAAAATCCGCCGTCCGGAGGACTTTTAAGTTTATACAAGCTATTGCGCCGGCGGATATACAGGGTGCCCATTTTTCTAACCTGTTGTATGGGTAACTCCGTTAATATTAGAGATACAGAAACGTTTAAATTAGCAAATTTGTGCAGAATTTAAAGGGAAATCTGATGCCATTTTCAAATTTGACCTACGCCATCAACTTTTTGAAATATTTTGAAAAAACTGAAAAATGTCGATTTTTTCAAACTTGAATAATTCCGTAACCATATGAGTTAGAACCAAAATAAAAATTGGCTCTTATGGATGTTTTTACGTAGATTTTAAATATGTTAACGGAATTTTCATAGCACTCTCGATTTCCGAGTTATAGCACAAACTTGCATTTTTTTTAATGGAAGTCATAGTTGGCTATGGTCTTATTAAAAAGGCTATTTTTTTCTCGTTTCAATGATATAAGCCATATAAGGGTTGTTATGCTTTACTTTTGTAGTTTTTCTTTAAATAAGCAAAAATCATTTTACATGTTCACTGCCTACTAATAGATGGGAGTTATACTGTGTTGATGTTCTTTTTTTTTCGATGCGACATTTAAGAGTTGTCTCTTATCGTTAGTGTAGCAATTATTAGCCAGTTACGGCCTTTTCAGTTGACACCACATTCAAGGGACAACTCCCGGGTAGGGTAGATGATGTTGGTTTATAATTTACGTATTCTAGGACTCTCTCTTCATCTTCTTGCTTAAATTTAATTTTCAAACCTTTGGATTTTGTAAATGACCTGTATTTTTTTAAATTGGTTTCTAATAACGAAAAAAATTTCTTTCTTGGTTGCCTCCTTTCCATAAATCTTTGCAAATACATTTCAATTGAATTTCTACTATTTCTATTACAAGCCTAGTAATAAAAAAGCATGTCGTTTCTTTTTTTATTAGAAAATATTGTTTTTGAAATTTACAATAAAGTCAATCAAAAATTTTGATCAACACGAGAGAGAGATTTATACGTATAACAAACAATAAATTTTATTTGACAAACTCTGAGATTTTGTTTTTAAAATTTGTAACTGGCTAATAACTACTACACTAAGATAACTCTTAAATGTCACCTCGGAAAAAAAAAAGATCAACACGGGATAACTCCCATCTATTAGTAGGCAGTGAACATGTAAAATGATTTTTGCTTATTTAAAGAAAAACTACAAAAGTCAAGCATAACAACCCTTATATCATTGAAACGAGAAAAAAATAACCTTTTTAATATGACCATAGCCAACTATGACTTCCATTTAAAAAAATGCAAGTTTGTGCTATAACTCGGAAATCGAGAGTGCTATGAAAATTCCGTTAACATATTTAAAATCTACGTAAAAGTATCTATAAAAGTCAATTTTTATTTTTGTTCTAACTTATATGGTTACAGAATTATTCAAGTTTGAAAAAATCGACATTTTTCAGTTTTTTCAAAATATTTCAAAAAGTTGATGACGTAGGTCAAATTTGAAAATGGTAACAGATTTCCCTTTAAATTTGCTAATTTAAACGTTTCTGTAACTCTAATATTAACGGAGTTACCCATACAACAGGTTAGAAAAATGGGCACCCTGTATAGCACCTTTTTCAAACAAAAATCAAAACATTTTTAACCCAGCGATACGCTTAAACTTTGACAAATATGTTATTTATTACCCTAAATAACAATTATTTATACTAGAACAGTTCAAATTCTGATTTTAAAATGTGATCCTAATCCAAATAAATATTTACAAGCTCTCCTGCCAAAAGCATTCATAATCAGCTGCTAGATGCTATTGTTATTCAATTTGGGGTTACTTGTAAAAAAAAGATAGTGCAAAAACTACTTTTAAACCACAGTAAATGGTTCAAAACTTCATTCACCTGTTATTTACACCCTCAATAGACATAAATAATTTTGTTGTATCACGTAGATAGATGACTTTAGAAGTAGAAAAATATTTCATGATCAGCTGACGGTTGTTAATGTTTACAAATTTAATCCAGGGTGTGCCAACTTATGAATCGAAAAACACTAGAACTCAATCTGGGGTATTACTCCTTGCATTCATATGATCCTATTACTAAATTTTAATTTCTTTTAAGAAAAGAATCCATATTTGTCAGCCGCTAGATGCTATTGTTTACAAATTCGATCAAGTCTGCCAACTTATGAATTATTTGTAAGGAAAAAGCGCAAAATCAACTTTTAAACTTAAGCAAATCGTTTAAAACTTAATGCACGTGTTATTTAGTTGTTTAAATGTGTTCATTTAGTCTTAAGATAGTGTAAATATTTAGATCTTTTAAATTGTGGGAGAAATGTTTAAATTTAAATGTTTCCCGCTGGTTGTTACGTCATTTCCTGCGTCCATTATGGTGGGGTGTGCGCGTGACAAGATAGAGGTTATGTTATGTTGGCGGTAGAACGTTATGTGTGTGCTGGTCTTGGCAAGCAGTTATGAATTATGCTTATGTGTGTTATGCGAGGAAGAATATATTGTACTACCATTTAAACTAGTGGTTTTATTTCGAAAGGCCTCCTACAAAATAGTAATTTTCAACTTGCTCAGTATCATCATTTTATTTTGAGACTTCTAATTTAAATTATTGTTTTCAGTTGCACTGGAAAGTCCTTCAATAACTTCTAAGCAATGCACTCAAAAGATGTCCAAGACGAATTAAACAAAACATGGAATATGAAGCCACCGTTGATGTGGTTTCAGACAGGAAATCAAGTTATCTACAGGACATGCCGTGAAAGCCAATCACATAACTCAGTGGAAACTCTCAACATCAAAGTTCTCCTACATTTGGCATTAATTTTTAAAACTTTATTTAAATATTTAATATATTTACACTCAATATGTTATTTGTTTAGCTGCAGATAATCTATTATCTTATAAGGTAGAATTTGTCGTTCAAAAGTTGTTAGTTTATTACTGTTTTTTTAACACTTACTGATATAGTTTATAATTATTGTTAAGTTGTAATATCACTCAATAATTGTAATTTCTCTACGTTAATGTAGACTTTTATTAAAATATTAATAAAAACGTAACAAAATCTTGCGTTTTAATTTTAATGTATGCAACCCTCCATATAAAGAGTATGATTCCCACCAAAAAATTCAAATTCAAATTAAGTTCATAAGTTGACCACCAGAGGGCCAAATACCGCCATGTACCTCCTTTAACTTCTGTGATCCTGATACAAGAACTGGATTTTCGGATGCGAAATGAAGTAAAATTTTACAGATTATTTCCTGAGAGCAAAATTTGATTGTTGTATCAGGATCACAGAAGTTAAAGGAGGTAAATGGCGGTTTATGGCCCTCTGGTGGTCAAGTTTCAAACTAAATTTGAATTAAAAATTGGTGGGACTGACAATTCTGATGAGAAATGAAGCAAAATTGATTTTTGTATCAGGATCACAGAAGTTATAGGAGGTAAATGGCGGTGTTTGGCCCTCTGGTGGTCAACTTACAAACTAAATTTGAATTTGAATTTTTTGGTGGGAATCATTCTAGTATGTGGGCTGTGGGTTGCATACATTAGAATTAAACACAAGATTTTGTAATATTTTTATTAATATCTCAATAGATCTCAACATTATCATAAATAAAAGCACAAAATATTGTAAAATATTTATTATTTTTTTACACATAATCAAATTACACACGTTCTTACATCTGTAATATGTTAAACATTTACTTAACAATGTTATATAGTACATAACACAATTAATAGTTATCTACGACTTCTTAAATTTCTTATTACTTTTTCCAAACTTATGGGTCTGTGGCCGTTTATTATTGAACTTTTTGTCACTTTTACTATATTTGTTGTTTCCCACTTTTTGGTCAAAACCCTTTATCCATCTGTTTCTTTTGTCTTCCCATGCCAACTGTTTCAAATCTACAACACAAATTATAGTGACAGCATATCAATAACATTCATTTATTTAAATAAAACTGGATTAACTTTAAGACAACAAAAATAGACGTACCTGCTTTATCTCTGTTAGCCACAGCATTTGCACTTCCAGGTGCAACACGTGAACTACCTTCATCATCCAACAATGATGCGAATTCTTCGGCAGAAGCAAATAATGAACTAATATCATCCTTTCCTTTCTTCTTCTTTGATTTACTTTGAGTTATTACATCATCTTCGTCATCAGAGTCAAAGATTATATCACTTCCATTATCATCATCCGACAAATCACCAATTAGCTCTGCAAGATTCATATTTTTACTTGAAAAAAAAAAAAGAAAAATAAATATGTACACACCTTTATCTTCATCATTCATTTCATCAAAATCTTCATCATCATAATCACCACCTACATCTCCTATTTCGTTCAAATTATCATCTTCATCTTCTACTTCATCAAAATCACCACCTTCATCTTCACTAACCTCTTCATCTTCACTATTTTCATCATCTTCGTGATTACTTTTGCCACCTAAAAAGCATAAAAGTTAACAAAGAGGGATCATTAATATGATTTTTACATACTTTTCTTTTTCTTCTTCAAATTTTCACCGATGTCATTTAAATAATCCAGTTCATCGTCCACATCTTTCATTCCGGCCATTTTATCTAACATTTCTTCAAACTCTTCACTGCCTACGGATTCAAGATCGCTATCATCATCCTCTTTTTCTGGTTTTTCCTTTTTCCTTCTTTGAAGATATCTACAAATGATAACTATTAGATCAAGGAAGGTTCATTTGCCCAAACTGCAATGCTTACGTGTACATAAACATTTCTTCGACAGGTATATTTTTCACCTTTTCATTCAAATAATTTGCAGAAGTTACCGGTCGAGATCGAACGCCTAAAGGTGTATAAGTTTTACGTTTTCCAAATGTAGGATGTGAACCTTGATTTAAAAGTTCTTCACCTTTTTTGGGATTTTTGAAGACAAACCTGTCCAAAAATCTTATTAGGGTAAAATCTTTCAAAGGATCTCCTGAATATTTTACTGTTTGACCTGCAAATAGAATGTTTTATGATTATAACTAATATTTTAAAGTAATTTATCGCTACAAAAAATGACATTATGTAGTACAGGGTGGTCCAAATTCGATGGTATTACATGGGTATCTCGCTTAATAGTCAAGATAGAGAAACGGTTCAATTACCAAAAATGTGCAGTTTTATAAGACAAACTTAGAACCGTTTTCAAAAACTTTTTATCATTTCTAGTTTTTGAAATATTTAAGAAAAACTGTTTTTTTGTTATAATTATAATGTGTCATATCTCCGTTATTGTTTAAATACCGAAAAAGTTTATGAAAATTATTTTTAGATATTTATATGTATTTTGATAGTATCTACTTTAAAAAAAAAATTACACTCGCCGTTAAAAAATGACACAAACTTACCTTTTTTTAAATAGAAGCTATTTAAATTCTTATTTTTTCCCATTCCAAATATACAGGGTGATTGAAATTCGAGTTTAAGCATGGGAATCTCGCTTATTTTAATAGCTAGAGTATAGGTTTAAATTTGGCAAAGTAGCTAAATTTGGTGCTTATTAATAATCCAAAGAGAAATTGAAAATATCTTAAACGGTATCCGAAAAAATTAGGAAAAATCGGAAAATACGATTTTTGAAAATCATCTATAACTCCTTTGGAGTTTAAAATATTTTAAATGTGTAAAAACATTACCCAAGCAACTTTTTAAGCCGAATCAGATGGCTGTCACAAATTTTTTCTAGACCGATTCGTTTTTGTTTTATGACAACCAACTTTATTTTTTCTTACGGGAGCAACTTTTGCTACTTACATAATCAAATAGTATTTATTTTTCTGAATCCATTCATGTATTTTACTTCATCTTTCATTGTAATTTTAAAGATGAAAAACAAAAATAGGCTGTGAAAACAAGAAAAACTGGAAATGATAGAATATATTTGAGAACTGTTCTGAGTTTGTCTCAAAAAACTGCACATTTTTGGTAATTTAACCGCTTCTCTATCTTGAATATTAAGTGAGATACCCATGCAATCCCATCGAATTTGGACCACCCTGTACATCAAAAATCAGGCAGGTGAAACCCGATGTCAATTTCATAACTACGAAAACATATTAAAAAATAAAAATAACAAAAAAGCATTTGGTATAAATCCTCGTAGACATGATTATTAATATCCCCAGATGGTATTTGCCCTTTTTTCAACCAAAAAATCGATTTTCTTTAAAACTAAAGCAAATCCCTCCAAACTTTTTATAGGTACACGTTATTTATGGCCAAATTAAAGATTATTAGTCCTTTAATAATACATTTAATTTCTGAATGCGACTATTTATACATACAGTATGTATGAATAATTGGCTATTTATACATACAATAAACTTATTTCTAAGGCCCAACTTCTTATTTATATATATTTTTTACATTAGGTTAAAGGTTAGGTAAGAGTTTTTTTTTAAGAAAAACTATTTCTTAGTTTCATTGGTTTATCTCAGTTAATTAAAAAAAAAAGTATGTATAAATAATCAATCAGTTATACATACTGTATGTATAAATAACCTCATCCTTAATTTCTACGTGAAAAATGGGAAAAGTGCAAAGGCTATACAGGGTGCACCACGACCCTGAGATTCTTCGATAGCTCCTTCATTAATGAAAATATCAAAAAATGTTTAATACAAATGTTGTGCGAACCTATTTTCTACATAACCTAAAATTATTTTCAAATATACAGGGTGTTTCGTTTGACCGGCACATATAAAAATTTAATTTTTTTAAATAGAACACCCTGTATATTTTTACATTTTTGGATTCCTCTTAAAATTTACTTTAAAAAATGTATAAGGTTATGTGGGTTTTAAGTCAACCGTTTTCGTAAAATTTACATTTTTGTGAAAATTTTGAGCGATACAGCACTTTCATTTTTTTTTACATTGAAGTTATTTAAAAAAGCGGTAAAATTTCGTTTAAAATTTAGATTGACAATAGAATAATTAACACTTTGCGCTAGCTACATTTTAAAAATATTATACAGGGTGTTTTTTACGCTTGGTCAAACTTGTGAAACTTTAAACATCGATAAGTCATTTTTCTTAAATGCAACACCCTGTATATTTTTACATTTTCTTGTAGAGAATTTCATTGTCTTTCGAAATTATTAAGCATGTCCTATACCTAAAGTTAATATTTTTCGAGCTATCTCGATTTTTATTAGTATTACTACGGCAATTAAAATATTTTAAAGTGGGCCATGGACGTGTCGTAATTTTTTAAAGAATTTTTAAACAAAAGAATAAAAAGAGCTGCAACTTTAATTTTAGGCTAAAAATGTACCCCATTTCCCCGAAATTTATCGTATAAATTGTTCAAGATTATGTCCTTGTTCTACGCACAGCCGTAGACGTTGTCTGAAAGACTCTAGCTCCCTTTA
>OX393577.1:62903296-63276296 GCA_947652605.1 Elmis aenea
ATTAATGAACACTGCCTCTACGAAATTTTTACTTTTAATTCGTTTATATATGCTAATGTCAAATCCCGGTTTAAGCCAAAACAATCTACAGCCGGTTGCACAACGTTGCGTCAAAATCAAACGGATGATTAACCCTCGGTAGTTAGAGGTCTTTCAAGATAAACTGAACCGCGAAATGCGCAAAGAGAGGGGATGGTAGTTAAAATGTAGGCCTTTTAAAAACGTTATATTACTATAGAGTATAGGTTTATAACCCCGTTGTTGAAATAGACATATGTTTTTATGTGGCGCAGTATTTTACGCTTTAGACGAATTTTGGTTTCTGCGTCACAGTTCAGTTTATCTTGAAAGACCTCTAAGCGATATTTTTTTTACTATCGTTTGAAGGCTGTTAATTTGGACTGAAATTTCGGCTAACAAACTTATGCATTACATAATACAGTATTATTGGTGATGCAGGCTACCCTTGACCACGAAGCCATCCAAAACCATTATTATTTTTCAGACATACATAAAGCACGTCGCTACAACGTGTGAACACAGTACATGTCAACTACCTCGACATATGTAATACATTAGCGATTATAAAATTGCTGGCAACTTCAAAGCTTTAATATCCCATAAATTATACAAAACGCGACACCTTGTGTTTAACATTTTATTAGAACCACATGTCCCGACGACTATAAAACCCAACACCTTCGCCATTACACGACTGAGTTTCTAAGCAAGTTGCGGTTAGTGTTTAGGCCAATTATACGAATTCATTACGTGAAACTAATTTTGCAAAAACGTGCAAGCAGTTGGTCACGTTTAACGCGTGCGTTAGTCTAATAATACAGAACCAAAGAAGTGATGATTACATGAATCTTTCGACAGTGAGTAAGTACTTAAATCACACTTAATATTTAAAAAAATTTATTAACAATAACAAAAAAAGGGATAAAACTCTGTCTAAATATGTTGAACACGAGATAATAACTGAAAGAAAATCCTACTAAAACATGAGAAGCCAAAGGTGGATTTAAAAATCTATTACTAACAAAATTAACTGAAATGTTAGCACACGCAGTTCAGTTGCTTAAATATTAAATTTGCTAAACAAAATTTTAAAAAACTCTACTACCACTAACGTAAGTGACTCTTACCGTACAGCGAGGCCGCATGCATAGTAAGTGAGTCCTTACGCACGGTAAGCAAAAAGCACACTTTTCTAGAAATGTCAAAGTAGATGTACGTCAAAACTGACAAGACAACGTAATTACATGTGTATATTAGCCAAAAAGTCGTTAAAATAGTAGGTATTATGTATTCGTAGAAAATATAAGGTACATAACACGAGTTGTAAAGCAATTACGCACTATTATATTATAGAACTCCTTTTCGTGAAACTTTTCGTTATGTTTTACAAAATTATCAACAAACTTTTGTGTAAATCCTGAAAATTTCCAAGATTCAGCAGTGAAATTATAACTATTTGCCAAGAGCAACAATGTTTTAATCAAGATGTGAATTTTTAGCAACTACATTTACTTAATCAATTCTGACGCCATAACAAACTAAAAGCTAGAGATGCCTAACAAATACTTAATTTTCAACACAACAATACCTTCAAAGTAAAAAAGTTTCACAAGAGGCGTTTGCCACATTACCCTAAGCAACAATTCCCAAGTAATGCAGACCCGTCAGTTTCAATTACTTACAACGTTGAATCTACAAATTTCTGTGTGCAATTGAATTAATCTTTCACTGGAATTTCTTTATTTAAAGGCTTTGAGTAAATGTTAAAACGTCTGTACGAAACATGCTTAGTATGTTTTTCAAACTGCGCAATTTACTTTAAAAAAAAGACTACAAACGAAATTAAATTAAATTGAACTAATTCTAAAATTGCTGCTCAAGAAAAGTCATGTGCGCATTTTTCTCCTTAAATTCTAAAAATCTAATATAAAAATACTTTCTGTCTGAGGAAATTTAAAGGTACCCAATTTTAATAATGGCCGGACATTTCTCACAGAAGAAAAATGAAAATGTTGTGGCGAAGATTTAAAACAACTTAAGTATGTAAAAATTTTGGCTACAAAATTGGATTTAAGTAGATCAATTTCAAAATGCAAGTGCAAAAGCATAATGATCAAATCGAACATAAAATATTTATATTTATCTTCTGACAGATAACGGCACATTAACACAAAAGATCAACAAATCGTATATTTTGCAAATAAATATACACTCCCCAGGACATCCAATCAAAGTGAAATTTAATTCGCCGTTATGCGCCGCAATATACTTCTCGACTACTTGTAGAAAGCAGAAGGAAACAAACTGCCGATAAAAAACGTCGTCAGTTTATATAAACTACCGATGCATACATATACATTTTGGCTCTGACGATGGCACATCTGCACTACGTTGGTTGGCTATATTTACATTATTACAGCACCGTGTTTATTATGATTGGTTGATGCATTCTGTATTAGACTGCTAATTATGAAAGACCACTCGACGAACTAATTTTCTATTCTGAACTATATTTGAACATAACAGCAGGAATGTGCGTTATTTTTAGCGCCACTCGACATCGATATTCGTTCTTATAGTACACGTTATGTGATTTGAATTAAGGAATAAGCAATGGTTTCAAAATTCCCATAACAAGCAATAAATACAGCACACAGACAGCACAGATAAACGCAAAAGCTTTCAAAATAGTATATTACATAACAAGAGTTGTAAGAAGCATATTACGCAGGAGTGGAAAAGTCACCACGGAGCCGTGTAGCGGCGGATGCGTAATTGCTTTACAACTCGTGTTATGCAGCTTACTTTTTCTACGAACACATAATACCTACGATTTTAACGGCGTTTTGGGTTATATAAGTACAGATGTAATTACGTTGTCTTGTCAATTTTGACGTAGGCCTACTTTGACGTTTCTAGACAAGTGTGCGTTTTGCTTACCGTGCGTTATAACTCACTTACTATATGCAGTTTGACGTAAGGCTACTTCGATCTTTCTAGACAAGTGAGCGTTTTGCTTACCGTGCGTTAGGACTCACATACTATGCATGCAGGCTGTACGGTAAGAGTCGTTTACATTAGTGATCGTAGAGAAATTGTAATTAAATTTAAAACTGTCGATTATGGCGTTCGTCTAAAACAAGTTTCAGAATTTTTCTATAATTCTTAAACTATTATATCAACAGATATTTTGAAATTAAAATTGCAAACACACATCGAATTTATTCAGCACCATCAAAATTGCCTACTCTTTTTCCAAAAGACCCAAAAATTTCAATGTGAAATCCAAAATAGATACGTTAAGACTTACATCAGAGAATTTGGTGGAAATGTTCTTATTCCTGTTGTAGTACATTTAATACAAAAAAAATTACATGACAAAACTTTCATTAATGTTACACTTTATATGCATGCTTATTAACATTTGTCAATAAATTAATCCTTGCTTCGTGCTTTTCTAAACCAAATAGGGAAACAGTTTATTCCCAATAGGGGAGATAATTTGCATCACCGGGTGTTTGATGTTCCCAATAAGTCAAACCCCATGGGAAACCAACAACTCCACACAAACTTTTTAATTACATTTTTAATTTTCCAACAGCGAAAAACCCTAAATTATTTAGTAAACAAATTAAACATAACAAAAAATTATTTTTTTCATGAACTCCTGCAAACTTTAAGCTTTAATAGCGTTTCTGAAAGCTCATCATTCTGACTTCCGTTTAAATGTAAGCATTCACCTGAAAAGCGTGTGTATAAAAGCCGAAATATAAACTTTAAGAAAATGTTTACAATCGCATTCCCCACTAAATCCAAACATTAACATTTACTGTGAAGCCACCTCGAATTACAAAAATAACATTTCCAACTGACATGCTAAACAAAGACCTGCAACCTATAAACATTAAAAGGCCCCACTGACGAGAGTGATTTTACAGCTGACAAATTTCAAACACGGAGCCAAGCTGTTACAAGTTTTTCTTCCACGGACTAGCTTCGCCCCGTCTTTTAGCAGCTGTTTTATTTGGACTGTTTAATTTATATTGAAATCTTTGTTCTCCGTTTATTAGCCATAACGAAACAGAATATAAAATGTCGCGAGCACTGTCTTATTAAACTTAAAGCAGACGTTATATTTCATTTCGGACTATTTTCTATCGTTCTTCGCCGAGTTAAAATTAGATTGGATACTAAGGCATGCTGAAAAGATTATAAATCAGGGATTTTCAAAGAAAATTACGCTTCCGAAGAGTTTTTATATAATTTGGCGTTGCTTCCGTTTCTGCAGTTAACTCAATAAGGCTTAAAAAGAAAGCAAGAAATGTGAATGCACAACCAAGACTTTTTTATTGGACGTTTTGGCGATTATTCGTTTCTTATATTGTTCTACCCATCACAAAATTCAAATACCAAAATAATTTAGCTTACTTTTTGAATACGAATTTTTCACAACTCGCCGATTCACAACAATATTATCTGTTACTCTGAAAGTACTTGCCTTCAAAGATATTTATCTGTACTTGTAAATAGGTAAGCCATTATTATCTGGAACATTCAGATATGGAATGTTCAAGTCTGGAAAATGCACCAATAGTATCATTCAATTGAATCGTTCAACGCTGGAATCACTCAACGAAGGAATCGTGCAACGATGGAACCACGCAACACGGGAATCGTTCATCGCTGGAACGCTCAAATCTGGAATCCAGAAATTAAGAATGTTTGCTGCCTTCTATATTACAAAAGCCTGTTGTAATATAAAGAGCTGCAAAAATTCTTAATTTTTGGATTCCAGATTTGAACGTTCCAGCGATGAATGATTCCCGTGTTGCGTGATTCCATCGTTGCGTGATTCCTGCGTTGGGTGATTCCAGCGTTGAACGATTCAAGATTTGAATGATTCTACCGGTGCATTTTCCAGATTTGAACATTCCATATTTGAATGTTCCAACTTTTCATGCGGCTCCTATAAATATACGTTTAAATTTTATTGTGACGTTTCAGAATAATCATGTGCAAAGCTTCAATTTTGTTCATGCTCTTTAACAATTTCATTTGCACGAAAAAATCAAATTTTATAACTTAAATTCTCAGCTAATGACGATGGGAAGTTTTGTCTGATGCCTCTACCACGTTCGTGTGTATGTAGTTTCAAGGATCACCTTATTATCCCTGGGTAACCACTTATTTCCAGCAGGAGCTTGTACGTTTAGGAACTACTACATTATTATATGTTATAATCAAGCTGGCTTCGTAAATTCGAACGACGCTAACACCCTCATTTGTTGTACTATATATTCAGGGCCCTGACTTTACTCTATATACTCTTTTTTCCATAAATAACTTCCGTGTATATCAATAGACTTGCAAAAATGTGCTAATCAAATGCGTGACTTGCTTTATATTCTGATATTTTATTGCATCGGAAAACTTATACCGTGTCGAGCAATAGGTACTTAATGGTAATTTTTACTGCATTTTTACGTTCACATCTCATGAATATTATACAATTAATCTAGCACTAAAATTTTTTATCTAATGTGTATGGCAACTAAGTAGCCTCGCCATATTATTCATGCAGATCTAACGTTTCCACGGCATGTTGTAATAAAAGGCAATTTACAAAGTAGCCTAACAAAATAACTCGAAAAATGAATCGAATAAAATTGGTTTACTATTTTTCTTTTACTAAAAAGTTCCGAGAATTAAACGAAATCCTTTTTGAACATTGCATTTTCAATTACCATGAGAATTTATTTTTGTAATCTATGCAGTACATCAGTGAATTGCAGATTATGGCACAAAGTGTGCACGATACACCGCGAGCACCGGCTCCAAACTCAGAGATCACGTGGAAAAATTTATATTATATTCGTTTTGTAATGTACCACTGTGACGCGCACGTTTTTAAATAAAGCCATTTATTCTCTAACTGGCTTGATAAAATGAATATTCCAGTTCACATGCTACCGGAATTAAATTAAACATGAGAGTTATGTATTAATTCCATTTTTACCCCGTAGTGAACAATACAGAAACGGTTATTTGAAACGATACAACCGTTTTACACAACAATAACCCCTTATTAACAAATGCTTGAATAACAAATTTGAGTGATAAAAATCCCAAATACATTCAGCACAATAAGCTGTTACATAATATTTAATTAACGCAGGCAAAAATACCAATCACTCTAGAAATCGATCATAAAAACAGATGGTGTTTTTTTTTCATCAAATAGTTTACCTTTACTGTCTATTTTAAAACAGGTAGGATAGGTAAGGTTAGGTTGGGTGTTGTGTATAAGATGAAACAAGACAGAACAATAAAAGCAATGAATAAAGGAATAGATTTGTTCCAGCAGACGATTTTGTACTAATTCATGAACTGGTTTATGCACATGCGTTAATTATGGACTAATAAATGTACCTATTAGTCAGCACAACACAACTCAGCAGTCCTACACCTAACAGTAGAAGGACTAATGACTTAATAAATAAATAAATAAAGTGTTAACAATCGAAAAAACCAGTGATAACATAAGATTGGGGGGGGGATGGCGATACATAGCTACTAACTGGAGGCCACGTTAGTTGTAAACAGCGCATGCGTCTAAAAATCCCAGCGCTAGTTCGTGCCTTCGTTCATGTACTGCTTTTACCGTCCACAAACTAGTTCATGAATTGATTCGATAACTGCTGGAACAGTCGACTAACCGTCCGATGAATTATAAGAGACTGTGCAGGAACGCAAAATAGATACCATGCTTCATGGAATCGTACACAGTCTTATTGGAACGAACCTAATATTGCACTCATGAGGAAGTTACTTCAAATTTTCGCTTGAAAATATGGCTTAAGGAACATTTTTGCTGAGCAAGAATTCGCCAGAAAGTGTATTCAATCTCCTTGCATATAATTTTCAGATATATAATTCAAGCCCGTTCGTTATAACAGAGCATATTTAATCGGGGAATCGCTCAGCCGACCACAATTAAATTGGTAAACAATATTTCAACACAGAAGCATACTTCAGTCCGTCGGGCACACACAATACAGTAGTCGTAATTTATCGCCGGTTAACAGGTATTCGCGGTTTTGCTGGAGTCGGTGAATTGGTGGCTGTGGTTACGTCGGCGCAGGCCACTTCAGTATCTTAATATGCATGGCACGCTAAAGCCTTTAATGTTTTACTAAAGGAGTATTGTTTACTAACGGCCGTATACAATGCAATATACGAAACTCATAAATATCGTAGCGCAACATTCGAGATAACGCCCCGTTACAAATCAAAAATAACAAACTGAAATGCCGATGCCAGGTGGGAGTCGAAGGAGCGACTGTCCCCAACTGAAATACACTTGCGGTGAACAGCGGGTCACGTATTTATTATGAAATATGATCGATATATTATTGTTGTTGGCCGGCCCCGTGCCATTTGATTTAGAAGTCGCTTAAAAATCGATGGGAGGTAATACAAAATTCAAGTAATGTACAGGGTGGTCCAAACTCGATGGGATTACATGGGTATCTCGCTTTATATTCAAGATAGAGAAACGGTTAAATTACCAAAAATGTGCAGTTTTTTTGACATTGTCTAATTTATAATGTGTCATTTCTCCGTTATTGTTGTAAGTATCGAACAATTATATGAAGACCATTTTTAGATATTTTTATGAAAAATTCGATTATACTAAATTATTTTTTTTTCGGCTCGCCCTTAAAAAGTTATGGCATACTACTTTTTCTTAAATGAAAGCTATAGTTGGCCATGACCCATTTAAATTATTTATTTTTTTCATATTCCAAATAGACAGGGTGTTTCATTCATTCATTCATTAATTGTGAAAAAATTCGGGAGGTGATTACTTATCGAAAGTTAAAGGGGTCTATCATATAAAATTTTTGCCTTAGACGTCTCCTTTTAAAGTTACACCCCCCTTAACCCTTTCACTGCGGGAACCGTAATAATCCGCATTTATTTTTCTTGTCCCATGTGTGGGAACCGTATAAATATTATGCTAGATACCCATGTAATCCCATCGAATTTGGACCACGCTGTACTGCTACAACGATATAAAGGTAATCTATAATTATTATATCGTGCAAAGTTAAAGGATTAAAAAGTGTTCCTTTATATTAAGAAATATTGATTATAATATGATAATTTCAGTTGATAAAAATTATGAGTTAATATAATTTGGTCAGCCAATTAACTTTTTGAACGAATTACGGTTTTTAATTAAAAAAACATAGACATATACAATAAAACAAGAATTTTTAAAAAGTTACACAAAAGCAACTTCATTATACCTTCGTAAAATTTTATTTTTATTACACTTTCATGTAGTACTAAAAATAGAAAGTCCATTAAAACATAATTAGTAAAATTATCGAGAATTGAACGACAATAGCAACCCTATCGGCTCAGAATTAATAACCTGCCGTTCTGCAAGTTTCTGAGCACCGTTTAATAATCAAAATACGACCAAACGCACAGTTACAACGGGTTATGGGCCAAATTATACAAGTTTTACAGTTACATTCGCAGTTGGCGTTTGTATAATGCCCACAATAAAAGCGGAATGGTTAAAACGAGTGCTTT
This sequence comes from Elmis aenea, assembly GCA_947652605.1. NCBI lineage: Eukaryota > Metazoa > Arthropoda > Insecta > Coleoptera > Elmidae > Elmis > Elmis aenea. The sequence continues at coordinate 62,911,922 of OX393577.1, forward strand.
TATGCATCGTTTTAACGAAAAACGAAAGCTTTTACGTTAAAAGCATCCCAATTTAATCTCTGAAATAGGTCCACAACACTACTCCGGCGAACCGATACATTTCCATTTCGTTTTCTAATCGAATAATGCCGAGGTGTCCTTGGGCAATCGAATTATTCGCGGGATAATGGAAGGAAGTCTTGTTAAGGACGCCGAGACTATTGTGCGGTTACAAGTAACTGCACAGAAAAATTTATCTAAGATTGTTCTGAAAACACCGCATTTGTATGCTGGACGTGCGGCTTTATTTAAGCGCTCTTTTTAAAAAGTTTTTCTTAATTTGGCTGCCGTCAGTGGCAGGGAACATTACGTTTAAGCGTTAATCCGTTGCTAAAATTATATATGCCCTGTAGGTACGTGCTGCCAGAGGTTAATTCCGCATTAAACATGTAATGTTACTATCTCGGGATACCTTATATCCGAGCTAAGAGCCGGCATATGCTTGCTTGGAACCTCAACACATAAATCAAAATGAAGTTTATTCGACCATTTATTCATAAAACATTAAGCTTTGCATGTCCAAACAACGTTTTTTTTGTTTCCTCTTTGCTTTTTCTGCTTATGAAATTCATAAATAACGAATAAAACACGTAACTGTGCTTTTTGTACGACTGCATTTCCATACGATTAGGAGCAACATATTTTTAACCGACATGAAGTGTTTTTGCTTTGCCGAATCGCAGTGGAGTAAGAATCGGGGGTGTAGCGAGAGCGGTGGACACGAGCCCACAAGTTAAGGGGGCCCATAGGATACAAACAACTTGTTTTTCATACATTTAAATAAATTTCTTCTCTGGACTCTGGACCACCCAGTGGTCAATTGCACTTCGCATCTTCCCTAAGACGACAACTTTATCCGAAGGGCTTGAACGCGGGCCCATTTATTTTTGTTAGCCACTGCTGAATCGTTTGTGATACAGGCAGTTCTCAAATGACGAACAATTTCCGTGTCTCAGGGGCGTTTGTTATAAGTTTTATTTGTGGTGAAGTATTAAAAATAGAAGCATTCTATTATGACTTAAACAGTGTGGACCAAATACGAATGTTTTACGGGGTATCTCGGTTACCGTAATAGCAGGGTGGATAAAAATCATGATTTTTTAAAAAAAAAACAAAAAAATCGATTTATTTGATTTAAATCAGATTTTTTTGATTTAAATCAGATTTTTTGATTTAAATCAAATGTACCATATTATCGAATTTAGTGACATATTCACATGCTATTTCTGTTTTGTGCTAATATATTAATTTAATAACCAATATATTTAATTCATTGGTGAATTGTTGTCAAAATGAAAAATTAAATATAATGATTAAGAATTTTGAAAAAATCAGTGCTAAATGGTGATTTTTAATTAATTATATACAGGTTGAGTCATTAGTGCGGGATCGGTCGATTGTGGCTAAACGGTTTGAGATATGAAGTTGATTCAAATAAATGCTATTTTATACAGTTTTTTCTAATCAACACAATAAAAATATTTTCAAACATACAGGGTAAGTCACCTTTCTGGAACTAATAGCAACTTTTATATTTCAAATACAACACCCAATTTATTTAATATTTTTGACCGCCTTAATTTTAGCGTTGTAAAAAAAATTCTAAATTATTCAAGTTGTAATTTGGTATGGACATGCAGAAAAAAATTCTCTGTTCTCTCGATATGAAAATATTTGAATCACACATACAGGGGTGTTTATAAATAGGTGGCAACTTCCATGATTTTCAAAAGCTCGTAATTCGATTTTTTCAAATGCAAACCCCTGTATTTTTTTTGTCAACGAATTCGTCTTTAAAAGACCTACATATTTTGTTGAGTATGTCCTATACCCAAAACTCATACTTTTCGAGATATCCGACATTTTTCTTCAAATCGTTATTGAAACAATAGAGTGCCGTGGAAATTGAAAAAACTGACTGTTTACTTCGCTAACGTCAAAAACTTGTCATTTATTTTTTGAATTATTGCATTTCCACAATGAATATTACTTTACAAGAGCAAATTGATATGGTTTATTCACCATTTCGTGTATTTAATTACTAATAGTAATACAATTTTGTTCTATTATAAATATTATACTGTATCTATTCATATAATCTGTGATTTAAATTGATAATTTTTTTTTTAAAATCACTTGATTTAAATCAATGATTTTTTTTTAAAAATCACTTGATTTAAATCATGATTTAAATCGTGATTTAAATCAATTGATTTAAATCTGCTCAACCCTGCGTAATAGTAAGCTGATAGAGAGCTCTGGGGTTGTTTTTCAAAAATACATTTTTTACATCGCTTTTCATTTTGGCACAACAGACGAAAAATGAAATTTCATCGATTTTGAAAATTTATTATAGGTACCTAATTCTTTATTTATAAAAATAGAATAAAACAGATTTATTTAAAAACATTTTCTTGCTTAGTTTAAAACAATTTTTAAAAACTTATAACGACCTTGGGATATGAAGTAAACTTTTTTTTTATGCTCTAGTACGCCAAGAATTTATATAAAAGAAGTAGTTTTAGCTGCTCAAAAATATATACCGGGTGTAAATGAAGGGTAGCACACCCCTTTTTTTTATTTAGCTATGATTTTAGATAAATGAAATTTTACACATAAAATATGTGCAAAAAACCTGATTTTTTGAGCACATGCACACGATTGTTTCATTTCCGGTTTCGCCGTTATTTTGAATGGAATATCCTGTATATTTTTACATACAAGAGAAAGCGATTTTGTATACAACTGCACTATTTTGGTTAATTTTTATAGCCTCAAATCATTTTTGAAACAAAATTTAATTTTTTATAAAGTGTGCCGTGACCTGCATAAATTGAATTTTGTTATGTCCACAATTTTCCAACAACCGTTGTCGTATATTTTAATTGACATTTAGGTTACTTTAATTGGCTTTGAAGGTTGTTAAATCGGTTTTTTGACAACAAGTCATTTTGTTAAAGCGGTTATTTAAATGGAGCATCTTTTGACGAATTCATTGATACCAATAACTTGTATATTTATTAAGAGTATGCTTCAAAAACCTCAAATTATTGTAAAGATTAATTAAGAGATTCTGTTAATCAAATGAAAACATATTTAACATGGGGAAAACCGTTTTTACAAGGGTTTCGTTTTTCGCGTTTTCTCCGGAACTGTTTAAGATTTATTCAAAAAATGCGCGCATTGGCAAAAAGAAAAGTTTAGATTTTGTCGCTGGCGGTTTCATGGCCGATGCGATTGCAAAAATTACTTTTATTATTCAGCTTTTCAGTTTTTACCATGTTTTTTTCGAAGGAAATGGCCAGTGGCACGTATAACTCTGCAGAACATTTAGTTATGATGTTCTTGATGCAACAAACACAGCCTTAGTCAAATTCTAGCGACAACGTATCGTGACCTTCCCTGGTGAGTATATTTAGTTTACTTTAATGGTTAAGGAAAATCCATTTGTTTAGTTGTACTTGAGTGATTATTCTTGTCAAACTTATACAATTATCCATGTAAATAAAATATAGGAGTATATTTTAATACAGCAAGCACACTTAGCACTTTCAGTACCTCTATGTGGCCCTTCTTTCAAAAAAATTGGGGACTCCTGTACACATCTCCATGTGCCATAGTAAGCCAACAATAGAAACAGATTGAGAAAAATTATTAAGAACTAGTAAAACATACATCAAAAGCTACAAGAACATACCACTAAAAAGAAGATCTCATCCAAAATTTCAATTTATCAAAATTAAATTTTTGTAATTAAATTCATACATTTTTTCTTTGTTTAAGGCATAGATGGTTTTATGTATAAATAAATGACAATACACCGGCAAAAACGTGTTACATATTTTAACCCCACATAATTCGATTTTGTAATTACTAGAGGGCGCGCGGCACAATCATGCGATGCATTTGCTAGCTAGTGAATACGAAATTCCACATCACTTACATTCTAGCTTTCTTAAGCCAAAGTCCAATAAATATTTATACACATTACTTCACCAATTGTTCTGCATAAAGCTTATAGCAACTAGAAGCAACATATTTTCATTAACTAACGCAGCTTATGTTTTATTTACAACACTGAAACATAAATATTAATACTAAAATAAATATAGCTGCAAAATAACCCATAAATTTATTAATATAACTCAAACATAACGCTAATATATGAACGACTACAGCATAGTTCAACCCCGTACTTTGTAAAACACACATTCAGTATGACGTTAAATTCAATTTTCAAAGAGTTTTACCAACGGCAATAAAAGTCCTGTAGGTCAGTTCTACGTATCAGCAACATAGTAGCGCCACTAATTTGAAAAATTGCTCCAAGTTTTCCAGGCACGTACCTTTATTCATGGACAAGAAAATTCCGCGCCGGAAAATAGAGTTATTACCACGAACGTGTGTATACAAAACAAAAAATATTTACCGACGATTCAACGTTCAGAACGAATAGTACTAACACGATTTTCGCCCTCGATAAGGTTTCAAAACTGTAGAATATAAATAAAAAAGCGTATTATGAAACTTGTATCCTCGCCGAAGGCAGAAAAAAGCCGAACATATATCCTGGTTTGCATATCGCACCCCAGAAAAATCAATTTCACTTCATCATCTGCGTTACATTGTTTCGGGGAACAACAGGATTATTAGCATTTTTGTAATATAATGCAAAATTATACGGGATTTTACATGACTGACATTATTTTACGGGTTTTCCGTTAAGCCATTAAATTTATATACGGCTGTGTGATTATTTTGTCAGTCATATTTAAAAAACGTAAATTCATTGTGATGTTTTAACGATTTATAAATATGTATATGGCGGGTTAAAATCACGCATTCAATTTTTGCAACACGTTCACACCAAAGTTTTTTACAACAAAAGTATAAATACAAAAGTTTTTCAGCAGATGTCAGAGAGTTTTATTAAAATTTCTGTAAGTAATACTGAACCCACACAAATGAGTAAAGATGTTTCTGTGTGAACTTTCATTTAACAGTTTGAAAATTATAAATTATATTCGAAGAAAACCTTCACCCACGTATATACGAGGGGTGTTTTTTACATTCGCGGAATGGTGTAGTGTAGAGAAATAGACTGAAAGGTTCAAGTTTTATAATTTTATATATGCTCTCTGGAACATGTCTAAATTTGTTAGATCTTTTAATTAATTTTCGTAGACCTTTATAAAAATAGTTATCCGATTTGCCTTCAAAATGTTCATTTATTGCTCTTTGTTATGACTCATCAAAGGCGAAATACTTTACGCGAAATTCTTTTTTAAATAAGGAAACATAAAAATCTCGGATAACAATCCTTTTGATAACGTGTACTGGAATAGCTCCAATAACTGCTAGCAACAATAAACTCGGTGTTTATTTTTTGACTCGGTGTAAGATTTCTCGGCACCCACCTTGCGTCGACTTTTGTCTACCGTTGTATCGGATACTTTGAAGCTTTCCGCGATTTCTTCAAGTTTAGGTCGACCATTTTTCTTCAGGAAATCCTCGATTTTTATCAGGGGGTGGGATTTAATCTATATTAAAGTAACGCTACTGGTCGCCGAAATTCGTCAAAAAATTATCAAGACCAAAATATTTAATTCACTCTCCAAATTTATAATTTCGACCAATTACAAACTCAATTTCTTAGAAACGACCAATAACGCATGAAAATCGGTTAATTGCGAAAAGGATATTTATCAGTTTATGATTATGTTTATTGGTCGTTTCTGGGAAATCTGAGTTTGTTATTGATCGAAAACGCAAATTTGGCAGGAGGATCAACATCTGACAGGAGAATGTAAAATTATTACCGTGTAATAAACTCTTATTGGTAGTCTCTGGAAGATTTAAGATTAGTGATTGGTTGAAAACGCAAATTTGACAGGCGAAGGAAATTTTCTGATATGTTTTTAGCCCCATTGCTTTTTATCTTCTATCTCATTCCGTTAAGATAAGAAACACCCCTCGCATTAATCACTTAAGCAATAACAAACTATTGCCATTTCTAAAAAGTGTAACAAAAACGATTTATACATAAAACAAGAATTTATTTGCAATGTGGTAAGTTTTTATTTTACTGTTAAATATTTCAGACTGTCTACTAAGTGATTTCTGTGTGTACAATGCTATATATTTAATAATAGTAATGAGTTTTCCTACGAACACATCTGGATTGTTTAAATTCAGAAATGACCGAGTTTGAAAAGTATTTAACATTAAGCGAGCCAATTAGCTTCAAAACTTTACAAATAAAAATCCAAAACATTTGAGAACTTCTGTTTCAATTTCATTGAACACATTTTTTTTTTTATACATTTAAGGAATCCATAAAGATAGGAAAAACCGAATCGACTTATTTATAATTTATTCATATTTTTTTTACAACAGCCACATGGAAATGTACGCACAATTGTTAGATATTTAAACAGCACTTCTGCAGCTACGCTTTTTCCTACTCTGCATGGAAGTTGATTCTACTGTATAATGAATATTTAATACGGCCTGTTCGATTAATTCAAATATATTTTTGAATTATCCTGATGCTTGGCGAAAATATTGAGTCATCCTTTGTACCCGCATTTCTTTTATTCCAGCCCAAAAACAATCCTACCATCAACTATCTATTCTTTTCCAAAGTTTCACCAGACATTGAAAGAAAAGAGAAGTCATAAAAAAGCGATCCCCATTCAAACGCGCAGAAATTAAATTGAATTTAACCTAGAGAAATTTACAACCACATCAAATTCAATTTCTCTTGAATAATACGTCCATTCAGCACAACAGACTTTTTCTTTAGATGGCAAATTAAATTTTATGCATTAAAAGTCTAGAACAATTTAACGATTTCGGCGAAATTATTCAAACAATGACATTAACTCAGTCGTAACGACGCGATTCGCTAAGCGGCTAATCAACCGAAAACATGAAACTAAAAATAAACGTTTGTAGTTATTGAAACATATACAAAACGAGAGAGAATTACATTTAATTTTGCAATGCATACAAATAAAAAATTCATATATGCTCCGTATCTATTTGTGTTGCAAACAGCAATAATATGTCGGTATGACAGCTCAGTCAAAAACAATATATTAAACGTGAAAAAACAATGGCAATTTTACACTAATTATCCAGGCTGCTAAATGATTAATTTTTACGTAATGACAATTAATTACGAAATACACAATACCAACAATCAACACAGTAATTGCAACCTTAGAGAAAATGGGAAAATAAAAAATATTAATGTTTTAAAAATATGAATTAAAACTAGCTTCAGTTGCAAAGTGGTGTCCTTTTTTACTATTCATAACGTTAAAATCAGGGTAATAAAATGTCCCGTTAAATGAGAAATTTAGCTGTTATATTCTAGAAGAAGAAAAAAACTCCTAGAAACGTAATATACCGAAGATGTACTAGATGAGACTTAAGAAAGATGCAACAAATAAAACTTTTTATGGCATTCATGAAATATGTGCGAATTTTAAAATAAGCAATAGCAAAAAAAAATCATAAAACAACATTATTGCCATTAAAGAAACATTCTAGAGAGACGTGAAAAAGTTTTTTCTTGTATAACCCCTGTCCATCACACATATTCCAAGAAAATTCTTTTGGAGCAAATTAAAGAACAGAATTTGATTAAATGTAATGATTATAATGTCTAGCTTATAAATGTTGTAACACCACCATTGGTACATGGATGTCCGCAGAAAATTTTCGAGGGGGGCGCAAAGCATAGAGACAAATAATAATATATGTATATAAATTTTTTAATTTTTATGATTTGTAGTATTATTAGTACTATTTTTTACTCGATCCCAGAGAGGGGGGTAAGTGTCCCGTTTGCCCCCCCCCCTGTAAACGCCCATGCATTGGTAAGTTCGAAAATAATTCTTAAGTATTCAGCTCAAATATTTTCATCAAATAAATATATATTTACATTCCATAGAATATTTTTTTAGTTTTTATTATTAAGATTATGATAATTATTACTTCTATTATTTATACATTTTAGATAACATTCCAGAATAGTTTGATTCAATGAAAATTCCAAGATAGATGTGCTACACATTATTTTCGATAATTTTAAAAATTTGTAGAATTTCACTTGCGGAAAACAAAAACCTTATTTGACTAAGCCAATTTTTGAAAACGGTCACATTATAAATGTCTAAATTTAAAAAAACAAACGTGTTAGCGTTTCGCTATACATTTACATACGTTAAAATGGAAACCCCAATATCTGGAAACAAGAAAAACTAAACTGATTCGAACTTATCACATTTATTAACGTAAAAAAAAGTTTTCCAAAATCATTTTAAACAATAAAAATCTAGTAAGCCCATAAATTTTACGCACGCGAAAGAAAACTTTAAACCAAAAACCACCCTCCAAATCTTAAAAACGGCTGTTGCATGTTGGCAACTAATATTTAATTTAATACACTTTGCAGTGTCGGGCTATTACCAAGCAACAAGTTTTCGTAATAACAAGTCGAAATTATTGCAAAATTATTAACTTTCTTGGCTTATTACAACTGATGATCCCACGAATAACGTGGACAAAATGTGAAACATTATTTTCAACGGTTTTACCGGTGTAAAAGCACATTAAAATTTTGAAAAGCACCAAAAAAAAGTTTTTTTCTGCGTCCGTCCAGAAAATCAGTTGTTTCCGATTAATTTTTAGGCTAGAAAATACATCTTTACTGGCCTAAGCCACAAAGTAACTGGTTGCCATGGTTATCGGCTTTACCGGCCTAGGCCGGAAAGTAGCTGGTTGCCATGGTGATTTTTTTGTTGATTTGCGCTGTCAAACAAGCGTCATTATACCACCAAGCGAGTTTTCACCTATAGTTTGTTAAGTTATTGTTTAATTATGGATGGTGACGATAGTGATTTTGGTGTGAGTGGCGGACGCAGAAAAAATATTGTACCTAACATACCCGTAAAGTGTCTTTACTGGACTCGTTTGCTTTCAGGACTCGCCTGCGGCTCGTCCTGTAAAGTACCACTTTTCGATGTTGTTACGTAAATAACTTTTATTACTCAAAAACCATCTTAAAAAGAGCCCAAAAGCAGTATACCTATCTGATTTAATACAAAACTTTAGAAAAAAACTACGAGAATGCAACTTTTCTCTCAACATTCTGCAATTACCCAGGCGTTATTAGTCTGAAATTAACCTGAAGATCGCAATGACGTATTACTCCACACATTATTAATTTACAAACTTGTCTGTTTAGTTGCGCATAATTTCACAATGTACATGAAATACGAAACCAACAGTTAATTGAAAACATACTGCGAAGTTAAGAATTCCAGGCGGTTTCAGGCTGCTAAGTTTGTTCGCGCTAATTGAATATCATACCGTCTGAAAACGATATTTATGAAACCAAAGGTGAAACTTTCGGAGCTTCATTTACCGTCGACCGATAATTATGTATTCCCAAATACACCGTTCGTTAAAATATTAATAAGAGGTTTGATACGTCGGTCTGCAGGATCATCCAGCATTTTTCTGGCTGCCATGCGGGCGACAAATGACTATAAATCACCGAGTCATAGTTGGGCCGTTGTTGCAGTTGGACTAACGAGATCGTTAGTATACCAGATAAGAATACGATAGAGAATCGTCAACATAGCGTACCAGTCAAATTAGAATCATCAAAGATAGATACTTTATTTATATCTGCCGCTGTCTGTCCACGACGGCGAATAATCGTCCAACACGCGGAGAATTTGGCATTATGCGGGGACAAAATGAATAAATCAAATCACACACTAAAACGCCTTTAAAAACGTCCGATAAAATAAGACATGAAGTGCATATTGATATGGTACGGCTGGTTGTCTAACACTAGGCGAAATTATAACAAAATCAGAGACAAATTTTGCTCAAAATAACATGAACTTTTAACAAAAACAACAGATTAAATTTTTAATAATATCCTTGCAAATAAATCAAGCAAACAACAACGAAAGAAAAATTTACAACATTCGCCCGTTGTGTAAACCTAAACACTTGCTGATTTATCGTTTTGACAGTGTTGCTTAAAGAAATACCAAAATTAAAATCACTTATTTTAAAACATTTCACATGTCTGCAGATTAACAATTTTCTATTCAAAATTTTGAATGTTAAAAGCATTGACTCTGGCCACATTGGTGTGTACTTTTGAAATTGTAAAAAAAATCTGATAATTTTCATGTGCTCTTAAGAGATTAAAAAAAAACAAAATATATGCGCTTATCTACTGCACAACCTATCAAAATTCACTGAGGATGGGTGGTTCAAATTCGATGGGATTACATGGGTATTTCGCTTAATATTCAATTCAATTAAATTACCAAAAATGTGCAATTTTTAGACACAAACTCCGTTTTCAAAAATATTCTATCAGTTCCTGTTTTTGAATTATTAGAAAAAAGTAATTTTTTTGTGATATTTATAATGTGTCATATCTCCGTTGTTGTTGTAAATATCGAAAAAATGCATGGAGATTATTTTGAGATGTTTTTATGTAAAATTCGATGACACTAAAAAAAAGTTCAATCTCACTGTTAAAAAGTTATGACACACAATTACATTTTTTTTAAAGGGAAGCTATAGTTGGCCATGACCTATTTAAATTTTTTATATTTTTCTCATTCCAAATAAAGTATCCATTTAAAAAAAGGTAAGTTTGTGGCATAACTTTTTAACGGCGAACGTAAAATTATTTTTTAGTATCTACTATCGAATTTCCTATAAAAACATCTAAAAATAATCTCCATACATTTTTTCGATATTTACAACAATAACTGAGATATGAAAAACTATGAATATGACCAAAAAAAACTTTTTTTTCTCTCGAATAACTCAAAAACAGAAAATGATAGATTATTTTTGAAAACGGTTCTGAGTTTGTCTCAAAAAATTGTACATTTTTGGTAATTGAATCGTTTCGTTATCTTGAATATTAAGCAAGATACCCATGTAATCCCATCGAATTTGGACCACCCTGTTCTACAAAAAAGTATAGCAAAAAATAAAACCTTTTTGGATGTAAAAGACAAAAATATTGACGTAATTATATAAATCACAAACTCCAATAAGGCACATAGATGGTCTTGATCCTACTAGTAACAAAGATTTCAATATTTTTCTTGGAAAATTATTATGAAAAGCATTAAACTATTACATGAAACAAAAGGAACATTTACTGTCGGATTTTGACAAAAGACTGCAGTGATTTAAAAAAAGCAGGCTACACTGCCTGTTTAAAATCGATTTTAAACGTAGATACCTAATTTATGGCTTTTTAATGCAGAATTTTCAGCCATTTATACCTAAACTATTATCAAGGATGATTTTTGAAAATTATGCAAAATAATATACCTAGTAATAATGCACAGGGTGGCCTATTTTCAATGCCCATACAGGGAGGGTATCTCGGTTATTACCAGAGAAAAAAAAAACTAAGTACGTAGCCTCGATTTCTTTTTTCGGGAGGAATTTATTGCCGTAAACAGATTTTTGATATCTTTTTTAATTTTCGAAATATTATAGCCAAAAACCGATTTTTGTCAATTTTCAAAAATGTTAAATATCTCACTTAAACGAAAAGATAGAGAAAAACTTTTAAGACATTTTTTGCATGGTTTTGTGTTCTTGATAAGATAGCGATGTTCAATTTTTTTTACTCATATAAATATCGATATATTACACTTAACTTTCTTATTTTAAATGGCAACCATGGTTGGCTTTGACATAAATCAAAAGCTTACTTTTTCGCTTTTCAAAAATATATAATTTGCTTATGGTTGCCATTTAAAATAAGAAAGTTAGGTGCAACATATCGATATTTGTATGAGTAAAAAAACAATTGAACATCGCTATCTTATTAGGACAAAAAACCATGCCAAACGTGTTTTTAAAGTTTTTCTCTAACTTTTCGTTTAAGCGAGATATTTAACATCTTTGAAAATTGACAAAAACCGGTTTTTGGCTATACAGGGTTATTCAAATTCGAGGCCCACCATGGGGATCTCGCTTATTATAATAGCTAGAGTATAGGTTTAAATTTGGCAAAGTTGCTAAATTTGATGCTCATTGATAGTCCAAAGAGAAATTGGAAATATCTCAAACGGTAACCGAGAAAATTAGGAAAAACTGGAAAATGCGATTTTTGAAAATCGTCTATAACTTCTTTGGAATTTGAAATATTTTAAATGTGTAAAGACATTGCCCAAGCAACTTTTCAAGCCGAATCGAATGGTGGTCACAAATTTTTGCTAGATCGATTCGTTTTTGTTTTATGACAACCAACTTTGTTTTTTCTTATGGGCACAATCTTTGCTATTTACATAATCAAATAGCATTTATTTTTCTGAATCCATTGAGATATCACACATGGTATTTTACTTCTACATTAATTGTCAAATTTGAAAAAAAACGTTTTTAACAATAACAACTATAAATCAGGTAGGCCGGTCATTGTAGTTTATGTTGTTTCCATGACAACCAATCAACAAAGTTTTGAAAGTCTATTACTTGTCACATTAATAAATTCGTAAATATTAACTTTAATAATGAAGAAAAACGCGATATGCTCCGAATTTTTTATACCGTTCTTTTAAGTTTTGTTATACTTTATCACATGCTTTATACAAATTTACTTAAGTTTCTGTTTAACATAGAAAAATAGTGTTTTTTCCGGATATGTTTCTAATAAAAATGTTTTTTTTTAATTGTTATCTGAAACCTTTCTGCCATTTTTTTCTCTAATTTTGGCAAAAGCCTCATATTTCCCTATGTTTCTGTCCAACGAACAAAAATATGTGTGCGAGGGTTGTCTTCTATCTGGATATGTTTCTGCATATCGTTGACTTGACAGTGTAGAGTTCCTATTCAATGAATAAAAAATTAAAGTTCATTTTTACGAATTTATTAATGTGACAAGTAACAGACTTTTAGTTTGTTGATTGGTTGTCATGGAAACAACATAAACTACAATGACCGGCCTACCTGATTTATAGTTGTTATTGTTAAAAACGTGTTTTTTCAAATTTGACAATTAATGTAGAAGTAAAATACCATGTGTGATGGATTCAGAAAAATAAATGCTATTTGATTATGTAAATAGCAAAGATTGTGCCCATAAGAAAAAACAAAGTTGGTTGTCATAAAACAAAAACGAATCGATCTAGCAAAAATTTGTGACCACCATTCGATTCGGCTTGAAAAGTTGCTTGGGCAATGTCTTTACACATTTAAAATATTTCAAATTCCAAAGGAGTTATAGACGATTTTCAAAAATCGCATTTTCCGGTTTTTCCTAATTTTCTCGTATACCGTTTGAGATATTTCCAATTTCTCTTTGGATTATTAATGAGCACAAAATTTAGCAACTTTGCCAAATTTAAACCTATACTCTAGCTATTATAATAAGCGAGATCCCCATGGTGGGCCTCGAATTTGAATAACCCTGTATTTCGAAAATTTAAAAAGATATCAAAAATCTGACTGCGTTTGTTAGTTTTTTTCTATCTCTGATAATAACCGAGATACCCTCCCTGTATGGGCATCGAAAATAGGCCACCCTGTTCTAACAACGCATAAAAAAGTATTATAATTTATTTCGCTTCACAACCGCAACGCTTCAAGCTCAAGCAATAACTTAATTCACCTACATAAAACAAGTAAATTAGGAGTGATAAACGCTCAAATAATTAATTAACAAAATTACACTACAACTTCATAAAACAGCTCTGCAACGGCACAATAGGCGCATGTTTATAAATAGAAAATGCGGTCGTGTACGTGTAGCTGTTGTGTAAAATAGTACGACATTAAATACGGAACAAAATACTATGTAAACATGTATCTACAACAAAATACATAGGTAAAAAACTTACACATGGAGACGGTGTAGTCCCAACTCTCTGAATCATTCTTGTGGACGTTCAGTTTGTCGGGCTGAAACAGAAATAAAACAAATGTATAAACGAACAATCCGTAGAAAAAAATAATATAGTCTGCGGACACACAACAGGTGCCTGGGCGCCTGCAGTCCATAACTTTAAACGTAACAAATGGAAAATGTCGATTTATAACAACGTCGTGAAACACAATAATATAAAAATAATGGAATCAAAAAAGAGCGTGGTAATAATAGAGTCACGCATATGTGGATATAGCACCAACAACTATAAATAAACAAGGCTGTCCATAAAAAAATAATAGATGAAACAGTGTACCACATGTAGCATTAAATTTATTGGTTGAATAATGGGCAGCAGGCGCGAGAAAGGCCCGCGACTTTCTAAATATTTTCGAGAGATAAAATAACAAAAATTTATGTTGCATGTGAAACATAAGTTAGTGTAGGAAGTCGCAAGCTTAATATAATAAGCGACTTGATTTAACAAAAAAAAAACATAAATTACAATAAAATTATGTTTTCGCGGTATACAAAAATCCGGAGTTGGTAAAATTACGCAAAGCCCACGGTGAATATGGGGACCAGATAGAGGTATGGTGCGTTACAACTAGGGATTGCAATCCCGACCAAATTTTACGATCCCGGGATTTCGGGATTGAAGATGTTTTAATCCCGGGATCCCGGGATTATATACAGGGTGTGTAAAAATTGGCGGAAGCGCTACACGTGGCGATGTTCTTCGTAAAATTCTAAGTCGAAAATCTTAATACGAAAATGTTGTACCATGCTTGCTGTGTCTGCAAGAGATCCTCAAAGTTTTGACATTTAGTCCTTTAATAAGCGTTATTATTTAATACTTGCAAATGAAAAAGCTGCAATTTGGAATAAAAATAAATTTCGAATAGTATTTTTTCCTAGATATTGTGTTCTTCCTTTCCAAAATTGGTGTTGAAAATATGTAAATCACTGATTTGAATGAAAATAATACATATGGCAACATTGTCATTAGCTGTCATCTCTGTTTTTCTCGTAATTATTTCTAGTTTGTGTTTTACGATGCCAAAAAGTTTGCAGCTATGTTTACGATCTGAAGGCTTTCAGTTCGAACAAAAATTGTTAATACCTAAGTAAAAATTGCTGATAAAAAAATGTCCAAACGCAAATCAATGTATGCAATGTTGCCAATTTTTTTTTTCTTTAAATGGTTCCTGAGGCCATAGGAAGCATGGTACAACATTTTTGTATCAAGATTTTCGAGTTAGAATTTTACGAAGAACATCGTCACGTGTAGCGCTTCCGCCAATTTATACACACCCTGTATAATGTGAAATATTTGCTTAAAAACAGAAGCTAATGCAGTGTATACATTTTTTTTTAGAATTACATAATTATTGAATAATTTAGTACCTAATTACCATTTATTTTTATTAACTTTTTATTTAATTTGTTTCCTCTATTACTTCTGTTAATTTGTTTTAATTATATCATAGGTGTAAAGATGTTAACAATAATTTAAAAAAATATATATATACCTACCGTATTATGTTTTATTATTATAGAAATAATCGAATTACTAGATATAACATTTGAATAAATGAAATATATTTGAATAAACTTATTATACATTAGAATCCATAATTACATAAACATAAATTTGCTGAAACTGTTGAAAACTAAAAATTTAAAAAATAGACTGTTTTATAAGTAACAAAAATAAAAGAAAAAGTAGATACCAACCATGAGCAATTTTTTTACAAAATAATGTACTTGTAGTTAAATTTTTTAAATCCCGAAAATCCCGGGATTCCACATTTAAAATCCCGGTATTTTCGGAACGAAAAAGCGACCAGGATCCCGGGATCCCGGGATCCCGAATCCCGGGATTGCAATCCCTAGTTACAACCAGGGTAGGTCTGATTTAAATCGAACTTTTTCTTCACGACTCAACGTCACACGTCACAAATAAATTAAATACACATTTTACTTCCCACCCGCCTAAACAACCGCTAGTAAAATACGCCGGAAATATTGCCCATTGTCTTCTTATAGATCGGGGAGAAATAAAGTCTCTTCAGGAATTTTCTTGTTACAGACGAATTCCGGTAAATTTACAATGTAAATTTTCACAATAATTTTTAATTTTAGGGTCAAAAAATCTACCGCGTTATTCAAAAAGTCTGCAACTAAAAGAAAAGTTTTTTATTATCGATTTCTCGGAAAATTTTATTCTTGAGAAAAGCTGGTGCATGGTCTAGAACTAATTCTAAGTTAAAAAAATCGCAAGGTTAAAGTGCCCTTATTTTAAGAGTTTTAAAAAAAAAATCAAGGTAAAAGGATATTTTACACTGAGTAAAATTTTGAAATTCTAAACAAATTTTTTTAACTTTTTTAAAATTCTTAAAATAAGAGCACTTTAATCTTCCAAATATTTCTAAAATCGTTAAAATCTAGTGTAATAAGTTTTATTGAACTTTTTTAAACTTCAGATCAGTTTAAGACTAGGCACCAACTTTTCTCAAGAATAAAATAGTTTAAGAAACCAATAATAAAAAAACTTTTGCATTTTTTGCGGACTTTTTGGATGTTAAAAGTTAAAATTACTTCAAAAATTTAAATATTTTATCTTTGGTCGTATTTTTGAATTCTAAACAATCTTTCCCTATGAACTTTTTTTTGTAACTCTTAAAATAAGGCCCCTTTACTCTTGTGAATATTTCTGAAATCGCTCAAATCTGGTATCGTATACATTTTTGGGAATTTTCTTCCATTTTTAATTAATTTTAAGTCATCCATCAACTTTTATCAGGAATAAAAGTTCTAAGAAAGTTTTAAAAACTTTATCGTTTATTGATCCTTTCTGAATGACGCTGTATAGAAGATATAATGCAGTGTGAATAATGAATAAATTAGTTCCAAACGGGAAAATAGTCAAGTTTCTTTTCTTAAAAAAAATTAAAAAATCAAAGTTTTTGTTTTAAATTTTAAATTTAAATCAATATTTGATTTTTTAAATAAAAATCAAATTTTGCCCAACCCTGGTTACAACAGTATCTAGGCCTATACATCAGCGTATCCGAGCTGGGGTTACGCGAAGCAATAGTTGGGTTTCGTCAACAACTTAATAACTTGATAGTTTAATACTAATATTTAATATACATTAAATCAATTTCGTTACTTATAATTTAATTAACAGTTAGTTACCATCAGAAACTAATAACGGAACGAAAACGAAAACAAAATAACTAAATTAACTTAAATTTTAATAAGAACCAAAATAGAAACGAAAACGACATTTTTATGTTTGTTGACAAATTTCAAATCTACGCAAAAAGTGCCCAAATAATGTCGAATAATATTTTGAGTGTGATTTCAATTAAGCAAGTTATAAGCAGAAATTAAGAACCTGATGTGTTTTGTTTTTTATCAATAGCACAAAAACTATTGATTTTTTCTTCACAGAATAGTTGCTCTTAAATCATAGATCATTTTGACACATTTAACCAACTCTGTATCTCTTACCGTTTGCGAAATCCCCATACTGTTCACTATATTTGGGACACCCTGTATATGAAGGGACACATGAAAAAAATTATTATCGGTAAAAACGTTTTATTTAGGACCAAAACATTCGATTTATGCAAAAATTAGCGAAGGCATACCTTGTGTGACACCCTGTACTTTTACCAAAGGTACAAAATAACCACGCCAAATTTGTTTTTATTTGAAGGTAAACTGTTTTACTTTACATTATTATTATATATGAAGTACTTATTTATAATTTGGATAATCGAATATTCGAATAATCGGGGTTCTTTCGTAGTGCTCTTATGAAAGTCTCGGTGCTATTCTCTTAAAATTCACAGAGAAGTCATTAATGCGTATGGTTTTAAAAGCTTTTCTTGTACTACTGTTAAAACATGACCTAAAAACTTTAAAAGCATGCTTAAAACATATTAAAGATGCACCACAAAGACGACGCAAGTCAACAGTGAAGCCATGGAAGAAAATCTTGTTCGGAAAAACATGTAAAGTAAGTTGAAAGAATACAAAGAGACATTAGATTATTTTTTTTTGGTTCTGCTTATAAATCTTAAAAGCTTAAAACCAAAGAAAATATTTTCACAAAGTGAGCTGTTACACGACTAACTGCAGTAAGTAGATAATAGTAAATAATTTTCGTTTACTTAGAATAATAAAACTTAAATGGGTTGAAACATTGAAGGATTACGAATGGGGATTAACTCAAAAAAATTGGAAAATAATGCGAAATACAAGAACATTGAGGTGAGGAAACTGGAGTACCTGGAACATACCGTGAGAACAGAAACATATGAACTACTTAAAGTCGTCGTGCTGGGAAAATGAAAAAGCAAAAGAAGTGTTTGTACGAGAAAAATGATAATGAGGGGAACCTGAGAAATGGTTTGGATGTAGCTCTTTTAACCTCTTTGGAGCTGCGTGAATAAAATAAGAATAATGAGCTATGATCAGGGCCGGATTAACCAACAGACAAAAAAGACCAATGTCTTGGGCCCGGATTTACACTATAAGGTGGACAAGATTTAGGTTAGGACTTTTTTTAACATCAAATTCACCGGGACGAAAATTTTCAAAGTCTGTTTAATTCGCAAAGTACTTCTACTAATGGGACCCAAACGCTAAGTTTTGTCCAGGGCCCGCTAAATGCTTAATCCGGCCTGGCTATGATGATAACAAACCTCCGAAAAAAGATGGTATTAGAAGAAGTGTTTTGAGGCACCCAGATAGTTAATTTTTTAACTGAATTAATGCATTTATCTTGGGAAAAGATAAATTAAATATCAAAACTTTTTTTAACAGTGGTACACGAAACCAAAATAGGTTGAAGATGTAAAAAGACAACTTTGAAAAACAAAATGCAGTTGGAATCGCAAATATACATCAGTTCTGGAAAATCTTCTAATTAAAATATTTCACGGAAACTTGAAATAAGTACTGCCTACATTTATAAGTAATTTCAAGAACCGCTAATTATAAACGCAAACTGCATCGAGTAGGCGCCCAAGATATGCCAATAAATTAGATGCAATAAATTATCGTAATTATTACGAACGAGACGCCGTTTATCAGCGAAATTTACAGTTACTGATCCAGATTTGTCGCTAATGGGTCAGATCCAGTCGCCTGCGTCTTCCGAAAACGTCTCCGAGCGACAGAGAACCGTCGGTAAGCAACTGGACAGGCGAAGCAGTTAAAGTTATTCACCCCGTTAGCTGCCTATGCACTCCTGAAGCGCAAGACGCAAATGACGCCGACATGAATTCAGAGCTGCAAAAATAAATCTGGAATAAACGGCCATATTCATTTCATGCCAATTAAAACAGGCAACGGCATACTTCACGCTCGCTAACGCCTGCGAAAATTTGGCACTAACACCAAAAAAAGGCCGACTTTTGTTTGGCTTTGGCGCAAACGAAACAGTTGAAATGATTATTTAAAAAGGCGTCCATCGCTCGTTAAAAAAGCGTATAGCGCAATCAGTTTGCACCTTGTTTTTTATATAGTAGTTTGCAAATTTCTTTACGATCTATTTGCTTTTGGCAAAGTTTTTAACCCAGAATTTACATCGAACATCATTTTTTACAAGCACATAGTGCAGCGGGCCCACGTTTGAGGGTAATGAGTCACCCGTCGAGTTTTGGAGAACGTCCAGGTAACAGAACTTCTTAAATCCCCGAATACATGAATGATTTCATACGAAATTCTATTTTTAGCGGCGCATAATCAGTTCAAGATCACATTTTTTCCAAAATAGCCCATAATAAAAGAACCGCAACCACCACAAGAGGCTTCCACATAAATTATCAATTTCTATAAGGTGTAATTTATCATGATCTTGAAGCTGTAAATTATTATGTGTAAATAACATCTGGCATCTTAAAGTCAAACAAAATATAAAATAAATTATGCCTCCACTGCTTCAAAAAAAAAACTTAAATAATGTTCCGTGCGTAACAATCGCGTAAAAAATTTAATCGGTGACCTGTTCTTAAATGGGCCAAAATATAGAATGCACTGAATATTTAAAAATAGCTTTTATAAAAACATGTTAACACGTTATGCAATATTTTATATCAAATGGAATTTTGCCAAACGCTTGGCCGCATTATTCGCAAACAATAAATTTGTATAGTTCCGTATAGATAAATTGGGCGAACATTTACGCGGTACGTTTTTGGTATTTAATTGCGTTAATAAATACAGAGAATGTTGGCATAACTTTAAGAACCACTATCACAATATTACAGTAGCTAAAGTGACATTTAGTACGCTCGCGGACAAATAGAGATAACATAATGATCAACAAAAAAATACGAAAAAAAATATGTTCCGAAATTCGACAAAGAAATTCGCATAAAAAAAGAACTACAACGGAGGTGATTCCTTATCGAAAATTAAGGGGGGACTTTTATATAGATTTGTTCCTTAGACGTCTCCTTTCGGAGTTACACCCCCCTAAAGGGGAGGTGGGAAATGATTGAAAAACTTACTACTATATGAAACCTTTTATTAAGCATAAAACATCTACCAAATATCACTCTTCTACATACAGGGTGATCCACATAGAAGGGCCACTATTAGGATCTCGTAAACGATAAGAGCTACAAAGAAATTTAAATTAGACAAATTGTTCCATTTTCGGAGACCTATTCACTATAATGTTTTAAAAAAGCTCCATAGCACGCTAGATAATGAACCAAAATAGAAATGGACAAGTTTTTTAAATCATTTATAACTCGGTTGTACTTGATGGTACAAAAACCTTTTTGGGGAAAAACTTGCTCATTTTTTACGCACTGTAAAATAAGAACAATCAATTGTTTAAATATTGTTTTAAATCTTAAAGCTGTATTACACTATACAATTTCTTGTAGAATTTCTTGTTCGAGAAATTTTATACTAGATTGTACAGCTGTTGCCAAGTTACAATGTCGTAAATTGACATACGCGAAGTGTCAGTTTAGGACATAAGACGTGTTGTAACTTGGCAAGAGCTGTACAATCTAGTATACAATTTTTTGAATAAGAAATTGTACAAGAAATTGTATAGTGTAATACAGCCATTAGATAAATTACAAAACTTGCATTTTCTTAAATGAACACCATAGTTGGCTATGACCTAATAAAAAGCTTTTTCCCCCCTCTTTTTAATAATATAAAGTTTATTGTATTTATTTTTTTATTAAGGCTCAAAACAAATTAAATTCATCAAAAAGTCCCTAGGAAGCTATAGAGTGCTATGAATTTAAACAATATTGAAACAAATGAATGTTTTGCTTTTACAGTGCGTAAAAACATCTCCAACTTTTTCCCCAAAAATATTTTTGTACCATCAAGTATAACCGAGTTATAAACGATTTTAAAAAAAATTGCCGTCTAAGGAAAAAAATTATTTAAAAGACCCCCCTTAATTTTCGATAAGGAATCACCTCCCGAATTTTTCGCAATATTTAAGAAACACCCTGTATAATAAATTTATCGACTCAAATATTTATTCAGCCAAAGCATAAAACCCAAAAAAACTACATAAAAATATTTTTTTAAAACAGCATTCAGAGTAGATACTTAACACCATTTTGTAAGACCATTCGGTAAAGAAATTGTAGACGAAAACAAAAGAAAATGACCCAAAGAATAAACTTCTGGTTTATCACAAACTTCTTTCTTTAGAACACATTAACGACGAAGGGTATAAAAATATGTTACACAATCTACAGAAAGCAATAACGTATGAAATGGACCAGATGAAATCAATTTGTTAGCAAAAGTCTTTGCGGACATAGCCCATAAAACGATGGAAAACTCGCTCAACTATAGATGAACATCACTTTGAGTGAATAGTGTATAATAAAGTGTCGCGTTTCGAAAGCTAATAAAAGTTTGTAAAGGTATAGTAAAGAAGCCGCTGACACTAGCATGTTGTTATAAATTGCTTCAGACGCATCAGAAACAAAATTTCCTTGTGTCATTACCACACTTCGAAAAAGCTTTCAGCTTTTATTGGGTAATCATAATAATCTCATAACTTTTAGAGGCAGCAGAAACGATAACTCCACAGAGTAGTGCTTATCTTAAGCACTAACTTTTAACTTATTTGAGCTTCATTGGGCTACTTCTTAACATACGACCATATCACCATTCTGTTTTGAAAAATTCAAAAGCAGATTTCAATCAACTTAAGTTTTATACAATACTTCAAATGTTTATCTCCTGTGAATCAAAGCCCTGTCACTTTCTTTACTAAAACATAACCATGCACATTATATATCCATACAGAACTGAAACGGGTATTCTGCTGCCAGAAAAGTTACAAATATTTAATAATATCGTATACGGACGTAATATCAGGTTGGTCATGTAACATTCATAACTTGAGAAAGAAATATGATGATGATTTATGGTTGGCATCTACAAAATTACACACGGAATATAGGGGGGCATGTTCATAAATATATTTTACTGCTTTTAAAGTACTACTGCAATTCTTTTGTGCCAAATAAAGCACTACAAATATCTAAAGACCTTTGTTGTACATCTGGCAGAACAAAAATTGCTTTAAAGGTTCGGGAGACATTAACAAAATGAGTAGGAACAAACTGGTTGCGCAAAACGTATTGAATTATGTTTGATTGCGCTGTTTTCGTGGAAAACTGGGTTTTGTTTCATGCTTAATTGTGTTGTTTCCGTGAAAAACTAGGCGTTGTTTGAAACAACAACACCCAAATCGGGATATAAAATGGGACAGAAAAATATTAATACCATGTGCTAAGCTGATGATGCTATTCTGATTGCCCAAAACGAAGACGATCTACAAAGGGCGCTACATCAATTTAACCAAACAGCCAAACTCTGCAATGTAAAGATATCTACACAAAAAACAAAATGCATGGTGATAGCAGAAGACGACTAGCAAAAATTTGTATAGGACGAGCAGGAGAATCTAGACAACGTAGACGTGTCGCAAGAGATGACAGAAGAGCTGGTTATCCACATCCACAGGGAGGCTTCGCAAGCAGGGATACCCCTAATCGAAAACAAATGAATACTTTAAAAAGCGCCGTCTGCAGGATTTAATTTCAACGAATTCCTGAACTTTTATGGGTTAGCTGCTGTTTCTCATATTATTCGTTTCTGCTATGACCACAAAGCAGTTAAAAGGAACTGTAATTAATAAAATACCACGAACAAATTAGGAATCAAGTTCTTCTGTAAGAATACTTGAAACTACCTCTGGTGATTTTGGTTATAAAAAAAAACAGCAGTTACAAAACATCCAACTTCTGAGATTATTATTAGCACTCCGGTTATTTCATAAATTTCATATGCCTTAATCCAGTGACCCGAGTCATATATGGCTGCAATTTACACACTAAACATTGTCCTTCCCATTTTCCAGCAGTAGTGGCTTGCTTAAACCTTCCGGCTCCGTTATCAGTACGTGACAACCAACCCCTAATGTTGTAACACTCAACCTACATAAGCTATGATGGAAAAACCCTCTTCAGGTCGTTAAGAAATTCGGTTTAAACTGTATCGGTTCAAGCTTTTGCAAAAAAAAAGTCATCACGAAAGAGAAACTTCCGGGAATATATCCATCCAATTCATTTTAAATTTGGCTTCGTTTAATTTAGTGATGGAATATTTATCGCAAATTTGCATACAAATTTCGCTTTATTAATTATAGCAATCGCGATAAGCCCACCTGAATTTTCACAAAGTTTAATGTAACGTTATCAAATTTATATGTATATATGTAAATAAGAAGCACGATCTTCTCTGTAACGGTTGGTCCTTAATTTATAGCCCACAGATAACGTTCCCTTAGTTCAGGCAATAAAATGAAACGTCAAATAAGTAGGTTAGCCCAAAATATTCAACTGCCTGTAAATTGAAACACGGTCAGCCAATGAAAGTTAAAGATAGCAAAAATTTAAACATTAACTTGAGTTACGTGAATCCCCAGAAATTTACGTCAAAAGTTGATGAAAATTATTAACGATGCCAAAGTTTTAATTTATTAATTAACTATACAAGGTAACAAAGTTAGTAGTTGCAAACAAACACATATTGGGTTCAATATACCGTTCAAGAGCCGACCCAAAACTTCAACACTTGGGCCACGTGCGTTAAACGGGCATTTTACATCACTTGAAATTGTTCATCCACTACAAGTTTGAACTCACATATTGAGAAAGCTGAACAATAAGCAGACACTTCTGGTTGGAAATTAATATAGGTACAGTATCTTTATCTTAGGCCGAATTAGTGAACTTGCCGAGTTTGTGAAATGGGCAATTTTTTTGCCATATTCGTGAAATAGGCAGAGCTTTGGACAATTTAGTGACATAAGCAATAGTATGCCTAGTAGGTCGTGAAATACTTATTGACAAAATAAATGGACTATAATTTATATTTTCCAATAAAAAAAGGTAGTAACTCCGGCACTTTTATACGGAAGTGAAACGTGGACACTCACAAATAAAAATAATAGTCCAGTGAATGCAGCTGAAATGAGATTTTTAAGGAAAAACTAAAAAAAGAATCAGAAACAAAACATAAAGAAAACAATTAAAGATACAATCAGTTGAAACAAAAATACAGGAAAGGCAGCTGAGATGGTTGGGTCACATTTATGGGATGAAAGGAAGAAAGGTAAACCAGAAAAGCCTATGAAGCAAGATCACAGGGAAAAAAACAAAAGAGGTAGACCGTGAAAAACCTGGCACGACGAAGTTAAAAAAGCAGCAACGGATAGAAACATCAAATGGAAGACATAAAAAGGCTAGCACAAGACAGAAAAACATGGAAAAAGTCAGCACAACACAACTCAACAGTCCTACACCTAACAATAGAAGGACTCATGACTAAATAAATAAAATAAAAACGTTAACTTCGTAAATGTATACACTTGCTAGTATGCACATGCTTTTTTTTTATAACGGCTAAATGTAGGAGGTTGATTCAAATTTAATGCGGAATTTTGTTCCTAAACCCCAGAAAATTGATCAATTGAAAATCGACTTTTTTCAGTAATGTAGTAGACCAGCGATTCTTAACCGGCGGGCCGCGGCCCCCTGGGGGGCCGTGAAAGATTTTAAGGGGGCCCGCGGAAAATGTATTAAACGTTTTTACTTTTTAAAATATTGAAATCTTAATAAAAAATATTTTTTGCTCATTATTTTACTTGAACCATCGGAGAGATATCTTCTTAAATAAATAATGTTACTATAAACTAGGGGGCCGCAAAAATATTTTAGAATACGAGGCCTGTCTAAAAAGTATCCGACCTTTGGCCAGAAAAAATATTTCCAATACCTGACGGAGTTGGGACCCTAATCCCCTTTAAAGTAGGCCCCTTGTGCTTGCACACACTTACCCCACCGATCCTTCCACTGTTGGAAACACCTCTGGAAGTCTTCTTTTGGAATGGTGTTCAGCTCCGTCGTCGCATTCCGCATTATCTCTTCTCTACTCTCAAAACGGGATCCTTTCAGTGGCGTCTTCAATTTTGGAAACAACCAGAAGTCGCAAGGAGCCAGGTCTGGAGAGTAGGGAGGTTGGCGAACGATTGTAATTCCATGTTTGGCTAAGAAAGTGTGGATCAATTGGGATGAATGTGCAGGGGCGTTGTCATGATGCAAGTGCCAGTTGTTCGCCGTCCACATGTCTGGTCTTTTGCGCCGAACTGCCTCATGGAGTCGCCGGAGAACATCTTGATAGTACTCCTTTGTCACTATTTGTCCTACCGGTGCGTATTCGTGATGCAAAATTCCACGGACATTAAAGAAAACAGTTAGCATCACCTTGATTTTGCTTCGCACCTGCCGCGCTTTTATCGGCCTTGGAGAATCGGGATGCTTCCATTGCGACGACTGTCTTTTTGTTTCTGGGTTTGGCTTTGAGAATCACCAAGCTTTTGACAGAATTTGATGCAGTATCTTTGCTCAATTCGTTCAGTCATCTTGCGAGAAAACTAAATCCGACGAACACTACGAACAGCACCTTACTTGGCGACCACCAGCCAGAGGCTTGCACAAGCGAACGCGGTGAAAAAATTCAAGCATGCGCATTAAGGTTCCTCCTTCCACCGTGCATAGTGGCGCCGCCTTAGAATCACTACTTTGCGCGGGAAAAATTAAGGTCGGATACTTTTTAGACAGGCCTCGTATTATAGAGTTAGAAGGAGAGTACGTCGAAAAATAGCGTATGTTGTTTTGTAAAAATTTTGTTTGAATAAAGCGTTTTAAAGAAAAAATACCGGGTTAAATTTAAACCACCCTCGTATATTTCGGCATTAAAATATTTTTTTTGCCAACGTCTAAGCTGATCCTCTATTAGTGACCAAGTGAGGGTCAGGTTAAAGGTTGGTAAAGTTTTCTTGTTGATGAAATAGCATATTCATGATTTTTTCAATTTGTTCTCAAGCGTTAAGATCATATCCTAACATCTGCAAGTTTGATTATCATTCATCTGTTTGTTTATTTACTCATCCGGTCAAATACGTTTACCGGAATTACCAACACTGCGTTCAAACTTGTTCGTTTTCGCTATCTGCACCTAATTAATCAAACAAAAAACGAATTAATTTATTAACACCGCGTGACTGATTATCAACTACTAGATTAAGCGAACATGCAACTTGTTATTATGACGGTCTGATTCCAAAACCAACAAAAAAAAACTTGCTTCATCTTTCGATATGCAATAAGATATTCCACACACAAACAAGTGAAAGCTATAATATATACGACTACTGGATTGTAACGAAAAATTTCGTAATTTGCTACAGATATATCTGCAATTCTTTGATAACGTTAAAGCAAGCGTGCAGCTAGGAAATTGATATTTCTTCACTCATTTACAAGAATCTGATTTCCTAAATCATAAAAAGAAGCAATTTACATGTAAACAAAGGTAATTATTATATAAAACAGAGATTTATGAATTAACCTGAGGTATATTATTGCTTTTACCTCCTGTAAACATGTATGTAGGAGTATTACATAAAGCTCGTAAATTCTTGAATAAAAATTGCTACACATTAGCATGCAACTACATACGTAAATTATCGAACAATAAAAACAAAAGGTTTATTAAATGACACGCCTTTTACATTGACAAATGACACTGCTTATTAGCTAATTATAACTGCAATTAAGACTGAATAATTAAACCATGAAATATGTAGTAAGGTTATAACACAAATGTGATGTTACTTTAAGCCAACAATTAGCGCTAAACCAACAAAAAAATATGCTTAATGCACTAAAACAAAGAAATTAATGCCTTCAATTTTAACCGCTTGTTACAGAGCAATTACCCTGTAGAGTGTAGACATATTAAATTCATTTATAATTGTTTGGTCTGTCTTAAAGGCAGGGTCATGATATGTTGTCGCTAGAATCTGATCAAGGCTGTGTTTATTGCATCAAGAACATCAAAACTAAATAATGTTTTGCAGAGTTATACGTGCCACTGGCCATTTCCTTCGGAAAAATAGGGAAAGAACTGAAAAGTTGCATAATAAAGGTAATTTTTGCGATCGCGTTGGCCATGAAACCGTCACAGATAAAATCAAATTGTTCTATTTACCAATGCGCGCATCCTTTGCAAGTAAAATGGTGTCAAGTTTTTGAAAAAAATCTTAAACGGTTTCGGAGAAAAGCGCGAAAAACGAGGCCTTTGTAAAAATTGTTTGCCCTTATATTAAGCGCCTATGCAAGTCGCATAGATTTATTTATACAACTCTCAAATCATAGCGCTTTTGCAGGGGTTTGGTTTTTGACGTATTTCTCCAGAACCGTTTAAGACTTTTTTCAAAAACTTGGAACCATTTTACTTGCAAAGGATGCGCGAATTGGTAAATAGAAAAATTTTGATTTTTTCTCCGACGGTTTCATGGCCAAAGCGATAGCAAAAATTACTTTGATTAGGTATTCAACTTTTCAGTTTTTTCCCTATTTTCCCGAAGGAAATGGCCAATGGCACGTATAACTCTGCAAAACATTTAGTTTTGATGTTCTTGATGCAATAAACACAGCCTTGATCAGATTCTAGCGACAACATATCGTGACCTTCCCTGGTTAGTTAATTTTTACTACAAAAAAAAAAAAAACTGAAAATAGTCTATGATCTTTTATAATACCTTGGTATTAGCTGTATTTAGACAAAAAAAAAAAAAAAACAATAAAATTTGTACATGATATCTAACATTAATTTATTTAACAAATAAAATATGTTAGACCTAGTTGTTAGATGCGGAAACTGATCAACTGTTACATTTTGTGTTCGTTGAAAAGGCGTGTCGCGAATGCCAAATAAAACTTTGATAAACAAACCAAAACATCTAGGGTGGTGTTCTGAGGTAATTTAATAATGCTGAATTATTCTTTGTCACGGCAGCGATAAACTAAAAGTAAGTGAAAATTCAAACCACTACAGAACTAAATAAACACTATCACGTTGGCGAAATTACTTATACGGGCTGCAAAACTGCGAAGATTTCATAAACTGTTAGATTAATTAAGTTATTCGTTTCTTAATAAAATTAAGCGTAATGAAAAGCCACTTATCTCTTTTTCGAAGGATTTGCTATTTACTTTAATTATTTTTCAATTACATAAAAAAGACCTGTAACTAAACAAAAGACTACAGTCTTGAAATGGTGTTGCTTTTCGACATTAGAGGAGATTAGTGAGTTGTAAAACATGCGCAAATTTGAGGTATTAGCACCAACAACAGTGTTGAATTAAAAGGATAACTGCTAAAAACATGTTGAACCAATATGACAAGCTTAATTTGTAATATAATTATAATATTAAACGGATAGATATGTTATAAAAAAAATCAAACTCTTAGCCCTAAACCTCATAAATTAGTTTAACTAAAGCATAATATTTTAGTCAAATAACGATTTCAAACATGACCGAAAATTTTGGTTTGATATTCTAAATATTAAAAACTTACAAAGTTTAATATTGCACATATGTATCTAGGGCCGTATGGGCTGCGATTTTTGATTTTTTTAAAATTATTCATTCAATTTTGTTTTTAAAGAAATGTAAGCGTATTTTGAGCTTCTTCAGAGCCAGTTGGAAGATAAAATATTACTATCAATTATATCTGTGCAAGAACTTAAACCTTCATGTACTAATAATTGTTTGCGTGTTAAAAGAATAACACTTTAATTTCCTCACAATTAATTGCTTCATCGGTAAAGAAATTTTAAAATAAAGTCATCAAACAACTAAAAACACGAAATACACGTTGGGTTAGTAGACAAATGATTTGTTTTGAATATTATGATAGTTATCTGACTTATAGATTTTTTCAAGACATATTTCACACGCAGAAGGGAACTCACAACAAATTAAGAAACTTTTGTAGCACACAAGCAGCAACAGACAGTGAGAAGAGAATCAATTTGTCGTCCAGGTTCGTGTCGCCACATGCATTGATAACGTTAGACTTGTGGATATAGACGAATTAAATTAGGAGGCATATCTGAAATACCCGACATATGTATGTGTGAGGCATCATTTGATATAAAGCTAATAGCCAATGCGATGGATTCCACAACTGATTAACAGAGGAATTTACGCCTGCAGTTCTTCGATATATAGGAAAAAGTTGCCAAAATCGTAACACTTAAGAAAATTGGATTCTCAGGAGAAATTTGATAGGATAATTTAAAAAAGTATTTAGGCCAAATGATACGGCGACATCTTATTTTTGAATTCTAAGGCAATAATTAAACAAGACCACAAGAAGAAAAACAGAGAAGAGGTCGATTCAGACAAAGCTGGGGAAAAAAGTGAAATAAATAGCAAATAAGAGAAGAGATCAAAAAATAAACACAGGATAGATAAGTGTGTAAATTCAAAATTAGTTTAACTCGTCAGTCCTACACTTAACGATGGATTAAGACTAAGAAGAAGAAAAATGCGCTGACAAGTGTATATATAGCACAAGCATGTTATTGTACTTAAAAAAAGCTTTTTTACACTTTCCTCGTAAATTTCCATCATAAATGTCGCAAAATTTCAAATACTTTTAATGAGAAAACTTAATGAGCGTACCTGGTTATAACTGGATCATCCACTTTTATGGTTATAGCATATTGTTGCCCGGTCAGGAAATTCTTTGCCGTAATGGATAGAGCAACTCGTGGCGGCACCAATAAACGTAAAATGCGACGTCTAGGTGTACCAAGCAATGTGCGCCGTTTAAAGTTCATTGTGATCGTCATTTATTCGATTTTCGATACGTGGCCAGATAATTACCACCTTAAACGGTGCGTACGTGCCCAGAATATGCGTACGCCGGCGTTCATGATACTCCTGAATGTACGGGTTGAACCTTGTGCCGCATTTTGTTTGTTAATGAATGGGTTTCGACACACAAATTGTGCTTTACCTGGTTCTCGGTGCAGCGCAGCGAGGTGCACGGTTATGTTCGAGACGCACGTAACTTGAAGCTTTGTTGTTTCAACGTGATTCTGTTACTGACACGTGACGCTAGCAAGTTCGGCTCAAACGACTCTTTGATTATGGATGGGCGGTATTGTTCTACGGAATTAATGAAAACATCTTTAAGGCGTTTCAAATTTTCTGAGATAAATTTGGATGATGTGTTATACAGATAGGTATACCACAACTTCTCAAATCATAGCGCTTGTGCAGGGGTTTCGTTTTTGACGTTTTTCTCCGGAGCCGTTTGAGATTTTTTCAAAAACTTTGCACCATTTTACTTGCAAAGAATGAGCGAATTGGTAAATAGAAGAATTTTGATTTTGTTTCTGACGGTTTCATGGCCAACGCGATCGCAAAAATGACCTTTTTATACCAATTTTTCAGTTTTTCCCCTATTTTTCCGAAGGAAATGGCCAGTGGCCATTTAGTTTTGATGTTCTTGATGCAATAAAAACAACCTTAATCATTTTTTTTTAATTGCAAAATTTCAAGGCTCCAAAAAGTTCTGATAAAAAACCAACAGGGGTCGCACTTTTCAGTCCCTTTTGAAGGTAAAAGATAATTAAAATTATTACTATGGTAAACCTTTTAATAGGTACAAAACATCTACCAAATATTATTCTCCTACAGTCCTACACATCTCCAAATTTGAGATTTAAATAAAAACCCAATTTTACCGCTCCTCTTTAGGGGGGTGTAACTCGGAAAGGAGACGTCTAAGGGAAAAAATATGTAAAAGCCCCCCCTTAGTTTTCGATAAGGAATTAACTCCAAAAGTTTTTCGCAATATTTAAGAAACACCCTGTACATTTATTGTCAATTTGTAGCAGGCAAATAAATGATGTTTTTGATTCAAAATCGATTACTCAAACTTTTTTCGTTTATTTCACAGTTTCGGCAAGGAATATTTAATTTACAATCACATTCATTCGAGAGTAGCAAAAATACACCAATCTCAATAAAACCAAAACGGGGGTGAGCAAAAATGTGCAATTTTTTGAAGAATTCGTTTTTATCAGCACGAGTAACGTACCTTCAAGAATTTAATTCTTTCTTTCAATGAAACAACTTCGTTTTAAGTAAATAACTTTGAGGTTTTCTGTCGGTTACAGAGACATAGCTTTTAGTTATAACATTCCTCATCAAATTCTGACATCTTTCAAGTATTTTGGTGTAAACTTTGAAAGAAAGTGGCATTACTGCCAATACCCGTTTGTCATAATCTAATACGAAACTAATCATACAAGTACCACACCAACAAAAGAGTTATGAAAAAAATTAAAGATCAACTGTCACCTTTTACAGCTACTCAGAATAGAATTATTTTTTAAGACCCTTATACAATTAAAATATACTCTTTATTGCTTTGTTGCACTTCAACGCAATTACGCTGCAAATTGCCAAAAATAACCAATAATTCAAACACAACCAACCTCTAAATTCGCTTCTTGCATCCACTAGGTCATGAATAAGTCAAGTAGAACCTAAATAATTATTCTTCATAAACCTACGCTTCTATATTTAACGCGATATTCTCTGGAAAATTCGTTGTATAAAAGCAACATCACTTCCAACACTTGATTCCATTTATTAATTGAGATGTACGCATGTACCCACTTACTTGGTACACATGCAACTCGGTAACATTGCAAAACACCTTGACATTCGCCCAACAAAACGTGCCAAAATTTTCAGTCTGAATCACTGCAATATTTACATATTTCAGACTTCCTAGACTGAATCTTACGTGAGTTTACAAATAAGCATGTTCAGAGCTGTTAAAGCAGTGGGAACATGCCAAATCTGATAAAATATTTTGTTCAGGTGGATGCTCTGGTTATCGCAGGGAACCTCCAATTGTTTATAGATTTAAAAAATAATGCACACTATACAGGGTGCACAATTAAAACCAGCTGGAGACAAAATTTTGGTTAAATTAACAAAGAAATGTGTCTTTTCGTGCATAATAAGAATTTAATGAAAACGAGCATAGTTGTCCGTTCCTGAAATATGCAGAAATATTCAGAAAATTTTAAATAACTTGATTTGCAAATTCAAAATTTCCTTCACCTCTTAAATTTGCGTTTTCAACCAATCACTAATCTTAAATCTTCTAGAGACTACCAATAGGAGCATTATTACACGGTAATCTATATTAAAGTAACGCTACTGGTCGCCGAAATTCGTCAAAAAATTATCAAGACCAAAATATTTAACTCCCTCTCCGAATTTATATTTTCGACCAATAACAAACTCAGATTTCCCGGAAATGACCAATAAATATAATCATACACTGATAATTTCCTTTTCGCAATTAACAGATTTTGATGCGTTTATTGGTCGATTCTAGGAAATCTGAGTTTGTGATTGGTCGAAAATATAAATTCGGAGAGGGAATTAAATATTTTGGTCTTGATAATTTTTTGACGAATTTCGGCGAACAGTAGTGTTACTTTAATATAGATTAAACCACACCCCTTATGCACCACTCTGACAGTACTCGTAAAATTTGACATAACGTACATTTATTTTGACAGGTAGGTTAAGTAAAGGAAATTTTCTGACAAAATATAACTCGTGCATTGCAAATAACCTATAATTTTTGACAAATCTTCAGTCGTGCAAGTTGAATCAGAAAAAATCACTGGTGCACTCGTGTTTTTTCAGCTCAACTTACATTCCATATTTTTCATTCATGAATTCCGTCGGTATAGGTTTAAATCTAAAATCAGATAATATGATATCTACTTTATAACACAACAAAAGCAAACCTATTCCCGACTATCTTAACTCGATCGAATATCAAAGTTTGGCGAGTCGTCTTCAAAACCAAAAGCTTCTGTGCAAGACAGCTCAATTATTTGTCTCTAACAAAACAAACTAAGAAAATGTTTCCAAACTGAACGTATATCGCACAAAGTAGCAGACGTCGGTCTAACCATTAGTTGAAAAATATGAACGGTACGAGTTATTGTACACATTTTTCGTTTAAAAAAGAATGAAATTAAGATTGCGATGAAGGAGTAGCCAACAGAAGCAGACACAAAAACTGTAAATGTTTCATAGTTTCACGATAAATAAAAGATTTTTCGCTTCGAAGTCCGAAGCTTAATTACTCTGTTCGATCAGTAGCTTTTCAACGTTGTAACACGTGCGATTTATGGCATCCTGTTTCAAAGCCAAGGTATTTCTGACACATGATACAATTACAAAAGTCCCCCTAAAAGTTTAAATGGGTACAAAACTTCAACATACAAAAAAAAAACACTGATGCACAATTTGTTTCCTGATGATTGCTACATATCGTCGCCCTAGAGTTGTTTTGTTCCATTTCACATGTAGATCATTTTGAGAAAATCAATTATAAAGTTTCGGTTTTTATTATTCTTTTAAGAATAAATATTTGCGTTTAATTTTTCTGAATAAGGTTTAAACTAACATTACTTAAATTCAAAATTATGAAATTTTAATGAAATTTTGAGTGACTATCAATTTCAAAATGAATATGGAACAACCTACTAAGCTGGTAATTACTTTTTTTTTTATTAGTTTGTACCATGTGCATCGTATTTTTATAGTATTTGGATATAAGTAAAGTTTGTTTAGATTACAATAATTTTAATAACGATAACCAAGTTGCGATGATGAAAGTTTAGCTTTTTTACAATTATGAACCAGTTCTTTAAATAAAAACTTCAACATGAACATTTTAAACCCTTTCTTAATAAAGAACTGTAAAAAATAATATAAAAAGTAAAATAGTATTGTAAACAAGTAAATTATTATGGTTATGAATCATATGAACTTAAAACGCCATTAATTCTTGATAACTTAAAACAAAACTACTTCAGAATTTGATTATAAAAGTCTTTATCAACATCTGGCTAATATATCCTCTTTTTTTTCGTCAGTTAAAATAAATTTTTACCAGCAGTACGTTCGGTAGATTAAAAGTTTCTGATTTTTTTGTAGGTCCATTTGTAGACTACACAAACTTATTTAACTAAATTTTTTATCATTTTTTTTTTCTGAACTTAACAAAGTAGTTGTTTTTAGAGTAAATTATCCGTTAAATTAGCATGTAAGGTAATTTATTAAAACAAAGAGACGTAGCAGCTTTTTGTTAGTTTTAAATAAAACAAATTTTTTTGACATTTACTCAATTTGCAAAAGAGCTTTGGTTTTCGGAGAAGCAAGAATCATCCCAATTAATGAATTTGGGTTTTAAACTATACCTAAACGCATTTGCTTTTCTATTTTACTGTGTATGGCATCCACTTCTTGTATAAGTTCATTTCTTTCTGAACATTTTTGCTTGATGATGTGAATGGTATCACATTAGTTTAAAATGAAATTAAAAAGAACGGTACCTACTCATTACGCTGTTTCTGTTTTGATAAGCACATAAATCTGCCCAGAAAATAATGTTTGATAGGAGGGTATTTTGATGTACCTAAAAGTTTTTAAAATTTTTATTAGGGCACTGGTAATATTGTTACCAACTCTCCCATCTGTGGTTATGTGCCATATTGCACAATAAATAACGTTATTAAAACTACAATGCACATTTAAGTTGTAGCAATTATATTTACGTTTATAGCAACAACAAACAAAATCCGCCTTAGGTACGTAGCGCAAACACATTCTGCAAACCAAAACAAATATCGCAAATGCTGTTTCAAACAAAATTGATCCTTAACTATTTTTCTATTTATATTTATAGGTGTAGTTATAGTTATATTTTGAATAAGGAACAAATAACACGTAAAACATGTAATGTATGGACCGCAATTCGTTAACAGGTTTTTTGATATGGAACAAAGTTGACACTCAGAACTTCGCTATTAGGTAACGAATTCAAATTTTGGTTATGTTAAAGGATAGGGAACACTTTAAACAAAATCTTGATGTCAATTTGCCGCAAAATGGCGTATCGTATGGAACAAAATCTCTCAGGCGACGATATATGCAAAGTATTTTTTTTCTGTACATATATGAAACCAAAATAGGCTGCCACCAATAAATTTTGAAAATAAAAAAGTCGTAAAAAGATATCGTTTGTATATTGATATTGAATAAAGATAATTTTGTAGTCCATATTTATGTAATAATCTTAACACTTGACTAAAATTTTCAACAGATTACTTTACGAAATTTTAATGCTTGCAGTATTAGCTAAGTAAATATTATTTGATCAAACATCGAAGGAATAAGAATATTATAGGTAGTTTTGTTACGTTTTTGGTGATGCTGCCGTAAAATCTAAATAAAACAGTACGACATCATCCTTCAAACAAAGCAATAAGCTGTACTTTGCAACAAAATAAGGAAAGGGCATTAGCCATAAGCTTCTCACACTGACTGTGCCAAATGAATGATGTATTTTTGTTACAAATGGCTAAAATGGAGAGCCTTAATAGGTAAATTAAGTAAACTTATTCCTATAACATTTAAAATTAAACCACCTTAATCATTTATTTAACAACTTTTACAAAATATCTATGTGAATTTAATTAAACACGACTTTAGTTACATTCTGGGGACGCCTAAATTACCACTCATTATCAACAAGCTCCCGGTAAGAGCCAAGTGTCTGATTCAAATTAGATCGAGTGGACACAGGCCCCAGAGCAAAGGTTGGATGCGTTTATTAACCAAGCTGAATTAAGCCCGCGACATGAATTTCTCAACTAATTGGAAAATATACCTCAATACAGTAAATATTGCAGCAAATGCTATGTTTAACGATACTTTCAATCGTCTACACTAATTAGCGAATATTTAGATAAATAAAAAATACAGTCCGTAGTCACCTTATCATAAACATCTTACATTTCAATTTTCTTAATAGGTATAAGACATTAAGCATAACGTATCGGTGTATGGGCAAACTATATATTCTTACGAAAAACAATGTAGCTTTTTATCGATATACAATAGGAAACAACGGGACACAATTTAAATTCATTTGGCCACTATTAAAACCACAACCCACAGTGTGCCCCAACGCGCTTCATACCAAAACGGTTCGACTTTTATCGTCAATCGTCATTTTATCTTTGACGTACGTGATATACATGTGATTACGAGTTTTATCTACACATCATTTTAATTAAGGGTATCTTTATAACCAACATTAAGCTAAACGGGTTGCGAGTAATACAAGAAAGATTTTATACGCCAGGCGTAAATGTCCCATATCATTTGCGATATTACCCTGCGACCGTAAAACGTTTAACATTGCTATGTAAATTTTGTTTCTTTACGTTCAGGAGGTTGATAAAAGCGTTTTACGGTATTAAATTTGAACTTAACTTTTAATGTAGCTAAAGATTCCGTGAATGTTAAAACTTATTACAATATTTGTTAAGGAGCGTGTGGACATTCAAAAATAAGTTTATTTAATAATTATGTACCCAATTATCAGTAGTAATATAACAAGTGCATTGAAAATTACCGATAATTTTTGGTAGATACGTCCGAATGCAAGTTGAGCTTAAAAAAAAAAAAACAAGAGTGATTTTTTCTGATTCTTGCATGGGTAAGGATTTGCCAAATATTATAGATTATTTGCAATGCACGAGTTATATTTTGTCAGAAAATTTCCTTCACCTAACCTACCTGTCAAAATAAATGTATGTTATGTCAAATTTCACAAGTATTGTCAGAGTGGTGCGTTAGGGGTGTGGTTTAATCTATATTAAAGTAACGCTACTGGTCGCCGAAATTCGTCAAAAAATTATCAACACCAAAATATTCAATTCCCTCTCCAAATTCATATTTTCGGCCAATCACAAACTCAGATTTCTTAAAAACGACCAATAAACGCAATAAATATTATCAGTGTATGATAATTGGAATGGAACACAATATAAAAAACTGTAGTGTAAATCTCTTTGCAGATGACACATTAATCACAGCTTCTGATAGCAACCTAGAGTCGGCTTTTAATAGGATAAATAATAACCTACACAGAATGGTTAAAAGTTAACAAATTAAAATTAAATACAGACAAAACCAAATTTATGATAATAGGAAACAGGCCAATACCAAATGATGTAAGCATTACAGTTAAAATAGATAATAAAGAACTTGAATGTGTTTCGCAAATTAAATATCTTGGCGTTATGATAGACAATAAACTTAAGTTTAACAGCAATGTGGATTACATTGTGAAAAAAGTTGCGAAAAAAATTAGTTTTCTAGGTAGGTTGACAAACAAGCTAAGCCTCTCAGCAAAAATTACAGTATATAGGTCACTAATTGCTCCACATTTCGATTACTGTGCGAGTATTTTGTTCTTATGCAACGAATGCGACTTAAATAAATTGCAGAAACAACAAAACAGAGGAATGCGTGTTATTTTAAAATGCTCGAGATACACTAAAATAAGCGAAATGCTTAATACCTTAAAGTGGTTAAGTATACGTCAACAAATTACTTTTAATTGCCTTTTTTTAATATACAAGGCAATAAATAATTTTTTACCACGTTACATGACTAAAAATTTAATACAAAACTGTAACATTCACGAATACCAGACCAGGAACAAAGACGACTTTAGACTACCAAAACTAACGAAAACAAATACACAGAACGCCTTGTACTACAAAGGGCTCAAGATTTTTAATGAATTACCTGTGGAAATTAAACAAACAACTTCCATATCAAATTTTAAAAAACTATGTTTCGAATATGTGAAAAATAATGTTAAGATTTAATAGTTAAGAAAATATGTACAAATAAATATAAGCAGCATTAAGATAATGTAAAATTAGCTAAAAGCTAAATAAAGATTTCTTATTATTATTATTATTATTATTATTATGATTACATAATTATGTTTATTGGTCGTTTCTAGGAAATCTGAGCTTGTTATTGGTCGAAAAGGCAAATTTGACAGGAGGATCAACATCTGACAAGGAAATGTAAAATTATTACCGTATAATAATGCTCCTATTGGTAGTCTCTAGAAGATTTAAGACGTTGAACGTTTCAAAAATGTATCCAATACACTTTTTGCTATTGCAAACAGTTCTAAAGTGATCTTATGATGAATCATATCACAACAAAGTATTTACGAAAGTTTAAGTTGATTGCAATTACACTGAAAACTAAAATTAAGCTAATTTGTGCAGGGTATAGAATAAATTCCTCATTTACACCACCTTTGATATAATAATGCTCATATTAACACAGAAAAGCACAGTTATGAAATTTAGTTATTGTTTGTGGTAGGTAGCTATGTTATGGGGCTTTTATTAGCTTTTTGTTGATACAAAAAGTTAAACATGCTTTGTAAATATTGCTGTATGCGTGGCTTCATTTTAAAATGGTATAATAATGCCAATAATATTGTAATATGGTTTCCAATTTGTACACTCTTGACTATGTTGGATAAAGATAAAGTACGTTATTTATAACTTTTCAAAAAGTCTTTTTCCAAATAAATTTCCAACGAGGAAAATGAATTACGAACAATTATTTGAAATGTATTAAAGATACCACAAAATCTCGCACAACACACATGGGCTTTAAAAACTTTAATTTATATGTGAAGAATTAAAAACATTAGCCCAGTAACAGAAATCAAACCGAATCATATTTAACAAACAGGTAAACTATATACAGCACCTAGATAAACCGCGTTAAACAAAACTGTTAATACTAAATCTAATTAAATCGATGAGTAGCAAAAAATAAATTGTCATAAAAGTCTTTTTCGTTTCTCAATTTTTCAAAAAAATTAAGAAAAAATCAAAGAAACCTTTTTCTTGTTTTCGCTCAGGTGTAAACAAAGTGTGGTAAAACCCCTTTTTTATCTTTAGTTCTGATTTTAGATAAATGAAATTTTAGACATATGATATGTGCAAAAAAACCGTATTTTTAAAGTACATGCACACAATTGTTTCATTTCCGGTTTCGCTGGAAATGACCCCAACTTTGTTATTTTAAATAGAACGCCCTGTATATTCTTACATTTTTAGAAAGAGGAAGCGATTTTGGATACAACTGCACTATTATGGTTAATTTTTATAACCTCAAATAATTTTTGAAACAAAATCATGTCCTTTTTCCTTCAATTGTATACAAATCTGCCATGACGGACACTAAGTTGTCATAACTAATAAATGACAAAACAAAAAATAAGCAAATAAATAGCAATTTTTACCTATAACATCGTCAAATAGCATTTTACAGTTTTTTTCAAAACGTTCCCTATCTAACATATCCCCATTTTTGCATATACAAGCCCTGTCCCGTTTCAGTTGGCCCAGCTAATAAAATTTCAATTTCTTAGGAAAATCTTTTAAAAAAAGTAAAACTACATGCTCCTTTATATTTTTTTAGGCTAAATATTGATATTAAAACCCTTTTTGACTACATATAGTAAAATGTATTCAATAATATTTAGTTTTTGTAACAAAAACGAAAATGGTGAAAATTACGCATACTATGCGTAGGTATACATATTTCTAGCACTATTTATGAAATTGGATGACAATCGAGGTGGTTACGTAAATGCACGACAAAACAACTGCTGCCTATTGACAGTAGCTTGTGTTAAAACGACTTTAATCTTTAAAAATGGGCAGAGGAAAATGCGATTAATTATTATTAACTTATCAAAAACCGGAAAATTAAATTCCGAAATCGGGAAATTATTATTTTTATCAAGATATAGTGTCAGAAATATTGTACAGTTGCATAAAACAAGTGGTTCAATTTCCTCAAAGCCCCGGTACGTGAAAAAAACGAAACTAACAGACATTGACAAACGGGCATTGAAAAGAATAATTAGAGAAAACAGACGTGCTAACTGTGGTCAATTGAGCATACTGTGGAATGATGCTGTTGGAAGACGTGTTTCCAGATCTACGTATCATAGAGAAGCTCAAAAATTAGGATTTGGATCATATAAGGTAATCTTTTTGAACCGCAGTGTACCTAAATGTAGGTTTTCTAAAAAAAGACAACATTTATTTAGGCCAATGAAAAGCCATTGTTGACACTAAAGCAAAAGAAAAACAGTTTAAAATGGGCAAAAGAACATATTATGAATTGGAATTCTGAAAAGTGGAACAGCATACACATTGGAGCGATGAGTCTCGGTTTGAAGTTTGTATAGGGGACAGCCGGAGCAGTGTTATTTATCAAAAAAATGAAGCATACCATCCAGATTGTTTAAAAAGGAAAGTAAAATTTGTATCATCTGTCATGGTGTGGGGCTCAATGTCTGCAAGAGGTGTTGGAAAACTACTCTTTATTGATGGTATTGTTAACACAACAAAATATTTAAACGTCTTAGAAGAGTCTCTGCTACCAACAATGGAAGAAACTTTGGTCTCTGGAAAGGAGTTTATTTTTCAACAAAACGGAGCTTCCTGCCATACGTCAAAAAAAAAGCTTTAACATGGTTCCTAGATAATACTATTACACTCTTAGAGTGGGTTTCGAGCAGCCCCCCATGGAGACACTTTGGCACGAAATGAAAAAAAGGTTACGTGTAACTCCCGCTAGATCAGTCCCAGAACTAAGA
The DNA here is from genome assembly GCA_947652605.1 of Elmis aenea. Classification (NCBI taxonomy): domain Eukaryota; kingdom Metazoa; phylum Arthropoda; class Insecta; order Coleoptera; family Elmidae; genus Elmis; species Elmis aenea. The sequence continues at coordinate 62,952,948 of OX393577.1, forward strand.
CAAAAAGTTCAGGAAATATAGGATAAATTTACTACAGAAGACTGCCAGAAGTTAATAAATACCATGCCTAAAAGAGTTATGACCGTAATTAAAAATAAAGGTGATGTTACCCAATGGTAAATTTTTTATAATCCAAGTTTCTCTATCTCTAATTGCTTATTTTTGTTTAATTTATTATCTTAGTGGAATTAGAATATCTTAGTTGGTCTTAGGTTGTGTAAAATATCTCTAAAATGTTTGATGAAAAATAAAAAATACTTATATTAAACTATTGTTTAAATTTCACTTGATTGAGGGCCAACTGAAGCGGGACAGGGCTCGTAAGTACCTAAACAAACACTATAACGGTATATTACAAATTTTGGAAAAATTTGCGATCCCCCACTTTTATTGTCAATGAAAATGTTCAAATACTTACAAAATTCTTGAATTCACGCGTTCAAATAAACCAACGGACATATCTACTAACAATAAGTTAACTTGCGAAATCCTAAATAACAATTCTACTTAAAACCGTATTTACGAGCGAACATATCTGTACTCGAGTAATCCAAAATGCGGCCATTTCGGCAATACCATTAAACATGTACACACTTGCACGAGACTTAGGGTGACCAGATGTAATTTAGCAAAACTAGGACAAAAAATTAAAAACCAGGACATTTTTGCACTTTTCAAACCAGGACAAAACCAGGACATTTTTTATCGAAAAAATTTTACGTATAAATGAGCCGACCATTTTTCAAAACGTTCTGATTTTTGCAAATTTTTATGGATTACATTTTATTATTTTTAGTTATTTAATAGATCATTCACTCATTGCTTAGTTTTTCTACACCAGAAAGTTCTTTTTATAGCTATAATATAAGTTGCATAATTATTTCAGAAGCCATTATAAGTATATTAAGTGTCTTGATGTTTGTTTTATTGACTTAATCACTTAATCACATTGACTTTTTGAACGGCTCAAATATTGAATGTAACACAATTATTCATACAAAAATAATCAAAACACATATTCTTTAAAAAATAAATTAAATTGTATTATATTTTTTAGCTACGTTGACTTAAAAATTTAATGTAACTAGCAGGAAAACAATAACATAAAATTCTTTAATAAATATTTAAATTTTATAAACAAAAACATACCTAATATTCGTTAATAAATATTTAAATTTTATAAAAAAAATAGAAGTTTGATACTAGTCCAGTCTTGGCGGCAGATGAATATGCGTTTGGTTTGACACTAACACTACTTGTAGGTTATTTCGTGCAAGTTCGCGCGCACAGAATTCGCGCGATAAAAATTAAACCTCAAGCGCTGCAACTTTCTATTGCGAATATCATAGCACTTTTTACAAGCAACAGTAATGCCAACTGTTGCACACTATGACCAACATGTAACTAATGGTGCTCCATGAAATGACAATGAAAATTATTAATTTTTTAATTTTATAAAAACTTATCAAAAACCCGGACACATTTTAAAAACCCGCCCGGACTTCCCCGCCGAAGCACAAAAACCGGACATGTCCGGGAAAACCCGGACGTCTGGTCACCCTAACGAGACTGCGTACATATCTCATTAAAAGTAATAATACTGCTTCGGCACATGTAAAACATCCAGTTGGCCTGCGTTAAATACTTAACTCAAAAACGACGCAATAAACAACAAACACTAAACGGTATTAAACATGCATGAATGAAAGTCATATTCGCGTTTTTGACTCATCGGCCGTTTTAAACGTTAATTAGATGCTTGGATTTGAGCCAGGACAAACCGATTTTATGGCCGGGGTAACGGCACGCAAATGCTACGATTTGAATGCAGCCCGAGATGGGCGCATCGAAATAAAATTATAAAACGTGTACCAACAAAGAGGTAGTCGGTTTTGCCTAAGGGGATATATGCGACGCTCAAGGTCGTCCAAACTTTACCGGAAACGAAGCGGAAACGGATATACATACGGTGTATCTTCAACTTTCAGTTCATATACATCTAAACGTCAACTGTTTCCAAAGTTATTTACTCAAAACTAAAAGTTAAGCTTCTTACATGTCTTTACCATGTTGACAGTCTATGGCATCCTCACAAACAAAGGCTTACCTGAAACAAAAAAAAAACATTATTTTATGCAAACGCTACGGATTATTGATATCAAGACAATGATCATAGCAGTGGCGTGCAGTCCATGAATGCGTTGGATGCGGCGCATCCCTTAAAATTTTGAAATATTTCATACATTCATTTAATATATAATTTGTTTTTCTAAAATTAATTTGTAGAGAGTAATTATTGAACTATTATGTCCATTAAAAGTTACTTTTTAAAGTTAAGGGGAAAAAGATCTTATAATATTTCCCATTTGTCTGACTGCCTCATTTAAGGCCGTGAATGCGGTGTTACGCTCAGCATCTAGGGCTGGACTCATAGCATAGAGATATAGAAGTTAACGCATGCGTATTAAGTATCAGTTGATGGAGCTATATACTAGCTGTAGATGCTGGTTTGAAAACAGCATCTACAGCTAAAAACGCATTCACCGATCACCGGTAATGCGGTAGTACTGTGTTCGCGCTTAGCGTTTATTGTTGGATACGATTTAATTAAACATGAATGCAACATGCAACTGCATAGTGGAGAGTTTGTTAAAACAGTCGTAGCTCTTAAATTTTCAGTCTGTAAAAGAAAAGTCTTTTTATATTAATAAGTTGCAGAGCTCGAGTATATTAATTTTATTTTTTTATTTCTCAAATTATCAGTTACAATTTTCTTTAGCTTCGTTAAAAATACGAGAGTTTCTCTCGCGGGTATGTACATCACGAATTATAACAGACTAGTAAGAAGTTGATTTTTTTTTTAAATTAAAACTTTTTTGGATTATTACAAGTTATTAGTAGTGCTAGTTAATAATAATACGTTGTCATGCTATTTTACGGGATTTAAGCATGTATATATATATATATATGTGGGTGATGAAGATTTAAATAGATTTTTAATGATTTTTAAAAAAATATATATTCGACAGCATCCCTTACATTAAAACCCACCGCACGCCACTGGATCATAGCAACCTAACTAACTAACTAACTCCCTAAAAACCAATTCCAAAATATTGGGTTGATGCATAAGTTCGTAAAAAAAAATTATAGCAAAAAAATTATTAAATTATTCTTCAGAATGATAATGCTAAGCCAAATGCTACAATAATCACTCAAAGAATAAAATAGGCACTACACTATTCAAAATTTACATCAAGACAACATTGACTAACTGATTAAAGAAATGTAGGATCATGGGAATACAGAATGGTGATGGCCACCTCCCAACATTGATAATGAAAATATTTTCAAGATGGCGACACTTCCGGAAATACCCGAAGTTGACTTCTACTTTCTTATTTCAAATACAATGGTCTATTTTTTATTGAATTTTTGGAATTAACAAGTTATTTAAGAGGGACTTTTGATAGCATTTTCTATACCTAAGTGCAGTCGTTTTTTAGATTTTTTGACTTTTTTGAAGAGAAAACGTTTAAATTTAGACTACGCATAGAAGAAACCTTAAAGTTCATACTGGAATTTTTGCAGTCGATGCATTACTCACGGTGTCTAAAATTTATTTATTTTTTAATGACGGCAACGCGTTGATGATAAAAATATTCATGAATGAAATTAGGAAATAAAAAATTTGTTTTAAGGCCTCTACTCATTACCCAACTTGTCGGGGCCGACCGTCGGGAACTCCGTCGGGTGTTGTCTACACACCTCCCGACCAGTCCAACCAACACAGCATAAACGTCATAGGTAATTTTTTTTATTATTTTGGCTCTGATACAATTTTGTAGACAACAAATTTATAAATAGCGTTAAATTTTCTTTAATAGTCCTTATCTAGAGGAATGTGGTGGGGCGGTTGGCTTGTTGGATGGTCTGGCCACCCGACCGTTCCAACTGTCGTGTTGGTCAGGTGACAGACTACACATTAAACAATTTATCGGAATGGTCGGTCGGTTGTCCCGACAAATTGGTTTGTGAGTAGAGGCCTTTAAGACTTTATTTCTCCTTCATATTAAAATAATTGATTACTTGGTACTCATATGTTTCTATAATTATCACTCACAAAACCAGATTAAATATTAATAAAAACAATGTTTTTCCATTAAGTTTCAAATATTTGTTTTATCCGGGGAAAACGAAAAGTACGAAAAAAAAACAAATAACGTCTTACTGTTTCGTACGATTCCAAAATATAACGAACCAATCCATGAAGCTCCAGAAAACAATATGTACCATAGTCACGAATCGGTTTAGAGACAAACAATGGACGCTCGCGTTAACGTTGCCATTGTTAACAACATTTTCTTTTCATTTTAGTACATGATAAAGAATAAATTACCCCTGAACAAAAACGTACAATTAAGGACGGGTCGGAAGTTTTAAATCAAATTATACGTTTTAGTGCAACTACAAGACAAAGTTGCATTTTATGGAGAAGTTTCATGTTTTTAGACGCCTGAAGAACTGAAAACAAGTATAACAGAGAAACTGTAACTTGATTTCTATTTGATGTTCGTGTACATATGTTTCTACCACAAATTAACTTAGTTATTTATTAGAATGTTAGTAATGACAATAAAAGTATAAAGGGACGTTACTTAATAAAGTTTTGTAAAGAATTGTAATTGTTATAGACAGAACAATACGTTCCATGTAAATTTGCACAACAAAAATTGCTTTGAAATTTTCACCAACGCCAAGCTTCAAAAATAAAATAGTTTGACACAAAACGCTGGTTTCTAAAATAATATATTTGTTTGCCTGTCAAACCATAAGCATAATCATTTGTAGAGCTGGGCAAAGCACCGACCCAAAGTGCTTGAAGCACCGAGCATTCAAGCACTTTTGTAAGTGCTTGATCTAATTAAGCAGTAAGTACTTTGGTTTTTAAAAATGCTTAAAAGCATCAAGCACTGACCCAAGTGCTTAAAAAAATTAAGCAGCAAGCATTGAGCATTTTGGAAATGCTTAAGAGAAATTTAAAATTTAAACAGTCTTGTAGCATACATGTTAAGGATTAAATACTATGCAGTAAGCATATATAAATTTAAAAAATGCTTAAGCACTGTCTTTCTAAAGTGCTTAATAAGTACCAAGTGTTCAAGAAAGTGCTTGGTGCTCTAAGCATCGAGCTTCTGTTTTAGAAAGTGCTCCACGCATTGTGCTCGAAGCATTAAAAGTGCTAAAAAAATTAATGCAAGTAGTAAGCATTCAAGCATTGCCCAGCTCTGATCATTTGCAACATTAATTTTTTACTACATACCAAAGTTTTATACTTTAAAATAAACAAGTAACAGGGCTAGCGAAACCCTTAATCTACGTTTAAACTTTCAGGCGATGATTAACGAATTAACCAGAAAAACACTAATCAGCGCGATATTTCACAGTCATCCTCCACAAAGAAGTCCCTCGTTCATAATCCCCATCACAATAAACGTTTATTTACATCAACAAAATGCGGAGCAGCTTCTTAAAGCACATAATGGATATTTGATTGCATTATAAAATAAATAAGAAATCCGACCGTCCCGCTATTGAAGAAAACTCCGTGGGCCGTATACAAATGGAGAGATTTTTCACCCACGATCAAACGTCAAATAAATTATCTCAAAGCGCATTCCTGACAAATGTTGTACACAGATTGGTTCATAGCCACGCGCGTAGCTATCAACGATCTCCGTGTGTGCCTGTGTGAAAGGAGGGAGACAGAAAACGATGACGCGATTTTTCCGATCCGATTGAGAACCACAGATGTTTTTAATATAGCGCGCTGCAATATTTTTTGATTTAATGTATGTCATATTAACTAGCTCGAGAAGTTATCAACATCAAAATGAACGAATAAATATATCATTGCTATCGGTGAATCCTTTTTGAAGTGTATAAATACAACTTCAGGCATTAATTTTCTGTAGAGCGTACTATTATTTTTATTAAATTCCAGTGTAGCTTTGAGCAAAACAACCATACATTACCAAAAGCTTTTTTGATTATAGTATCTGCTGTAATATTATAATAATGTAAATATAATAAAGGGTTAGCCAATATGCATGACGGGATTTAAGTAGGCTATAGAAAAAAACATAGGCAACACTAAAACTTCGTAAACGTCAAAAGTTCTTTGAGAGTCTTTGCAATTTATGAAGCTATGGCGCATTTTCTTTTAAACCAACGAATTTTCGCAGTACAGACGTTTTTCGAAACTCGTAGCATTGTAGATACGAAAAAAATGTTTCGGCGTGAATTTCAAGTTCCAAGACACGGAAGAATACCCACAGACAAAACTCTTTCAAGATGGATACGTGACTTCCGTGCTCGTGGAAGTGTTGTTTCTAAATTTTCGGGTACTACTCGTTCAGTTCGTTCTCCTGAGAACATTGAACGTGCAAGAATTACTGTCGAACAGAGTCCGACCCGTTCAGCTAAAAGACATTCTCGAGCTTTGAACATCTCGAATACATCGTTCCGGCGAATCTTAAAACACGATCTTTACTTTCACCCTTATAAGATTCAAATTGTTCTAAAACTAAAAGCCTAGGATAAGAAAGCACGTGTACAATTTTGAGAACATTTTCTAGAAATTTTTAATGCCAATGAAAATCTACTGCATGAACTTATGATGACCGATGAGGCCCATTTTCGTTTAGATTGATACGTAAGTAAGCAAAACTTCAGATACTGGGCTCCGCAAAATCCTTTGAGTTTGCATGAAAAACCTCTACACAGTCCCAAAGTTACCGTTTGGTGTGGAGTCACCACATCAGGAATTAGTGGTACTTATTTTTTTTTAACTGGATAATCAGACTGTAACGGTTACCTCTGATCGGTACGTGGATATGCTGCAAAATGATGTCTGAAGTAAGAAGACTCGGTTTGAACAATGCAATGTTCCAACAGGAAGGTGCTACGGCCCATACAGCTCTTCAGTCGATGAACACTGCGAGATTTTTTTCCGGGAAGAGTTATCTCACGATTCGGTGACATGCAGTGGCCTGCAAGATCACCCGACCTGAGTGTCCCTGACTTTTATTTATGGGGCTATCTCAAGTCTAGAATGTACAGAGATAAACCACGCACACTTCAAGAACTGAAACTTACAATTGAACGTGAAGTAAGAGACATCAATCGCGATGTATTGCAGAGTGTGATGTTGAATTTTATTACAAGATTACTTCTATGTATTAATTGTCATGGGAATCATTTGAACAAAGTTATTTTTAAACACTAGGTGTATTTAGTAAAATTGCATAATTTAAGCTATTAAACTTAATTTTTGAACATGTGATTGGTTTTTGTTTGTTCGTTTTATCGCCTACTAAAACCTTTGATTAAAAAAAGCTTTCCGAATAAGGCAAAATAATAATTTACCGATTCATTAATTTTACCCAAATCTACTTGATAATATTAACGTCCTATTCAAAGTAGACAACAGTAAAATACAAAAATTAAACAGATTTAAACTGGGTATTAAATTAAACTCAAAGCTAAATGATCATTTTTGCAATTTCACCTACATCCAATGAGCTATAATAACAAAAATAAACATAAGAACAATAAATACTCAAATTATTAAGGAAGCTACCAAAACAATCTCAAAAATTCAGTCAAATATTTTGCCAAACGACTAATCACGTGCTATATTTACCTAAAAGCTTTCTTTAAAAAATAAAACGCGTGTAAAACGTTCGCTCTTAAACGTAAACTGAGAGAAAAGAAATCATTAATGGAGCCTTATCGCCCCAAAATCTCCGCATGTTCATGTTGACTGTATCTACGAGAAGGATCTCTGGCATCAAACACTTGTAAGAAATTCCTCAAGTGCAAACTTTTCGAAGACTCATAATTCGCCAAAGCACACAACGGATTGTTATTTTACGCGGTCAGCCATATTTATCACAACAAACAAAATCCATAAAGCGAGCAAAAAAAAAACACATACGATTCTGCTGTTTTTAGGGTCACTGAAAAAATAAAAGTGTGTATCGCTTTCAAATCTGTGTACATAAACACAGCCTTGATCAGATTATAGCGACAACTGATCGTGAACTGTCCTGGTAAGTATAAGAGGAGCTACAATCAATTTTTAAAACTACAAAATTCCTAGTACTTCAAAAGTTACAGCACAAAATATGAAAATGTTGAATTCTTTTAAGCGAGATACCAATGGTGAAAATATTATCTGGGACACCCTATATATTAAATTGGAACTGAAAAACCTTTTATGACCATAAAAATAATGTAACCATTTTAAATTTCATTTTTTTTTTCATTAAACACGTTCATAAAATGCAAAAACATTTTAATTACAATTTTTACTTCGATATCTTCTATCAACGTTAAATTTAAGCGTAATTTTTCCTATGCTCGCACCTTTTATTTAATTATATTAAAGTTAACGCTATGGAACTTTGTAATTAACTCCCATAGCAACACACTTTAGCTTCAATGACAAGTTGGCCGTAATTACATTAAACGAATCACTACAATTAAAAAGTTTTTTACAGACATTCAACAAATTACTTCTTTTTTGTTCAAATGTTTTCATGTATGCCAAAATCAATACTTTTTGTATTTCTTGTAAAGTTCAAATATTTAATCACAACACATAGGTACAGTGTGTCCAAAAGGTATGGAATATGCTATATATCCTAGTAAATATCCACTTTAGGGCAAAAGGTTTTAAATAAAAGTTGTTTGGTACTTAGTTTTCCACCATAAGACAAAATTTAAATTCTATTTTTGCCGAATTACAAAAGCGCAATGAAAAACAATTGATTTTTAAAAAATGACAAGATAGATATACCCATTTCTCTTTTCAATGATGCAAAACTTTAGTATCTACCGTTACTCAAGCAACTTTTTGAGAAAAACGCAAAAAATACTCTCAAATTATTTTAATTTTTTATTAGTATTTATTTCCAACAAAAACATCATAACAACTAAAAATTTTTGACGATGTCTACAATAAGTGTTCAAATTGTGACGCATTTACAGCTTCCCAATGATAAACTTGGTTTTTATACCCCTTAATAACATTCCCAACCATTTCAGTGTAATAGACCTGATCTCTTCCCTAATACGATCTTTTAAATTTTTGATATTCTCCGGCCTCTTACCATAAACTTTATTTTTAAGGTGACCCCATCATTGAAAAGAAAAAAAATTCTCTATCATATGAGTATAATATGGGGGTATCTTGTTATTAAAAAAAATCAATTGTTTTTCATTGCTCTTTTGTTATTCGAAAAAATAGAATTTAAATTTTGTTTTATGGTAAAAAAACTAAGTAGGTACCAAACCACTTTTGTGTAAAACGTTTTTCCCTAAAGTGGATATTTACTGAGATATATGGCATTTTCCATGCATTTTGGACACACTGTATATTCTAATGTAACAGATTATTATCCTAACAAAACTTATTAAAGTCAGATCAAATAATAATAGAAAACGAAGTAAATTAAATACAATAATATAAACATGTCTCTAATCTACAAAGAATATACTTTTAACTTTTTTTTTAAATGTAAGCTGCCCTTTAAATTTATTCCTAATAAACTATGAACTTGACTTTAATTTAAATTACTCGAATAATGCATAAAAAACAAGTGTCAGATAAGAAAATTAAATAATACAATGTTGTAAACAACCTGATAAAAAGCACACATTTTTTTTAAGGCAAATAATTCTAAACAATAAAAACGCTGTAAAAAATCTCCTACAATAACAAAGTTGTAAACCTAATTTCGGCATAAAAAAAAGCTGTACAAACATCTCAATTTGCATAATCGGCCTCAGTTCTGGGCGCGTTTTATTAACAATAATTGTTCCGCACTGATAACAATAAAATCCAATTTACATAAACAGCATTTCGTACATTAACCACAAAAATAACCTTGAAGCAACTCTATATTTACTCTACACTTGAACTTAACATTTACCGAAAGTACTTGTGCGTAATAAACTGTGCGTTAAGAACCAGCTCGTCCTTGCCACTTACACAAACATTTTTCAACAATACCTAATTACAAATTTAATCTGATAAATTATAATACACGACCTAATAAAAGTGTACCGACAATATAAATATCGGTTGAACGTCTATAATTATACAGCGGGGCAGCGCAAGTTATTAATGTAACAACATGTAAAACTGTTATCGCATGTTATTATTATACATTATCGTAAGAGGTGTTATCATCATTTAAAAATACCGGTCTCTAAGTTTATTTAATTTTTCTCAGCGACTTTATTGGGGAATATTTTAGTGCTTAATTGACAATGCTTTTAAAATAAATTTTGATTTCACTCTGTCGACTGCCTAATGTCCTTGTCAGCAATAATAAACACGATTTTTCCCTCTTCTGCAAGATCCACAATTTTTTTGACCATGCTACACTGTCAACTGTTTTCAACTCTTACCCTTCATTCGTCCAAAGAGCTCGATGAGAATAATTCCACGTTACTATTAATATGGTTTTCTTTTCCAAGCCTATACAGGGTGTACGTAAATTGGCGGAAGCGCTAAACGTGGCGATGTTCTTCGTAAAATTTTAAGTCGAAAATCTTAACACAAAAATATTGTACCATGCTTCCTATGGCCCCAGAAACCATTAAAAAAAAACATTGAATCCATTGATTGCTTGGGCATTTTTTTTATCACCAATTTTTACTTAGGTATTTATAATATTTGTACGAACTGAAAGTAAACAAAGCAATCTTTTACGCATCGTCTGCATTACCTCCATTTTTTTCTGGCGTTATTTGTAAAACTGCCGTATTAATTATGTTTTTAACTTCTTCGGCATTTGGCAAAGGCGTTTCATAAACTTTTTGTTTACCAAAGCCCCAAACAAATAATGGATTGAGATCGAGAGATCTCGCAGGCGTTGAGATGGGACCGCCACGAGCACTCCATCTGTTTGGAAAGTTTTTCTCCAACCACTCTCTTACATTTCGGGCAAAATGAGCAGGAGCTCCATCATGCATGAACAGCATATTTGGTCGTTTGTTCAACGGAACATCGTCAATGACTTGTTCCAAAACGTGTGGTATTCAACAGCATCAAGACGGTTTGGGAGATAAATCGATCCAATAACCCTGAGGTATATTATGCCCAGCCAAACATTAACAGAAAACCTTCTTTGCTGTGACCACATTCACGAAATTTATGCGGGTTTTCATTCGCCAATAGTGTGTATTGTAAATATTAAACACACCATCTCTAGTAAACATGCAATCGTCACTCCAAATAATCCGTCTCAAAAAGCCGTCATCCTCACGAATTCTGTTTAGAATAATGTTGCAAAAATTCAAAGGGGGTATGTTATCATTTTTATAAAGAATCTGAACTTTGGAGACATGATATGGATACAATAGGTTTTCTTGTATAACCAAATGAACCGTCTTGTTGCTGGAGATATTTAATGTTTCAGGCAACTGCCGAGTTGTGTTGTTGTATTGCGTTCAAAATATTATCTTCCAATGATTGTACTGTTCTCTTGGTTGGCCAGCGTTGATCTTTCTTGGAACAAACGAATCACTTTCACGAACACGTAGATCCAGACTTCGAAATACGTTTTCCGAAGGATGTCTCCGGTTTGGAAAACGCACTCGATATTCTTCTTTAGCCATGGCTGCATTTCCATTACAGAAACCATATGCCATGTACCTATCAGCGTACTCATTAAATGTGAAATCCATAATGCTTAGCGCTTCCGCCAATTTATACACACCCTGTATAAGTAACAATTTTTTAAGGCATTAATTTGCGTTAGGTACTAGCACAAAAAATCTGCTCTTGAAACAAAACTGAACAGTAAATTACAGTTACGTATCAGCGTTATCTGAAACAATGTCCTAGGGTTTCGGCAAATATAACTTACTGCTTTGAGATCTTTTCAAGTGTTGCTTGACAAATTGCCTCTTGGTGAAACTACAATCGCGCTGCGTAGTTGGTTTTGTTCCAAATTATTCGTGTTTATTGTTGTAATGAAAACCATTAATATTAAATTATCTGACAGTAGCAAATCGTGTGTGCTAGCAAACAGTTTTAACAGGTAATTAAATTGTGTGTGTGTGTGTGCAAAGGATCTGTCTAACTTGTTGTGTAATCTAAGTGACTAAGTGGTGTACGTTAGCTAAAAAAAAAGTTTTGGTATACCTATTTAATAGCTACAAAAATTAAGTCAGTAAAGGATCTAAAATAACATAATTTTTCCACATTTCTTACCAAAATAGTTTAAGTTGCGAAAAATTCTGTGTTCGCGAAAAAAGGTCCGGAAAAGAATCGGGTATAAAATGTTCTAAAACTGATGACCTGTGGTATTAAGAACATGTGAAGTTTTTTTACAATCCGTACAAAATCCCTTGAAATGAGGATTCGCTACAACGATAATAATGATTCTAGGAACTACATACGTCACAGACTAATTTTGGAATTGTTTATATTGCTGTTATATTTTGTTCAATTGTTGCAAATCCATGCGCTTTTATTCGTCTTTTTAATTCCCCAAGCTTAAAGAAGAACAATGAAGATATGTTATCCTGTGATCTTTAAGTTTTTTATTTAGAATTCCCCTTAAGGGCACAGATTAGCAAAAGAAATTATTTTAGAGGCGACTGGAGTGCTATCGATAATTTCAAAAAAGGTTTATCAGATTGCATGCAGGCATTACTGAAGCTTTGGGGCCAATTTATTCAGTGTCATGAAGAGTGCTTCCAAGAAGACTGATTCAAGTGTATGATAAGCTTCATCGTTATGTAGTTATTAATTTAACGTTTAATAAAATTCACGCTACTTTTAGTGAATATCGTATTCTCTATGATTATTAAATTGCATTTTTACACATTTCTTAGTATTTTTAATATTTATAGTTACACGCATGCGCTGTTCATAACTAACGTGAGCTCTGGTACCTATGCATCGCCCTCCCAATCCATTTATAACTGGATTCTTAAGGTGTTAACCCTTGCGATGCGCTCATTTCTATGAACCCAATAGACACAAATGTCATCAAAACTTGAATAAAGCTTCGTTTACACTTTAAAGGAGCATCATACGTCGTTTCCATAGCAACAGTTAAAGTTTAATGAAACATTATGCAAACAGACTTTTTTTAAACAAAATTAAAGTTACACTCCTATTAAATTTGTTTATATCACTGTTCGTTTAATTTTTGGTAAACATGCACGACTTCTCCATATTTTTAAAATTTGATCTAAATAATTCAGTCATCTGTGCACAGGCAGAATATGATGTAATTAAAACTTAAGTACCACAAAAAAATTAAAAAACGAAGCATGTTATAAATCTCCCATCATTTCAAAAAAACGTAAAATTAAACGCCCACGTTGGATTACTTCACGACGTTTCGGACCCGCTTTTTTTACCCCCAATAATCCGGAACATTTACATTCAACAAACGCCCGCCGTTTGAAATATATGAGCGTAAATGTAGCAATAATGGTCTCTCGATATTTTACGGGTAACGCCGTATCGAATATATCGATGTTACGACTTATTTAAATGAGGTTTTCCGGATTTACGGTCGCAATTCGGCGATTGGTCCATTATTCCGTTTGCTTTTGTTTTCATTTATTCATCGGACTAAATTTGATGATTTAGCGGCCGCCCTTCGCTTCCGGATTTACGACGGGCGAAAAAAATGCGAGTCTTAAATTTTCCATCCAGATGTTATAAAGACGAAATTGCTTTTATTTGGTTATTTATCGTTGTGTATATCTACTCATATTTTTTCAGCCTAACCAATTTGAAAGTATATTATATTCAGATATTTCATGTGCAGATGAATATGTACCTCTGAAACATTCCTAATAAGAGACACGATACGAAAACAAATAAGATGAAATAAAGAAGAAGTTAGTGGTATATGTTACGTTGGGTAAGTAAAAATTTTCACAGTATTTACAGGGTATCTCTAAATAGGTTAATTTTCTCGCTTTTGTTTTATTAATACACTCAGCAAACGCTATACAAAATTCTGCTTAAAATAACATAAAACTACATTTAATTAAGTAGTATTTTATGGCCCCAAATAACTGACGATTTTTCTCTCTTTTAAAAATCAAGTCTTCCTGGATGATAGCAAGAAAGGTTATGCAAGTTTGCTGAACACAAATCGATTAAAACGAATACAAATTTTTACGAGTTAACATGAAAATGTAGTCGAATGAAAGACGAACTATAAAGTATCGTTTTAAGTGTAGCATCATAACGTTTATTGCAAATCAATGTCTAACGTTATTATATTTCCTAGTTATAAACATTCGATGCCACTACACGAGGTTATAACGACTCGTTCCATAAAAGTTTTAAAGACGATTCGTAAAGCTAATGCAATAAGAGCAACTTTGCAAACCACGGCGAATTTTAAAAAGCCCACAAATCGATTTCAAAATAACTAGATAAGACGATTCGCCGATCATAGTCGGTGGAAGTGGTTGTACGCTAAGGCAAGAATTAAATCACTGAAATATTCACGAAAATAAGTGTTAAGATATGGCTTTTTTTTTAGAAGAGCATAATAGAAAAATATTAGATATTAAACTATTGAGAACGTTCTGAGTGTAAAAACCAAATACATAACAATACGCAGATACACTATTTGGTTATCAACAAAACAATCTATTTTAAGTCTGTGAAGCAGTCTTCCAACACAAATATAAGTTATTGGCATTGTTAAATTCGTCAGGAAATACTCTATTAATTTAAATAAGCGTATGTACCACTACCGTTCATTTAAAAAATTTACTATCTGTCCAAAAAAAAAAAACGATTTTGCAAACTTTAAACTTACAAAAAGGTGTTTTGGACACTTGTTGACATAATAAAATTCAATATATGCAGGTCACAGCACACTTAATAAAAAAAGAAATGTTCGTCCAAATATTGTATGATGTTATGAAAATTAACCAAAAAAATAGTGCAATCTTATTCAAAAATGCTTCCTCTTCCCAAAAATGTAAGATTATAGACGGTGTTCCATTTGAAATAGCAAAGTTAGGGTCATTTCCATCGAAACCGGAAGTGGAATAATCTTGTCTTATGTTCAAATAATCCAGTTTTTTACACATATCGTATTTGTAAAATTTAATTTAATTAAATACTACAGTAAAGAAAAATAAGGGGGTGTACCAGAACTCAGTTACACCGGGTATGTGACGAGATTTCCAAAATAAATCCAATTTGCAAATATTGTACAAAATTAAATCATTTGACAAAAAACATTGTAAGTGTACATTTTAACAATATAATATAGATTTCGATGAGTAAATCACATCAATAAGATGCGACTGTTTTTGTTTTTAGGAAATGCATTAAGGATATTAAAGAACTGAAAAATGTTGTTACTTTCAATTAACATCCGTTATGAACATTCCACAATCAAAATTGATTCCTTGCTTAATAGAAATCGTTTTACATACAAATAAAATCAAAAACAAACTGTCGAAATCACAAAAAATTCACTTATTAAAAAGTCACGATGAAACATTATTGCAAAAAGTCGTCACTGAATGAAAAATGTTGTGTATTTAATAGTGAATAGAAAGAGTACCTTGAATTCTATAATTAATTTTAACATTCCAAACTACACTCAAATTATATTTTTAATCAACTCTATTTCTTTCAGCTTAAAATCACATTTACCATAAAGAAGCTACCGCAAAATAAGCATCTGCTTACGAATGCAAAAAAAAACAAGTTCAAGAATAATAAAATGCATTTTTAAAATGTTTGTAAAAAAAGCGAACAATATACAGGGTGTGTATAAATTGGCGGAAGCGCTACACGTGACAACGTTCTTCGTAAAATTCTAAGTCGAAAATCTTGATACAAAAATGTTGTACCATTCTTCCTCTGGCCTCAGGAACCATTTAAAGAAAAAAAAATGGCAACATTGCATACATTGATTTGCGTTTGGACATTTTTTTATCAGCAATTTTTACTTGGATATTTACAATTTTTGTTCGAACTGAAAGCCTTCAGTTCGTAAACATAGCTGCAACTTTTGGGTATCGTAAAACACAAACTAGAAATAATTACGAGAAAAACAGAGATGACAGCTAATGACAATGTTGCCATATGTATTATTTTCATTCAAATCAGTGATTTACATACTTTCAACACCAATTTTTAAAAGGAAGAACACAATATCTAGGAAAAAATACTATTCGAAATTTATTTTTATTCCAAATTGCAGCTTTTTCATTTGCAAGTATTAAATAATAACGCTTATTAAAGGACTAAATGTCAAAACTTTGAGGACCTCTTGCAGACACAGCAAGCATGGGACAACATTTTAGTATAAAGATTTTCGACTTAGAATTTTACGAAGAACATCGCCACGTGTAGCGCTTCCGCCAATTTTTACACACCCTGTATATGCTTTGCAAAGCCGAGTCGTTATAGTTTATTAACTTATATTTGGTAAGTATATCTGATCTGTTTCAGCTAAAGCGGTTATTTATTAAAATGATTAACCTTTATACCATTAGATTTAAACTAATAAATTTAAAACGCAGAAGAAAGGAATACTTTATCACCAAAAAACTTTTGGTGAACCAATAACTTACATGATAAATAAAATTTATGATACATTGGTATTCAATTTGGTGCTGTTTTGTAATAACAGATTTGGGTCAAAGCAATTTAGATTCTGCAAAAAGTCATGCGTAATTTGAGATTATCATTTAAAAATATACGCATCAAATTGTTCCGATTACTTTGAAAATAACACAGCAAACAAACCATTCGCTTGTCTATCATAGTAGCATTATATTGATCGCTCCACAATTTACGTAAATTGGAGTACTTTGAACTCGGCATCGTGTCGTAAATAAAGACAACCATTTACAACGTTAACTTTATTTCCTCCACCGAAAAAAGGCACGCGCATTGCCATCAAACTAAACAGTTGTATAACCCGCAATCATCTGTAATTACATTATTATCATACCTACCTTAAAACGCAAACGACCGAACACGACTACTAGGCTGACATTTAAAAACCATTTCAAAGGCGAAATTCGAACTGTACTCGTAACGGCAAAAACTAAAATAACAATAGACAATATTCAAATATCACTCTTTGTATATAAAACGAATATTACGTCAAATGTCGGTTTGGAGGACTGCACGATATAAAAATCAAATTGACAACCACAAAATTTTGCAATAAAACAACCGAAATAACTCGCAGGGCCGAACTAACAGGTTGTGGCGTGCAGCTATGTCGTTCGTGACTGACTTACTCGATTTTCGTCTTTAGGTTTGTTATTTTTTAATTTTGACATTATTGCCACATGGAAATGCGTGTTTAAAACTGTTAGCGAAGTACGACTGATATAAATCGTTTTTACGGCATGAACAATTAAGGCCGCATTACACGATCATAATTCTGGGTAAAACAATTTTTCACAACAATTAAAGGTTTCATGTTCACTGGGTGGTCCAATACTGATGCAACTCTTCAAATACCTTTTAAGTAAAAAGGTGAAAAACTTCCTACTTCATTTTAAAAAGAATATAATAATTTAACATTGTCAACGAACCAAAAACCAAATATAAGATAATGTGACCTAAAAGTAATGGCATAGAAAGGGAAGAATATCTACCAATCAAAACCCAACACAACAAGGAGAGACACTTTGAGAAAGTAAGAAACTTTATTTATCTGGGTGTGCAAATTACGGATAACTGCGACAATGGGAAATAAATTAGAGCCAGACTTTCAAGGGGTTCTCTTGCAACAATCCTTGGATCAAAAATTATCTCAAGAAAGGCCAAAGTAAGATTGTACAAAACAGTATTAAGACCCACTGTAAATAACGCTTGAGAAACAGCAAAAAAAGAAAAAGAAAATCTAGAAAGGTGGAAAAGGAAAATATTGCGGAGGATTTACGGGGGAGTAAAAACCAATACCGAAGAATGGAGAAGAAGAACAAACGAGGAAGTAATGAGATGGTACAAAGAACCGTCCATAACCGAAGTAGTAAGGGCCCAGAGAATAAGATGGCAACGCCTCTCCAACCAAAGAAACGATGATAATGATTAAAGAGAGTAGTGGGTGTGAGAAAAAGAGTGAGACCTACGAAAAGATGGCTGAAAGCGGTCGAGGATCATTTGAAAAAAATAAATAGGAGTGACGAACTGGGTAGAACCAGTGAAAAATAAAAAGAGGAGGAGGGAGACAGCAAAATGAGCCCTAGGTCTAAATGGTCTGTAGCACTAATATAAAGAGCAAGAGCAAGTAACGTCATACAGGAGCTACAATAACTTTCAAGCGATTTTTGGAACCGCTTACATGTTTCACACGGCCTACTTCATTCATAATTTCTGACAATATGACTAATTTAAGATCATCAATTGCTTGTGGTGATCATCTGTAAATGTTGTCCACAAAGGAAAAGTTAAATCATATTAGCAAAGTTTACAGTCCAACACTCCTCTAGGAATCAAAATATAGCGGCAGTTCTGTGTGGCAGAGCTCCATCTTGCATGAACCAATATTTTTGTAACAAACTGCAACCCTAAATAGCTGGGCAAGATACTTCAAAATTAAAAAATGGCGTTAGTTTAGGATCACCCATTTTCTCCATTAAAATAACACCATTTCTCAAACTCAGCAAATAGTTTTTCTGTAAAGTCTGCTGTAAACTTTAATGTGAAAAATAATTTTGCACTGCGTTTGTTTTTAAATATGACGTAGAGAATTTATTTAAAAATTACATTAACTATGTTCTAAACTTCAATGAACCACTGAAGAACTAAAAAAAGACTAATAAGTATACAAAACGTTTAAAATTTATCCCAACTGCAACTACTACACCCTTAAGAAACAGGGGTTTGGAGCAGTCCTTTTAATTGCGTCGCTCCAGCTCTGCTCAGTAGGGGTGGGCGATATCCAAATTTCGATATCGAATATCGATATAGAAATTATATCGATATATATCTATATATATATCGATATATATCAATATATCGATATATATCGGAATATCGATATATCGAAACTTCGATATAAAAGCGGCGCGAAGCTAAAAAAGTCGGTAAAAAAGTGAAAAAAGAGACTGGTGACCTAAAAAAAAAAAAAAAAACGCTTCTCGCCCTCAAAATATCGATATATCGGAATGTCGTATATCGATATATCAAAATTATATCGATATTTATCGATATATCGCCCACCCCTACTGCTCAGGCGTCAATATGCCTGCTCCAGCTCCGCTCCATGGTTCAAATATTGATAAAACGTGTAAATTAAGTTTCTTAATTGAACAATTTGCTTTACTTTTATCGGAAGTGGGCCAAAAATTACAATATTTGACCCTAACAAACAAGTGGAGTTAAATAAATGTTTATAAAAATAATTTATTGATTTTCAATGGTTCACAATTTTTATAAAATTAATCTTCCTTTTAAACTGTACATAATACACTGGAGCAGTGGAGCAATTAAAATTATTTGCTCCGGACTCCGCTCCAGCTCCGGGCAAAAACCCATTGCTCCACTGCTTCGTGCTCCGCTGTTAACCCCTGCTTAGAACTTAGAAATACCAGATTGATTAAATGGAAAAAATACATTTGGGCTAAAGCCGATGAAATGAAATGAAATGAAAGCATATTTCTCTCTTTCTAATGTGTGCTATAACAGTTGGAAGCAATCATAGAAAACAAAATAAAACTAGGATTATTTTTACTGCGTAAAAATTGTTGATGTTATGTTCAAAACGTGATTTTTGCAAATTGCGCGTGCAGACACAAATGATCTAACAATCCGAGGCGAATTGCTACAAACCTTAGAACAGATTTTTTTATATTTATTGTAGTTTTAACAAATCATAAAGCAACACAACACGTACATTATACAAACACGTTAGACATTTGTTTAAAAATGCACGGTAAACTGATTTACAAACTTATCCTGTAAAAAATACAACCGAATACAACAAGGACTAACAACGAAAAGGAAAAAAAAATGCACATGCATATGGCAAATACAAGAAATCAACACAATCACACACCACTTTACGGTTGGAAAATTCTACTTCACACAAAAACGTTCAGTTTCCATTATATCAAAGCACATTTCACTATGAAGCTTGCAAGGTTTCAAATTAATTAGAAGGTTGATTTTAATTAAAAAGTACCAACGTTATTAATTATGTTCCACATATCGCACGCTACGTGATAAAAAGTGAAAAACTACACCCTCAAACAACTACTACAAATTAAGTTCATGCCTGTAATTAGGATTTAACATTACACTTTAACCACATAATTATTCTATACCACATGAACAACAGAACATTAGTTAAATGATCAGTGTTATGGAATAACGAATTATTGGTTTAAAAAAAGTAATTACAGTTTTCCCTTTTCGCTAAATTTAGAAGTGACCAACTCAGTTTTTCACGTAACCATCACCTTGTACCTTGAATGCTTACAGCTCTCCCTTATCAATTATTTCTGAATGTCAAACAAATAGGGGAACTTAACAAAAACTTGACATTTAAACTATACTACGTGCATAATACAAACTCATTATGGCTATACAAAATGGTATTCTGTCCAATTTTCGGATAATCGCATATTATTACAGCAAAATTCTATAACCGAAGTATTTACATTATTAATTTTTCACTTCGATAGTATGGACGCCTACCTATGCTCTGTGTTTACAAAATTGAAACAAATCATTATGGATCACATTTCATGTTGTAATCTTAAGTAATGCTCTTTGAATGGTAATACTTAAAATTATTTTGTAACAATAAGGTTTTTCCGATTAAAAAGCTTTTTACGGTCGAAAAAGTCTTGAAAATAATTTACCAACAAAAATTTGAAAACCAAAAATTTTTACTAAAAGATAAATCTGTAAAAACAATATTGTTTTGTGAACAATTTAATATATCCATTAAAAAAAATAAAGAAATCGATAGATAACGAATAGCTGGCTCTGCAATTAACAAACGAAATTACACTATCCTATGCTCAAAAACTTTAAACAACGTTATTTCTAATATAAGCCAAATCGTTTGTGAATTTCGCCAAAAACCTAAACAATTTAAATTGTTTACAGTTCAAGTAAACCGCTATAATCTAAATAGCGCCAGGTTAACCTTTTGTCCAAGTTTACATGCAGTTCTGATTGAAACAGTGGTGAAAAATGTGCATGATATAACTTAAGACTCGTTGTTTATATAAATGCTAACCTTTTGATCTAGCATCTGCGTTATTTTAATCAAAATTTCAGGAACTACTTAGGAAAACAACAATTTTAGTTAACAACAGCCATTAATTATACAGTGTGTTTCATAGATATTGCGAAAAATTTCGGGAGGTGATTCCTTATCGAAAATTAAGGGAGGCTTTTATTGCATTTTTTCCTTACACGACTCCTTTCGGAGTTACACCCCCCTAAAGGGGTGCGGTAAAATTAGGTGTTTATTTTATTTCTCAAATTTGGATAAATGTGGAATAATGGTATTTGGTGGATGTTTTGTACAAAGGTTTCCCATAGTTATATTTTCAATCATCTCCCCCCAATATGAACGTAAACAAACCATGGTAACCACCAAAATGAATCGTTTTATATTGGAATAGTATTTGAAGGTTCATGTTTACTTATTTTATATTTATTTAGGAAAAACCCAAGAATAAAAAAAGTTTCTAAATAAATGAAGCTTTCAAAAAAATTATTATTAAATTGCAACATTTTACCCCACTAAAAAGTTCTGATTAAAAAACCAACAGGGGTCGCACTTTTCAGCACCCTGTGAAGGTGGGAGATGATTGAAAATATCACTTTGGGAAACCTTTTAATAAGTATAAAACATCTACCAAATAGCATTCTCCTACACTTATCCAAAATTGAGAAATAAAATAAAAACCTAATTTTACCGCTCCCCTTTTGGGGAATACAACTCCGAAATGAGTCGTCTAAGAAGAAAAAATACATTATAGTCCCCCCTTAATTTTCGATAAGGAATCGCCTCCTGATTTTTTCGCAATATTTAAGAAACACCCTGTATATTTATACAATGACCCGTAATATGATTTACAACGTTTTCTTGGGACGAAAAATTTTGTAGAATAAAAATTCGTTATGCAATGGTTTTAAAACAAGTGCTAAATTACCATTTTATTGCATTTAAAAATTGGATATATTCCGAAATTAATTTTTAAAAAAACCTTCATTTCAATAAAAATAAAGTATAAATGCAATGAAACATTTTCTCGGTAAACAGTTAAGAGCCTGGGTTTATAAAGCTTATCGACTCAAAATGATCTCAATAACAAGTTATGAACCAGCAACATACATCCTGCTGCAGGCACCCTAATCATTTTTTTTTTTTAATTTACACAATACAAGGTGCTCTTGTTATCGTGAACATTATGAGGATCTCGTAGGTAAATGGTAAGAGATACAGAGTTGAAAAGAAATTAAAATTTTTTCAAAAATGTTTCATAGAATGGTTTCTCTTAAATCATAGATCACCCATGTAACCAACTCTGTATCTCTTACCGTTCGCAAGATTCCATACTGTTCACGATAACTGGAACACCCTGTAAAGACTAATTAGACTGAAACAAAATGATAATTTTTCGAATTTCTTATAAAAAGGTCGCTGAAGTCTAATGCAAAATACCTTTGCACTTCCTTTAAATGTCACGCCTCCAAGTTCTTGCAAAAATTTCTCCCTGCATAGAAATCCTTACTACAATCCTCCCTACGTAATTTATCAGCTCTTTCCTCCTCTGACACTTCCTAGCTGTTCAAACACCTTGCATTATATTAACTTTATTTAAGAATCAAACATTCATTAATCTTCCGTATTTCGGCTTAGAGTAAACTTAATGATATAAAATACAACCGCTAATGAAATAATGAATCTTTATAGGTGTAGTAATTTCGCCTGGCAACGCGATTAATGGGGAAAAACAATCCAGGGCGCCAGCGATTAGTACACGTTCTGGATATTTTCACACGAAGCACAGAAAGTTTCTTGGAAGTTTGCTAATGCACGTACAGGTAATGCTTTTAATACAAGTTGCCAAGCCCTCAAGATCCTTATTATTGGAAATTATTATTCACCAGGTTGTCTCACGCACAAACTGGTTAATTATTCAAAATATATTAAAGAAATTTAATTTAAAGTACACTTATCATACTTGGAGAGGTCATAGAAAAATATATTGTCATAAAGTTCTTCGCCAATTCGCACTTTATACCTGTTTTGTTTTAAATAACTTCATACGCCAAATTACTTGCGCCCTAAATGAGACTAAGCAACAGCTTAGCCAGCAATAACTCCAAATTGAATTTTTTCATAACTTAAAAATTCACACGACGTTACGAATTGTTGTGCCACCTTGCATCATTTAAGAGTCGTGGGCGAGATGAAAATCTTTTTATTATACTAAATGATACATAAACAACTGTGCTAGTATATTACATTTCCAAGAAATCTTGCAAAGAAACGTATCTAGCATTTCATCCAGGCAAAACATTTACTTATTTAACAGCAAGCAACAGACACACTTCACAATATTTGACACAAAATGAAAACATAATGAGAGAACTGAACCAAAAGTTTGGCTGCATGTGTGCATGTTTTGAAAATGTGTACTTTTATAATAACAAACTCGTATTTTTTCCACAGGATTTCTAACCGAAATGCAATACTAATTTTAAAAAACTGCAAAGCATGAAGACAAAAGAGCCTTTAAACTATTCGACCAGAATTCCATTCATAAAAGATTAGTAATTTTTAACCCCACTAATTTATATCAATAAATGAATTAGTTGGTTATTTAAACCATTTATTAAACTGTTGTGGTTTAATGTTCATAACGATGTATATAAAGTACAATAACCCTACAGCACATTAAAGTTTAACATGCTTAAATTATTTAAGCTCATGAAACTCCATGTATGCTTCTACTGTACATCTAAACAAACATAATGTGATATTATAACCATGCTTAGTTGCACACGTTCTGATATTGCAACAAAGAATATTTCGTTAATGAAGTGAAATTTAACTAAAATAATTATTACATTTAAACAAACAAATTCAAATTCAATTAAAGGAAAATTTCCTATTAGACACGTAAAAGGTTTAATTAATTAATGGCTATGAAACCGTCAGAGATAAAATCGAAATTCTTCTATTTACCAATGCGCGCATCCTTTGCAAGGAAAATGATGCAGTTTTTTTGAAAAAATCTTAAACGGTTTCGGAGAAAATCATCATAGCGCTTTTGCAGGGGTTTCGTTTTTGACGTTTTTCTTCGGAACCGTTTAAGATTTTTTCAAAAACTTTGCACCATTTCACTTCCTAAGGATGCGCAAATTGTTAAATAGAAAAATTTCGGTTTTATCTCTGACGGTCTCATGGCCAACGCGATCGCAAAAATTACCTTATTATTCAACTTTTTAGTTTTCTTTCTATTTTACCGAAGGCAATGGGCAGTGGCACGTATAACTCTGCAAAACATTTAGTTTTGATGTTCGATGCAATAAACACAGCCTGATCAGATTCTAGCGACAACATATCGTGACCTTCCCTGGTAAGTATATTTGCTCAGCTTCTACACAGTTTTTATGGCTATTTTTAAATGTAGCCATCATTATAACAATTACTAGAGTAAAGTACCCTAAAATGGAATACTTTTTTGTTTTCGGCAATAAATAATATTCACATTTATTCAACAAAATTTTGCAAAAAACTGTATAAGGAATTTGTGATGAATAAGCAACACATTACTCGAACTCTGGTACGATATTACTGTAGATATTTCTTAATTAATTTAAAAGTAAATGAAATAACACTGAAGTAAAATTAAAATAATTGATGCTAGCTACAACATACCTAATGTTTTAATTTATTAAGCATATTATTGCTTTCAAAGTATTTTTATCTCATATTAAGCGTTTGGTTTGATTTTTTTTATATCATTAGCCTTATACAGATTTAATAACAGTAAGAAATGTTTGCATTCAGAGCCCGTGTGTGGTTGTAGAGAATAACTTACGACACGTTGTGTGTTTATTCATTTGCAAAATTTAAATCATTAAACCTATCAAGGGTACACGATTTTACATGTAATGCGTTTTGACTTGTGTGAGGTGACAAAAAAGTGCCTACAACTCGTCATTAGTAGACATACAGATGCGCGGTTAATATTCTATGAAAAAATTCGAACGGTCTTAATTCGTGTTGCGAAATTTATTTGCGTTAAATATTTTCGACGCAATTTAAAATGTTTCTTAATTGATACAAATTCATAACATTTTATGGGTAAATAATTAAAATTATATGGGATTGTTTGGAGAACAATACTTTGTATAATAATGTATGTGGTTTTATTCTTAACAATGCTATAAATTGCGAAATTAATTATTTTTAAATCAATTTCAATTTTTCTTAATTGGTACAAATTCATAAAATTTAATAGGGAAATAAATAAGTTTATAGGCGATTGTTTGGGGAACAATGTTTTAGAAAATAATGTACGTGGTCTTAAACTTGATAATCCTATAAATAGCGCTGCAGGAGCTTAATATTTAAAATTGTTATTAACAGTGTAACGTTTAACAGAGCTTTTCTTGTAATAATGAAGATTTGGGTAATTTTGTTACTATGCGTAACTTTGGCGATAGCTGAAGAGTTTGGTAAGTATGATGTAGTTTGAAGTTACGAGAGAAATGACAGAAAATTAAAAAATTAATGTTAAAGTAAGATCATTGTGTCTGTCGTTGACGTCTCTTATAATTGTTCAATATTTATTTTTAACAAAACCTACTTCAAAAGTTATTAAACCTTTATTTCAACTGTGTTATTTTATAGATTTATAATTTGTATCTAAGTTGTCGCCAGTAGGTATAATTATGATTCTGATTGAGATTTAATGAGCGCATCGCATGATCTTATTTGTTGCATCAATATTTGAAAAGTGTACAAGCAAATTATCTGTAATTTTTCTGATAAAGAATAGGATAGGTAATTGAATTATTATTTTTAATTATGATTGTTATTGATGCATTGGAAATATAGCAGTATTTTATTTCAGTTTGTCAGAAAGGCGTTGCCTACTCACATGGTCATTGTTTTAGCTGTCATTGTGAGGAAACACACGGTGATTTGGTCTGTCAGCGTACAAATGCTCCTCTTATTTATTCTATGTTTTGGTAAAGAAAACACTAAGTGCGATGAAAATCCTTTTAGAGACAAAAATATGATCGGCGCAAAATTTGTATTACACAAAAATCATTTTAAATATTATAAAATCGATTATAAGTAATTTCAACAAATATTAATTATTCGTTTATGTCACAGTGCGGTTGGTTACTGTCACCAATGGTTTTTGTCTCATATTATTGGTTGCGTAGACTTTTAGTTCGAATATTAGTCAAAACGAGTAATAATTTATATATAATATATGATTTTCAGTTTAGAACTGCCCTGCGCAGTTGGAACATTTTGGACCAAGGGATGTACAGAATGTTGGTGTGTTAAAGACCATGGGGAAATATGCAACTCCAACAAATGTGGTTAGGGATTTTTGTAACACTATAACTACTTAGATGTCCAAAGGAATCTAATATTCTTGAAATAGTGTAATGTTTATACAATAAATGCGTCACCAATTATGCTTTTCTAATTTTAAAATGTAATGTAATAATATTTGCCCAATACACATCAGAGGCGCAGCTAGAAATATTGGGCCCCAATGCAAAAATCACGTAAGGGCCCCCACACCTGACCGTGGCATAAATATAAAATATTTTAAATCACCCTGAAGGAACTAAAAAACCTTCGTAACTTGCGTATTATTAAAAATAAATACATCAACCCTTATATATTTGGAATGAGAAAAAAATTAGGATTTCAAATAGGTCGTAGCCAACTATCGCTCCCATTAATAAAAGGTACGTTTGTGTCATAACTTTTTAACGGCGATCGTACATTTTTTTTTTAGTATAATCAAATTCAGCATAAAAATATCTAAAAATAATCTTCATAAATATTTTCGATAAACAATAACGGAGAAATGACACATTACTAATATGACAAAAAAAATACTGTTTATTCAATACCTCGAAAACCGGAAATGATAGAATACTTTTGAAAACGGTTCTGAGTTTGTCTTAAAAAACTGCCCATTTTTGGTGATTTAACCGTTTCTCTATCTTAAATATTAACCGAGAACCCCATGCAATCCCATCGACTTTGGACCACCCTGTACACAGATTATTTACTTATTGTCTATAAGAGAAAGTTTATTTTAATCAACTCACCGATTTTAAAATTTCTTCTTGCTCGTTTTTATGTTTGCAAAATCACTAATAAGATCTTTAAGTTTTGATGCTACTTTATGTCCAATGGCTAACATAGCAATCAATACCTACTGTTAAGCCTGGATTGTTCAACTGAGTTTCTTTTGTAACCTTTTGGGATTTTCAATTTCCTGAATGACCTTCAACACTAGCCACAGTTACCGGTAGAGTAAAAAATCGAATGAAAACGGTATATATTTTTGAAAAATCGCTTTCCAAGCAGGCATTTTTCAAAATAAGTATAGTTTAGAAAATTGTCTTTGAGACATATTTTCAGTTAGATCTTCTATTTTGTTATTCAATGCGATTAAAATTGTTTTAGAGACAGAAACCTTAATAAGGCAAATATTATGTCACACAAAAATCATTTTTAGTGTTTTGGATGAGATTATGTAATTACAAGTACCGGTAGAATGGGGCTACTTGGGACAGTTTCAACATTTGAAAGCGTGTACCACGTTCATAATTTAATTAAAAACTTTGAATTTTTTTATGTTATTGGGTGAGGTGCCAATGAACAATATTCTATATAAAGAATAAATAAATATATATATTTATAAGTACCAAAAAAAAAAACTTCCTGTCCCAAGTAATACTTAAGACCGGGCAACTTGGGACACATATGAATTTCAGTAGTTTGACTTAAGTTTAGCCTAAAAAGTCCTACTTGGGACAGTTATATTATATTTTTTATATTAAATTGATCTTTCACAATTATCCAGCATGAAAAAAAATATCGAAAATAAAGAAAATAAAACTTTAATTCGCAGGTTACAAAAATTTTAAACTAAACGATATTTTGATTGGAAAAACTAACAAATTGTACTCCTCTGTTCAAAAATGATTGTCTCATTTGATCTGGAAGCAATTGAAACTGCTCGTAATTATTACGAGATATTTAAAAAGTAAAAAAGTTGTTTAAAACAGGATTCAATATATTAATTGAACAAAAATTTTCACCAAAACGGATCATTTTTGAACAGAGGTAGTATTAAATAAAAAAATGAGATAAGTTATTCAAGACTTGATATTAAATGTATATTTTCAGAACAAAAGTACAAGTTTTAAACAGTTCTTAATTCGGCCATTTTATATTAATTAAAAAAATGGATGTAACAACTTACCTGCTTGTAGTAATTTCAGAAACTAATACGTTTTTGTAAGCTTATATGATACTTTTAAAACTCTACTAAGCAACTTTGATTATCTCAAAAGTTGACAGTTGTAAACAAAATTTTTAGGCGAGAATATCATTTTGTCCCAAGTTACCCTACCGTCCCAAGTAGCCCTATTCTACGGTACCTATTTTAAAAATCGTCAACCATTCGTTTTTGTCAGAGTAGGTTTCTATCGCCAATAATTTTTGTCTCTAAATGTTTGTCGCGAAGTGTTTTTTTAGAGTGCACAAAAAACATTCATTTAATTTTACGTACATTTTTAGTGGGCCAAAATGCACGGTTGGAGATTATTCGACCAAGGACTGTAATGAATGTTGGTGCGTTGGACATCATGGAGAAGTATGCACCTCCAAAAAATGTTAATGGGCAGCTTTTGTAACACTATAACAACTTAAATGTTAAAAGGAATGTAATATTCTTGAAATAGTGTATTGTTTATTCAATAAATGCGTCAATAATTATGCTTTACTTCATTTAAACTGTGATATAACGAATTCTGCCCAAAACACACATACACTTACACACCCAAACTGAAATTTGAATTTGAATCAAATTGTTTTTAACTTAAGTTAATTTTATTACCAAACCTTTTTTTGTCCTCGTTTTTGATTATCCAAAATTCCTTCCTCTTTAGCTTTTATAACAGCAAAGTATTAAAAAAAACTTTAAAAAAAAACGACAAATGTACTACATATATCACCAAGTGGACATCTTAGGGATATACTCGTAGATTCCAATACGTTTTCTCAAAAATATAGGTTAACGTGTCGATGTACATAGGAAAATGTCTTTCCTCTAGCAGCGATTCGCATTTTCTATCAACGCGATCAGCGAAATCCTTTGATTCTCTACTGTGCAACAAAATAAAACAAAAACAGTACGACAATGCAATCCTCTTTCTGAACGTTTCAGACATATACCTTAGTTGGATTCGCGAGATTAAACGATTTTCAATCAATTGTGCAATTTTACAGCTTAGTTTAAGTGAAGCCAATCTTCCACGATAATTCTGACACAATACCAACACTCTAGAAATACTTGAAAACATCCGGAACTTATTAAAATTTTAATTAAATTGCAATGCATCGCTAGTAACACTGTGCTATTTTAATATATTCAAAAGAATATGTACAAATAAATATAAGCAGGATTATTATGATGTAAAATTAGCGAAAAAAAAATAAAAATTTCTTTTTATAATTATTGTTACTTACATAAACTTAGTCAAATAAAAGATATTTCGCCTGCAACTGCAAAACTATAACTTATTACAGTCGATAAAAGGAAATTTATTACCGACATCTTCCTGCGTTACAAAGATATTTACAACAAATAAGACATCTCACGTTTAAAAGAATCGCTCTGAAGGTGCGATATCCCCGGAAAACGGAAATAACAGCCTATTGAACAAATGCTACAAGGTGCCTAAACTACCATGTAATGTTTCATATAAATGGCGACTATTATTTGTGGCACAAAAGGGTCACGTTTGACACCTACGCATTTTTTAACTTGAACACTACCTGAAAACGACTGCTTTGGAAAGAAAAGTGAACATAAACTGCCTGAAAAAAAATTATATTTCAGCTAAGTTTGTGCATTTCAAGCCTCTCTCATAAATTTTAAATTGTTAATAGATTTTTTCTACGACCACTAATGTAAATGACCCTTACCGTACAGCCTGCAGGCATAATAAGTGGGTCCTTACGCAAGGTAAGCAAAAAGCACAGATTTTTTTTAAGAAATGATCAAAGTAGACTCACGTAAAACACTTCCTGCATGCCTAGCAAGTGAGCTATAACGCACGGTAAGCAAAACGCACACTTGTCTAAAAATATCAAAGTAGGCTTACGTCAAAATTGATAACACAACGTAATTACATCTGGATATTGGCAAAAAAGCCGTTAAAATCGTAGGTATTATGTGATCGTAGAAAAAGTAAGCTACATAACACGAGTTGTAAAGCAATTACGCACTCTGTGCGCGACTTTTCCATTCGTGCGTGATATGCTTCTTACAACTCTTGTTATGTAATACACTATAATGCAACACATGGCTGTGTCTCGGTGTTATATAAAAAATTACTTTAATAAACATTTACAAACTATATCAGTAGTGATATCTTCTAGATACTACAGAATAATCTTTACTTATTTTAAAGAAATATAAGCCTCGCATGTAGCTACAGATTTCGCAATACAAAAGCTGGCTAAGAAATTCCTACGATTAATTATACTAAGGAGACGTTTTCAAATCCACTACCAACGCAACCAAAGCGATAACCTCCCACAGGTTCAATCAATATAATGACAACATGAGACTTCCTATAGACCACTAGTTGATTCGCCCATTCGTAAGTGGCCCATATAAACAACTAAATTGAAGAGTAACGATTAGGCTTTTTACCAAAATTAAAAATTAACAAACCAAGAAAGATAAAAATTAGAATCGGTATTATTTGAAGAAAAAAAATGTGGGAACATAATAAAGAGATACATGTGGCTTTTATAGACTTTAAAACTGTATTTGATTCATCAACTAATCGCTAAGAGAACTGGAACTATTAGGAATACCTGGAAAACTAATAACACTGTTAGAAATGACACTAAATAACACAACAGCAAAAGTGAGATTCCAAGGAATAACATCGGAATCCTTTAAAGTAAACAAAGGTGTAAAACAAGGGGACTCGCTATCCCCAACCATTTTTAACTTAGTATTAGAAGGCGTACTACAAAGAGCGAAACTAGATAAGAAAAACATTATGATCAACCAAATACAAATAATAGCGTATGCTGACGATATAGCAATCATGGAGAATAGAAGAGAAGACATAATAAGAGCGATAGATCAACTAGACAAAGAGGCACAAAAAAAAGTGGGTCTGGAAATAAATTAAGAAAAAAAAACAAAACATATGAAGATAGGAAGTGAAAATATGCACACACAGAACGATTTAGAAACAAAAAAATACACCATCGAACGAGTCAATACTTTCAATTACTTGGGTGTGGCAATGGGACAAGCTGGAAAGAACACAGTGAATTCTAAAACGAAATCAGGCACACGGCAGAAACAAAACCCTACTTAAGAGTAAAACAACAAAAATAAAAATATACAAAACTCTGATAAGATTCGTCATAACATACCTATGCTATGGAAACAATAACAATACATAAGAAAGAAGATGAATACTTAAAAATAGCGGAGAGAAAAGTAACGAGAGCAATACTAAGACCTAACGTAACAAGATATGGAGAAGGAAGACTGGAAGGAACAAAGGAATAGAGGAGGAACTCGGAGGAGAAAATATAATTCGACACATTAAAGCATAACAATTAGGACACATCATGAGAAGGAAACCAATGATCAGGAGGATAACACAATGGATCCCTATTTGGCCCAGAAACAAGGGAAAACCAAGAAAAAGATGGAGAGACGCCCTGGAGGAAGATAAAAAGGCATTGAGAATAAATAACTGGACATCGAAATGTAAAGATAGGAAAGAATGGGAGAAAATAACGGAGGCAGCCAGGACCAACAACAAGCTTCGAAAACCAGAGAGAGAGGACCGATCCATCTCAATAAATGGATTTAAAAAACGCCTAGGCGTTACCCATAATCCTAAGGAATATACGGCTCAATGAATGAATGATTATTTGAAGAGAAAAGTTTTGAAAAACAACACTAAATATTTATATTTCATTCGATCTCTCATGTTTAATTTAACTTTAGCGTATTACACATGGACGTCGAATTCCAGGATAATAATCTGCATGCATATAGAATGTGGTAATGCAAGTATTAACGTAAATTTAATAAAGGATATTAGATCGTATTTGAAGCGCTACCGTCTGGTTGTTTGTTTGTTTTGTAACAAACTCGGATACAGACAGTGTAATGTGTAACAAGTGAGCACACGTTTAAATAGACTGACGTTCGAATTGGCTTAGCGCAGGTGTTAAGTTTCCCCGCTAAAACGGCCGTACGGTATAGGTAGGTACGTGATTTAATCGAACTTACTGTTTGTGCGGAATTATTCAAGTGGCAACGTTATTTGCATATACTTGTATGAAGACAATCTGGATAGAATCGGTGAATATGGAAATAGCACTAGCATTGATTAGTTTAGAATTAGTATTAGGACAATTTTTAAATGCTTTACCAACATTCTGGTGTTATTTGCTGCCATTTATGCTGTGTTTCTACAGTTCTTAAAAAATATGGATTTTTAGTGGCATAATAGTGGAAATTGTGCCGACTAACTGTTCTGGTTGACAGTTCATACAAATTGTTTTGAATTTTCAAAGGCTACTACTGATATTTTAGGTAAAATACTCGCAAATAATCATAAGAAACGAAATAACTTCAAAAATATTATATTTAGACATAAAACATCCTTAACAACTTTGGAAGATAATTAAATTTTCTACAAGAAAATGTAAAAATATATAGTATGTTCCATTAAAAAAAAAAAAGATTTATATGCGTTTAAAGTTTATCGAAATGGACCGAGTATAACGAACACCCTGTATATTATTTTAAAAATGTAACTAGTCAAAAATCACTATGACACTATTGTCTAATAAATTACCAGAGTAAATTGCTCTGGTATTGTTATGTTAATAAATATAAATATTTTTATAAAGGTCTGCATCTGTCAAAATTAAAAAAAAAACGGTTCATTTTAGACATACACAACCTATAATATTTTCAAAAGTAAATTGAATTTTACATGCAAATGTCCCGAGCGCCAGTCTTGGGGGGCGCCGCAAAGACAAAATATTTTTGCGTTTTTAAAGCCAGAAAACTAAAATGCCAATATGATTTTAAAATTAGTTCACATTTTCATTACAGTGTATCTGAATAAATAATGGAAAATTATTTTACTTGAAACTCACAAACTACAATAAAAATACGACCGAGGGGGGGGGGCGCAAAAAAATATTATGCCCAGGAGCCGTTTACCCTCGCTACGCCACTGCTACTACGTTCATTGAGAACGCGGACTAACATGAACACAGAAAATAAGAGTTTATTTAAAAAACGAAACGTCAAAGTTTAAAAACAAATAAACCGACATTAATTTCTTACCAACCTAAAACAATTTAAAAAAAAACAAATTATACTTTGAATTCTATAGAACATTTAAAAAAAAACAGACGAAAATTTCGTTAATTATAATAATTGATCAACAATTGAAACTCACAAACTACAATAAAAATACGACCGAGGGGGGGGGCGCAAAAAAATATTATGCCCAGGAGCCGTTTACCCTCGCTACGCCACTGCTACTACGTTCATTGAGAACGCGGACTAACATGAACACAGAAAATAAGAGTTTATTTAAAAAACGAAACGTCAAAGTTTAAAAACAAATAAACCGACATTAATTTCTTACCAACCTAAAACAATTAAAAAAAAAAAACAAATTATACTTTGAATAATTCTATAGAACATTTAAAAAAAAAACAGACGAAAATTTCGTTAATTATAATAATTGATCAATGTTACTGGTTAGCTTTCGATTTCCGATATACATATTTTGAAGCCTCCATTCCATAAATACTAACTTCAAGTCGTCATCGAAACAACTAAAAACCCAACGCCACTTATTCTTTACAATGTTCGCCTAAAAACATTTTATGTGAGTTTACCGAAGTTGTAATTAACTTATTTCTGTCTTTCAAGTGTATTCACCGCAAAAATGTCACGTGCCGGGTGGTTTCGCGTCAACAAAAATAAACACGTTCTCAATTCATTTCAAACGCCCATAAGAAACCCTTTAATTAATAACACAATTTACAGCAAAACTTGCCAAAGCCGAATTGCGCCTTTAATTTCATGCACCGTATGCGAAAGCCCAAAAAAAAAAAACAAGGTCGAACCGCAGATTTAAATTAAGAACTATTTTAGATATGTAGAGCACAGCTATTCTATTTTTAATATGTAAACTACAACTAGACTGATGTGTGTGTGTAGCAGTGCCACATTCTGCTCCGGCAACGAAAACATTTATTTTAATAATTTATTACCGGGCTTCAGAGTTACTGCATGTTTGGTAAACAATACAACATCATTCAGAGGCGCCTTATGTTAATAATTAATGAAATAGGCGGAAACAACCAGAACGAAATTCAAAACTAACCGTACAGGATTAAAAACAATACGAAATTTTTACACCGGAAGTTTTTTTTTTTTTTAAGTCACCCAAGAGATTATATTTACATACAAAATTCATTTCTTCATTTCCTGGCTCCGACATTCCTAAATCGTTTGACTATATCCCGACCTAACTAACATTCTCTTAAGTCTGTTTTAGACTACACTATTTTTTCGTTTAAGAAAATCGTATACGATTTTCTAGTACGGTGTCAATCAGAAATTACAAATCTTGAACGAAAAATTCGTATGAAATTAGAACCTGTCCTAAATGGGTCCTATTTTACATGGGCGTGTTTTGTGGCATGGGCGCATGCGTATTCTACTGCAACTGTATCTGACCGCATGTCATTTGTGGGTTAGGTTAAGTGAAACAATCAAACGATGTTAAATACTACTTATTACCGTTATAATCCCTCACAATTTATTTTGTAGGAATAAATATGTAGAATGGAACAAGCGTTAAATATACGTTAAATTTGAAAATGATTCGCTTTCTGTTGTGATCAAATTGAACATTTTCGTACCAAAAAATAGTACAGTGTAAGAGGTTCATATTTTCCATGCTAAATTCTTGAACGAAATTTTTGTACAAAAATCGTATACGATTTTCTTGAACGAAAAAATAGTTACAAATTAGTGTAGTCTAAAACAGACTTTAGGCTGCGGTCACAGTGCATCCGTATTTGCCCGATTTCTTACACTGGCATACATGACCGATATTGGTAGAATAATTAAATGCAAGTAACAAAGTGGAGTTGGTCACAGTGGCGCCGTCCAGCACTGACGTACACTGACATATTCAACCGATTGACGGTTGAAACCAAATCGTTTTGTTTTTTTCGGCCGTGTCGGCAGTATTTAGTATAGCGTCGCAATGACAATGATAGTTACTACACAATTAATTCTTTTAGTTTATGACCGCAAAACGTTGTATGATATAAGGATAGGAGGGTACAAAACATGCAAAGCCCTAATTCATTAGAATCGTCGTATTATAACAGCTTAACTCCATCACCGAACGCGATGCCGATGAGCCCTAATACTTGAGTGTACCAAATATAAGAATATCCTGATAAATTCCAACTATAACCGGCATGTTTCATATATGATTGTTTCATTCATTGTTCATTCACTGTTTGTTAAAATCTTATTTAAATTGTTTTTTTTTTGTTAACTTACCTCAAGGTTAACGCAAGCCACAGGACTCGTTACAGGATACTGTGAGCTAACAGCTAAACAAACTCTTCTACATATATTAGGGCTCTTAAAAGACCAATATATGCAGAGGATGTGGTAAAGAAGAAACTCATCTTCATGTTATATGCCAGTGTGAAGGATTCACACACTATCGGAGTAGACTTCTGGGGATAAAAAAAGTCAACCAAGAAGAGTTAAGAAAACACCCTTAAAGAAAATTCTGGAGTTTTTCTAGAACACAGGACTTCTTTGTCTATCACCAGAGGGTACAATAGACCAATAGGTCGCAGTACAGGAAACTGAAAGGGGACTACCTCCGCCGAAATAACAATAATAATAATAATAATAATAATAATAATAATAATGCAAGCCGTTCTTCTGGAGAAATACATTTTCTAAAATTGCTTTGTTTTTTTTATAAATGGCTTAATCCCATTTAGTATGTACCAGAACGTGTCACTTTGCATTCTGAAGTATTCAAAAAAATTAAGTGGTTGCTCCAGCAGCCTTGGGAACAATGTATGAAATTCGCCATACTTTTCTCTCAGCAAAAATTAAATTAACCCATTCACTCCGCTCGTTCTCCAACAATAATATTTGAAGCAACGGGTTTTCTAATAACAGCAATAACTGATCATCCATTTGGATGCAAACTATGCGATTGTCGATTAAAAACTGATGACATCGGTTGCAAAACGTGTGCAGTATGACCACAAAGTCGGAAGAGGCAGTCGGCCGATGGGGTCGGGCGTGTACGGCAGTGTAAAAATCGGGCACTGTGACCGCAGCCTAAGACGTTCACGTAGAGTTAGCATTTTCAGATTAATTTCAAACTTGAACCAAAAACGACTTCATTGAGTTTAACTAAGTTAATCGCTTGAGTAACTTCAAAATATGTTTTAGATTATCAGACGCCCAAAAACAACAAACTAAACGCAACAAACTTTGTGAATT
Source organism: Elmis aenea (assembly GCA_947652605.1). NCBI lineage: Eukaryota > Metazoa > Arthropoda > Insecta > Coleoptera > Elmidae > Elmis > Elmis aenea. The sequence goes on from OX393577.1 coordinate 62,989,863, forward strand.
TGACACACGTGCAGGCAGACAAAATTGGGCCACCACATAACTCACTACTAAGACACTGCAATTTTTCAAAATTTTAGGAACACCAACAAATGATGTATGTATTGGGTTGGTGCATAAGTTCGTAGCGGATTTAGTTTCTAAGGCAGGAGTGCTTTAAAAACTTAAAAAGCATTTGTTTTGACATAATACCAGGATCATTTACATACCACAATATTATTCTATTGAATACATCTTTTTTAATTTTCACCAAGTTTGTGTAAAATGTTAGCTAAACAAAATGGAGTGTCAATTACAAAAAAAAATGAACATTTCCGACATAGCTTTTTGTTTGAGTTTAACCGAGAAGTTAAGGCATAAGGCCTCTAGAAATCATTTGTGCAGTTTACAGTAGGTTTGTTCCAACAAACGATTTAAAACCAATTCATGGATAAGTACATGAACTGGTTTGTTCGCATGAGTGAACTATGTACTAAAAAATGTATTGCCCAGTATTGGCCGTTGTTGGAACGCTTTTACGACTGGCCTAACTGAAAATGACATTTGTGTCTATTGGGTTCATAGAAATGTGCGCATCGCTCGCTAGGGTAAACACCAGTACTAAATGTGATTGAGAGGGCGATGCATAGCTACCAGGGCGCACGTTAGTTGTGACCAGCGCATGCGCGTAAAAATCCAAGCGCTAGTACGTGCCTTCATTCACGTACTGTTTTGACCGTACACTGACTAGTCCATGTATTAATTTTGTAACAGATGGAACAGCCAACTAAACCGTCCGGTGAACTATCAGAGACTGTGATGGAACGCGATATCGATACTGCGCAGAATCCTGACAGTACATTGGATCGTACATGCCTTGCTGGAACAAACCTAGTAATAAAGCCGTCGGAGAAAGTAATTAATAATGCGCCAAAAAGCACATATTTTATAGGAAAACTAGATTACTGAAAAGAAGAAAAGTATAAGACTTTTTTCAGTTCCAAAAATTATTATCTTTAGACAGTCAGTAAACGATTAAAGTTTTAATATCTCAACAAATAATTGTAGGTACATTTAAAACCCCAAGACTGAAATAAAGTTGATGGTATTAAGATAAGGATTAATAATGGACGTGCAGAGTACTGCCATTACCAATTGCAACCGCCAAGAACAGCTGTAACGAGGCCGAGATTGAAATCCGATCACAATCGGTAGTCAAAGAAATATCTCCGTAATTTGACATGAAAAACGACCCAATTGGATTGGCGAAAATGCTGTTATACCTCTAAGCAAGACGCCGGAATGACATTACTTGCGAACCGATGTCGTTTTTGCGTGCCGGGTTGGGGTACTTCGATTTTCTTTTGGTAAATGAAGCAAACCGCATACACCCAACTTCGGCAATGAACGAAGCACTTCAAAGACGGTCGTAAATAGTACGGATTGGAGGATTCTCTCGACAAATACAAATCGGATAGGCTATCCCCAAAAAAAAAAAAATGCTGATAAATCTAAAAAACTGTCGTGTTACCAAAAACACGAATCTAAAGAACCACAGATCTAAAAAAGTTATAACATAACTTATAAAAGTTTTAGTTTAATAAAAAATTTCGTCGTATGTGGTTGCTTTGAATAAACAAAACTCAAAATTGTAACACAATGAAAGTGTTCTCTCGGTACACGAATGTAAAGCATCATATAATTTTACTGGCATTTTGGATCAACTGCTACAAACATAATTGACGATGCTCAATTACATTCTAATAACATATTTAAATAATTAATAGCTCCCAAAAGGAGTAAGAAATAATAGCAACAACAAATTAACTTACGTAATTAAGCGCTTCGTGTGTTGTAAAAGGCTTACCTAACAAAAAAATAACTTTAAGAACACAAACACTATATTTAAACAAACATTTCATTGATAGTTCATATTTTTATACAACCATTAAGATGGAATTCACAACAAAATCTTTAATTTAAATAAAATTCATTTTTAACATTGTGAAGTAACTATGAGGATTTTTCTTTTAAGATAAATCTTTGTAAACATTTTTTACACTTCATGAACTGATTCAAAAAATTCTCTAACTAGACTTGGATAAGGTTTTCGATAAAATCACGTATGGAGGGGCCTAAGAAGGAAGGGAACAGAAATAGAAACAATCGACATAGGTAATAAAAGCGATTAACGAAAAAACGGTAAATATTGTAAGAACACAAAATGAAGAATCGGAAGAGTTTGAAACAAAAGAGGGCTTAAAACAAGGATGCGTGCTCGGCCCGTTATTATCCTCAGTAGTGATAGATGCGGTAAATGAAGAAGTAACGCAAAAAATGAGACCGTTTCACCTAGGCAACTGGAAAATGGAAAAAATAAACATAACTGAGCTAATGTTCGCAGACGACATGGTCTTAGTCGCGGAAACAGAAAAGAATCTGCAACATAATCTAGAAACTCTAAACCAGGAATTGGAAAAAAAAAAATGAAAATAAATACAGAAAAAAAACTAAAACTATGATCGTTACAACAGAGAACAAAGGGCATAACATCACTTTAAATGGGCTTAGGTTGGAACAGGTAGAAAGCTTTAAATATTTAGGAGTGATCATAGAGAAAAATGGAGGAATGGACAAGGAATAAGCGAAAGGACAGGAAAAATGGGAAGAATATTTAACAGTTTAAGAACAACATTATTTGGAAATAGAGAAGTTCCTAAACGAACACAAGTGAAAGTGGTCAAAAAGGAAGTAACTCCGGCACTTTTATACGGAAGTGGAACGTGGAAATAAAAACAGTAGCCGAGTGAATGCAGCACAAATGAGATTTCTAAAAAAAACCCAAGGAAAAACCAGAAAAGATAGAATCAGAAATGACACATATAGAGAACAATTTAAGATAAAATCAGTTGAAACAAAAATACAAGAAAGACAGTTGGGATAGTTGGGTCACATTTATGGGATGAAAGAAGGAAGGTTGACCAGAAAAGCCTATGAAGCAAGATCACAGGGGAAAAAACAAAAGAGATAGACCGAGAAAAACCTGGCAAGACGAAGTTAAAAAAGCAGCAACAGATAGAAACATCAAATGGAAAGACATAAAAAAGCTAGCACAAGACAGAAAAACATGGAAAAAAGTCAGCACAACACAACTCAACAGTCCTACATCTAACAGTAAAAGGACATTACTAAATAAATAAAATATATTTTCTCAACAAACGTTTAACAAAATTCATAGAAGGTATAACCCAACCTTCAATAGCGATTTATATATTAAATAGTAATAAAATTAAAATCAAAAGATAAAATTAACAAAAATATGCTCACATACATTAACGATTGTTTCTTGTTCCAACGATTTTAAAAAACTTTGTCTTTGTTTTCATTTCATTACTGTAATAAATTATGAATGCTTGTTTGTTTTGCTTCTAAAAGCTCGTTCCATGCCCATTATCTACCTTTTTAGGGGCAAAACAAAGTAATTGTTCAATTTATTTTTGTCTGTAGCTAAATATACTTAACAACGTTTCAATTATTCGTCATAAACAAACATTTGTACGTTTAGTGCTTTAAAAAGTTTAACATTAGCTACAGAGCTTTTTTTGTTTAAACTAATGCTTCGTAACAAAAACGCCAATAAACAAGATTGTAAGAGTTTAAGCATACAATAAGATTTGTGAGTTTTTTTTTTAACTTTTATACAATCTTCAATTAAGTAATGCAATACTGACGATTTTTTCTGAATAAATTTAAACCTGTTCAGTAAATTAAATCCCGAAAATTCAGTTAATTACATCTGTTCTTAATAATTTAAAAAGCTTAATCTAATTAACTGTTTTGTCAACTTGTTTAAAAATGTCCAAGACAGTTTTGCGTCAGAACAAAACTTAATTTAAAGATATTATCAGCCTCGCTAGTTCAAGAATATAATAATCCTGCTTTGGCAAATTAACATTAAATTAGTAAATTAATTTATGTTAGCAAAATCCAACTCTGTCGGCATCTCGCCTCTGCTTCTCTGCTAATTAAAGCCGTAAGTCTAAATTTAGCAACTTGACATTCTCTATTTTTATCTTGCGACTCCAACAATTGAACTCTATAACCAATATAGACTAGGCAGAGCTTGCAAAAGAAAAGAATGAACGGCAAAAAGGTCTCACACAATCTAAATTACAAACGAAATTAAACGTACAGTGTAGCCCAAAGGAAAGAATTTTTGGTAATCCGTACAACTTTTTTACTTATCAACCAATTTTTGTGAATTTTAGGTTAAGGTGCTATTTTTGAGCCGATAAGCGATACGTAGTAGTACCGGCAGTTCGCTAAACACACAATACTGTCTGATAATTATTTTTCCCCGCTACGTTCTTGTCAAAAACGAGTCTGCGTACCGGCAGTGATTTTGTTTAGAAACAGACCCCTGTTGACACCAAATACGAAATCAAGAACAGCGAAGTTCGCATGCCTAAAAGTTACTGAATTACTTATTTCTGTAGCGTTTTTTGAGTTTAGACGTTTGCAAATTGTTCGTTTAGGTAACAAAAGCCTATCATCCACATTGTTTAAAAAAACGTGAAATTTTCAGATAGCATCTTGGTTGATGGGTGAATGTAAAAAGTGTATGTAAATAGAAGGAGTTTTTTTCTTAATAAAAGAAACTGTTAATGTTTAAAAATTTCGAATCACTTGTTGAAGAATTTTCTAAAGTAAATTTGCACCGGTATGGCAATTTTTTTCCAGCAAAATATTGCAACACTGCGCTGTACAAAAACATAGTTTGCTAAAAACAATATCAAGGGCCTAGACTGGCCATCATCAAGCACAACTGATAATCTATGGCATAACATTAAGAAGGAGCAGAGACGAGATGTACAAATGTATCAACAAATCGTTTGTTGGTTGACGAGACTCAAATACTGACGTTTTAGGACCCAAGTTATGACCGTAATATTTTAACGTTAGTGTGTTTTACCAAAGTTGAAATCTTCATAACCTGGCTCTTTTGAAGTGTTACATGATTTGGTAACTGATCCATCAACGCTTGTTAAACTGTTATTCGTTTAAAAGTAAATGAAAACACTGATGTGAAATAAAAATAATTGATGCCAGGCGAGATATCACAATATATAAATTAATTTCGGAATCATCTTAAAACATTTGGCTCTAATATTGTACTAATTTCTTGTGCAACTTTAGAATTCTACGAAGGCCTGTTATTCATGAGTCTAATAAATCAAAGCTTTTGAGAATAAGTTCAGTCGTTTCAGAGATACATCCAAAAGAGTAACGGCTTGCATTACCATGTTGCCATGAGTTAACATGAAAAAAGGTGCGAGCGACACAAATTCTACGTTTTTCAAGCTATTAAAAGCACCAAAAAATGCCTAAAGATCATCAAGGAAAAGAAAATTGCATCACTAACGCCAAAAACTACTTGTAATTTTCCTCTTTTACTTTTTGATGGCGCTTCGGACGCATTAACTTCCGACTCGCCCTTAATTCCCTTTCAAAAACTGCAACATCCCCGACGTTCTTCCAACTGTTACGGACAGAAAAAGGCGTAATGTCCACCGCCATTAACCGTTCACGGCGTCTGGACATCTCAAGTGCGAATGTCGACTCGATCATCCAAATAAATCGATAAAGGACGACAACACAGTCGGAAAAAGCTCACACAAACCATTGTTATGTAAAACCTTCAACACAAATAACGCCTTTGTACACTTTATACCTTATTCGCCGGATTGATAAATTGCAGATAACGGCACCGTCAGCAGTTTCGAATATTTGTCAGACCGATACTCAAACTAAAACCCAACAAACAACGGGTGACAAATGTTACGAGACCTGTGTCAGCAGTTTGTCTAAAATTATATTGCAAATGGATGCCATCACGCTATGATAAAATGTTGAGGCATAAACAGTTTCCACTCGTAAAGTTTTAACAGACACGGTGGGAATATAATACAGAAATCGACCCCATAAAACGTTATGCACATTCAAATTTATCGTCAACGCAAATTTTAAAAGCATTTCTGCGATTCGAATATGCATTATATCATTTATAAAAAGTAAGAAACGAACAATTCCATTACATTATTAAATTACATTGTTTTCCTGTAACTAATTCAATGAAATCCCCGGTGTCTTATTCTTAGATTAAAAGAGCTTTACATCCCCAGAGATTGAAATATTTGTAACAATTTACCAATGTATCTTATTCCGTAATAGCAAATCTTTTAGTTTTGTACATTTTGCAACAGTATTATAAAATTCTTTAATGTTCCATGAGGGAAAAGGATATTTTTCTCATGTAGGGGAACGCGGGGCAGAACGGAACCACGGGGCAGAACGGAACTACGATTATTTTTTGAATCGTACCGTGTCACTATCTAAGAAAATTTTTAGGAACTATAAGTAAAGCATAACAAACAGACTGACGATATTTTTGTCATTCTTGGTCATTCTAGATAAGCGTATTCGCACGTGTCCCGTATTTGCTTGTGTTATCGTTCTGTGTTGTAATTGGTTGTCATAATCATATGCAAAGTAAGCAAAAACTTTAATTTTATTACATTTTTTTCTTGATATATCCTTAAACTACGAGTCTTCGACTACGCTCCTGTGTATTTACTGTTGCATATTTCATAGACCATTCTAGAGGAATTTGAACTGTACCTAACTTCAATGGATGGGGCAGGACGGACCGGGGCACGATGGACCGAGGTTCCATTCCGCCCCCTGTACGATTTTTCTTTCTTATTTCTTTTCTAAATATGTTTCTTGTACTGTATAACCTTCTGTTGACACTATCTATGATTTGCGCTTTTGTTATTCGAAAAAATAGAATTTAAATTTTGTCTTATGATGCAAAGCTGAGTACCAAACAACTTTCATTGAAAACATTTTTCCCTAAGTGGATATTTACTGAGATATATAGCATATTCCATACATTTTGGGCACACTGTATAATGTTTCGTTACATGAAAATCTTAGTTCAATTATGGAAATAATACAGACCAAGTTTAGAACAACAAATATGTTTTTTTCTATCCCTACACCACCTGCTTGATGTTTATCATGAAAAGTTTATTTCATTAAATTAAATTGAGTAAGTCCCAATGCTATTAAAATATGTATAGCTGGAAAACAAATTGCATCAAACATAACATAAATCAAAACACGCTACAACACGCGACTATTTGTTATTAATTCGGACCACGTATGTAATCAAATCCTAAACCAACATTGCTAACATCCATTAATCTTTAAGTTTGGTTTTGATTTGGTACAAATATCAATATAATTTCAACAAACAAGATTACTTAAACACGATAATGATAAAACGGTATTATTTAGGCGATTTATAAAATAAGAGATTGGCTTAATGACGTTTTCTCAAATCTGTGTTACTCATTGATGATTTATTTTTTGATAAAATCGTCACCAAATTTATCAATTAGAAATTTTTCAACCTATATTTTTATAAAATGATCTGGTTAACAATTCTAACAATAAATTTTATTACGCATATCAAGGTAAATTGTTTAAAAAGATGAACAAAAATAAACAATTACCTTATTTAAATTGTTAATTTCTTTGACACGAACTGTACAACAGCAACAGGTTCATCTTTTGGAAACCTTAAGTATTAAATTTACAAGCTCTAGGTGCTCACTGGCAATGTTCAAGAAATAAAAGTACAGGGTGGTCCAAATTCGATGGGAATACATGGGTGATATTCAAGATAGAGAAATGGTTAAATTACAAACAATGTGCAGTTTTGACTTATCAATAAAACAACAATTTTTCATCTCCTCTTCATGGGGTTGTAACTTAGCAACGATGCAACTTTCTATAAGGCATGATGAGGTAAATCGTCCTATTTGTCAATGTAGATTCACCAGTAGAAATCGTTCAGAAACACCCTGTAGAGCGCACCAATGCCAACACGTGTACAATTTTGGATCACAAAGAGGTCATTTGACGCAAAAACTTGTCATAAATGCATTCCTTACTTACATCATGCACAACCACATTTTTATACTATCCTTAACGGCTTAAACAATCAATTAAAAAACTTAAAAATACAAAGGCACGCTGTTTTTTTTCTCTTCCCAATACAAACAGATGTCGCTTAAAGTTCCGAGAGACATTTTTTCTGTACAAAACTGCTACTCTGGTTTATTTTTAAAAATAGACACTTGCGTTTACGCGCTCAAGCTGTTTCAAAGTCGAGGAGAGTGAGTCGGTATCTCGTTTATTTTAGGAGATACAAGGTCGATTAAATTGGCGCAAAAATGCGTATGTTGAACTCACGTCTATAAAAAACGAATGGCTGTAAACATCATAAACCGAAAACCAAATATTAAAAGAATACGAGTGTAGTTAATGTGCTTATAAATCTATTATAAAAATTGTAGCTTGTAACTGCAGTATTCCATAATTCAATTAACATCCTTTACTTTAATCATGTAGCTTTGATGCTAACGAAAATTCACGACAATAAACTATAAATTAATATACTTATAATGTTATAATTATAACTAAAAAATCACTTATATTATTTCTATTAAAAAAATGTCTTTTTCAAGAAAATGTCAACAGTTTTTAGACTCGTCTTTTCGTAAGCAGATAATTTTCTTACTTATTTAGTGAAAGAAAATAATATATGATACCAAAGGAAATAATCTAACGGGAACTGATATAGATTTTCTTCAAGAGGCAATTCTTCTCACGTATCGTAGAAGATAAGTGGTTTTTAATTAAACTTAGAAAAAGGTACACCATCTTCTTTACCTATATTTACAAATAAAATTCTATTCAAGCGTTTATGATTTTCTCTTGAAATTTGGAAGCAAATATAAGTATCAAACCATTTTTCAAACGTATGGTTGCCGTCTCTTGCTCTGCCAGTTTCCATTTTTGCCTGTCTTTCCAATCATCATTTAAGCCTCTTTCAGACATTGCTTCCTTTACTTCTTCTTGGTCTGCCTCTTCTTCTTGTATATAGCGGTACGCACTTCTATATTTTTTTGGACCATCTCTTTTCGATCATTCTTTATACCCATACCATCTTAATCTTTTAATTTCAGTTGACTCTATGATGTCTATATCTACACCCATTTCATATCGTATATATTTTTTTCTCTTTTTGTCTGTTCCTGTATAGCCACAGCATCTTTGCCAGTAGTCCATCTACATCACTTTGATCCTTGACTTCTCCGACTGACGTATTTCCCATAATTCTGCTCTGTGTGTACTGACACTTTCGACTATTGATTTGCAGATTTTAACTCTCGTATGTTTAGTTATTTTTCGGTCCCATAATAGGCCATGCAGTTGTCTAATGATAGCTTTTCCTTGTTCTTTTCAGTTTCTAATTTCATTATTACTGATATTAATTTAAGACCGACAACACTGTCTATTACAAACGTCTTAAAGTATCTTTCAAAACAATTTATTCTGATTCTTTCTTCATACATCATACAGCTCCCATCGGAGTAAAGGGCACCTTCGGTGATTTGCACTATTTCATTTACTAGCACTCTCCACTCACTTCCATTTATCACCATTCTTTTGGCTTCATTCCACGTTATGTCTAGTTTTTTTGGAGATCTTTATGGATTGTTCATTTCCATGTATTTGGTGGTCTTCCTCTCTTTCTTCTTCCTGGTATACTATAATTTATTGATCTTCTCACTATACTTGTAGTCGATTTTCGTAATGTGTGTCCTATCCAGGTCAATTTTCGCCTTTTAATTGTTATTTCTATTTTTTCTTCTTCTGTGCAAAAAAATTTGCAAATAATTCGAAAACAACTGTTTACAAAGATTTGCAAGTTCTGACATAACTGTTTTTTTTTTTCGGGTTTCCGAGCCATATAGGCCGCATTCCACTCAAGCACCGTGCACATCGGTACATGTACTGCCAGTGTTCCATCAATCTGTGCACATGCACGGCGGTACGACAACTACTCCTAAAGTGTACTTAAAAATTATGCCGGGCACTTGTAGAACTGAACTAACATAACCTCAAATTTTCATGTGATTGACAGTGGTGTGAGAAAAATGGATGACACTTGCACGGTAATGTCCTAAAATCCTAAAAATATAATATAATAATCAATGTTTCAACTGCAAAATAGTTCACTGCAATCATAAACTGAAAATTTTGAGGTTAAGTATAAATACGTAAACGTTACACATGCACTTTGCTACACCGACCGTTCCATTCATTGTGTACCGTACACATACAATAAGTGTACCGTGCACTTGCACGGTGCTTGAGTGGAATGCGGCCATTGTAGGACACTTAACATAAGTCTGAAATAATTTTAACTTTGTTTTCCTGGTTATGCTTGATGCCCAGGCTTTCCGAAGTGTGTTAAACGCATTTTGGGCCAGTCCTATTCTTCTGTTCATATCCTCCTCTGCACCTCCTCGTGAATTTACCACACTGCCCAGGTAACAGAAGTCATCTACTTCGAGAGAAAGAAATCAATTTTGATTCTTGAATGTGTTAATTAAAGTTTCTCATTTTAAGTAAAAAACAAATTCATTCAGTTATGACACAGCCTGTATATAAACACGTATAAAGTATAAAACTCCAATAAAATGAAATTCAATGTGCTTTGTAACAAACAAATCGCATTTAAAACTTTTATAGCCCAGTTTATTTTTCAACGCTATTTCGGATCGTTTTCCTAACCAAGCGTTTTATTTTATCGGAAATACTGCGAAGACGCCTATCGCGTTCAAAACCTTCCATACCTAAACAATGTTGCTAAATTTTCCCATTATTATTGTCTTACTTCGCAAGCAAGCACTTAAGGTAATCAGGAAAATCCCTTTTTCCACAAAGGCGCGTCCTTTGTGTACACACAGTCGCTGTTTGGCTATAATGAGGAAGTTTTCGCATTCGCGTTCTCAGTCTGAAAGAGACACCGCTCGCTCCTTATCTCCTGTCAAAAGCTATCAATCTCGAGGATTTCAGGGCTTTAAAGTGTTTAAACTTACTTCAAATCTTAATCATCAGTTAGGACGCCTAATATTCGTAAAGCCGTTAATATGCGCACTTAATTTGAGGAAGTCATCTAGGGAATATGGAAACGTTCAAAGAATTTTAAACAAAAGCTTCGATAACCAGTTTAATTTTTAAGTACAAGCTTCATAACCTGCTCTAAATGATGCATAATTTAGAGTTTAGTTTATATTTGGTAATTCCTGCTCATAATAATCGCCAATTTTTGAATAAAATCATTATACAAACGTCATTCCATAATAATAATAATAATAATAATCTTTATTTGTTCTGAATATCCCAAAAAAGGTGTAGAACTTGTCACAATAATAATTTACGTACATTACAAATAATATACATAGTTAATAAAAAAGAAAAAACACAGAAACATGATATTTAAATATAACATTTTACAAAGTCAGCATCATTTAAATATTCGCTTACTCCATAGTAAGCTTTAGAAATCAGAACTTTTCTTAATTTCTTCTTCAATTCGCGGGTGGGAAGATTTATTATACTCTCAGGTGATTTGTTAAATTTATTATATATAGCAATAATTGTGGAGGCTACATTTTTTTGAAGATAGGTATATTTGAAACAATCGGGTTTTAGGTTTTTTTTATGTCGCGTACTGGCTGCATGATTTCTTATATTCTCTTCGAACAGATCTACATTATTTTTTACGAACATGATGGCTTCGAGGATAAATAGACCGTAAAAGGTTAATATTTCGTTGTCACGAAAAGTTTCTTTGCAGTGATCTCGGTAGTTCAGGCCAAATATATTTCTTATACATCGCTTTTGTATAATGAAGAGGCTTTCTGAGTCACTAGCGTTACCCCAAAAAATTACAGCATAGCGTAACCTAGATTCGACATATGCATGATATGCAGTTTTGGCCGCGTTTGCATTGACCAATTTTTTTAGGTTTTTTAGTGCAAAAGGGTACCGTGACAGGCTTTGTGACAGGCGTTCGATATGGTATGACCAGTCCAGTCTAGAGTCAATACATAAACCAAGAAAAGATATTTTATTAACAACATTTATACTTGTGGAATTATTTTGAAATTTTAAGTCGGAGGTTATTTTACTTTGTGAAAATTTTATAACTTGCGTTTTATTGACGTTTAAGGTTAGATTATTTAACGTAAACCAATGTTGGAGTTGGCCTAAACAGTCAAAGAGTTTTTGTTCAGAGTTTTTGGAATCTGAGTCACTAATAATGGCAGATGTGTCATCGGCAAATTGTATAAGGGAAGTTTTGACAAAATCTGGAAGATCATTTGTGTACAGTATGTATAAGAGGGGGCCCAAGATTGATCCTTGCGGGACTCCTTTTTTGATTTTCTTTTTGTTGGATTTTAGAAATCTACCTGACGTGTCTTTTCCGGCAACGTATTGGTTTCTTTCCGAAAGATAAGATGTTATAAGATTATGGGCGGTCCCTCGTATACCATAGTGTTCTAATTTCGTTAGCAGTATCTCGTGGTCAACACTATCAAAAGCTTTTGAGAGATCAACACACATGACCATGGTGTGTTTGTCTTTGTTGAGGGATTGAAGTACATTTCGGATTGCCATGTAAATAGCACGGGTAGTTGTCTACTCCACATACGTTATTTGATGCTAAGTAATTGATATAAAACTCTCATCAACTTAATTGAGTGCGCAAAACTGCCGCTATTTGCTCATTCAACAAGCATGAAGTCTTCAAAATTAATAACTAAAATTGCTTTTAAATAACGAACCTCGGGCACTTACCCCAAGGCAAAACTAAAAGATTTGAATATTAAAATATGTAAAAATAATCTTATCTTCCTTCAACGAAGAAACATTTCTTAAAGAAAGCTACACCAGTTTCAAAAACATGTACTTAGATTAATTTCTGATTTGGTAATCTACTAATAAACAGAAGTCGTTTTAAACTGATGTAGATTTTTTTTTAAATCGATTTTTTGTAGCTATAATTATTTAATACTTATAATAAATCATTTTAAGAATTCTAGGACTTAAAACCTTTGGTTTTTCAAGCTAGGAAAACAATTTTTTAAATCATACTTTTCACGTATAGATTTTCCAGCAAAAAGGAACACTTAGCAAAATGTTTACCGAGTGCCGAGTTCACACATGTCAACAATGCATCGTACAAAGCTGTGCACTATGCAGAAAAATTAGTGACGCCTAAGCTTCACAAAGACTTGTTTAACAAGAAAAATTTAGTCACGAAGGCGTAAACATACATTCCCCAGTAGATTTATACATCATTGTTAATACAAAAATCATAGTTAAAAAGCATTTTTTTTTCTCCATTCAACAAAAACATATTTTTGACAAAAACACATTTCTAACTTTTTACCAACTATTGCTAAACAAAATAACACTTTTTTTTTAAATACATTTCTTCATTAATTTAATGTTTAAAGAATCTTATTCAGAACTTAAACAAATTAAAGCAGGAGTTCCACAAGGAAGCGTACTAGGTTCGGTCCTATGCCTATTGTATACTTGTTACATTCCAAAGTTAGAAAACAATACTATAGCTACCTTTGCCGACGACACGGCTATTGTAGCAGTATAGGAAGAAACAATATAGAATCATCCGAGAAATTACAAAGAGCTGCCAATCAGATCAACAACTGGACCAAAACATGGCGTATAAAGTTAAATGAAACTAAGTCAGTACATGCCAATTTTACCAACAAGAGAATTGAACATGTACCAATCAACTAAAATAATAAACAAATTTCATACTCCAAAACAGCAAAATACTGGACGCTAAGCTACGCTGGAAGGCTCATGTCAAGAAAAAAAGGGAAGAAATAGGTATCAAATATTTAAAAAAAATCCCCTGGCTAATCGGGAAGAATTCCTTCCTCTCTGTGCCTACATAATGACTTTTGCTATACAAGCAAATTTTAAAGCCTGTATGGACATTTGGGATTCAGCTATGGGAATGCACCAAACAGAGTAATATTCAGATCATCCAGAGAAACACTAAGGAACATCGCTGATGCATCTTGGTATTGCAGAACCTCAACATGGACCTGTAACCAACACCATTAAGAAGTTTGCCAAGAGCCACGAAGAAAGGCTCCATCAACATGTAAACGTCGAGGCGATCCAGCTCCTGGACACTACAGGATGGGTAAGAAGACTTAAAAGGGTTAAACCTTTTGAGTTAGTTTAAGCAAAAGTTTAAAAGCAGAGACTGTGCGGTAGTGTGCACGTTAATAATTAGTGTACTTATATATTGGCAAAAAAGGACTAATATTGGGTAAACATTCGACTAAGTTGAACATTATTAATTTAGGCAAGAATTAAAGTGCTCATTGGTCTCAAAGACCAGATTGTATTGTTTTACACTCTATTGGGGTTTAAATTTAAGAAAAAAGTTAAACCACACTAGGATCGATAGCTTCGTTTATCGTATTCCCTAAAGTCATAAAATTTTAAATGAAAACTAAAAAACAAATTCGCAATCTTTTTAACCGGTTCCTCTTGTACCTTTCGGTGCCGAGGTATGCTTTTTTATTTCTGGACTAACTTCCTCCACTCCTGCTTATCGTTAGCTAATTGTGGCACATCTCACCAGCTCTTTTATCTTCTAGTTTCTGCCTCACTTCTGTTTCCCATTTCATTCTTGGTCTTCCTATATTTCTTTTTACCTCCATCTTCATGTTCCATCCTATTTTCGCGTATCTAATTTCTGGCATGCGTAGAAGATGTCCAAGCCATCTTAATTGATTCATCTCCATCTTTTTCTTAATATCTGTTACTCCTAGGTTTTTTCGAATTTTTTTGTTACTGATTTTATCGATCGGAATACTTGTACTTAAAAATTTCATGAAATGTTTCGTGTGTGCGTTACGCATAAGTAAATTAAAGTGAAGTTGGCACAGGTATATCAACCAGCAAGGATAAAATATGGGACAGGATAAATTGGCCATTTAAATAATTAAAGACGGTCCGATTTAGCAATAGGGCATTAAAATGATTACACTCGTAAATAACAAAAAATAATGGCGACATTCATACTTGGAACGTTTGATCTGCGCCATTACTCTCAGTAAGATCTTTTGGTACGATAAAACGCCGAACAACATCCGGCAATATCATTTAATTATTAATTGTGTTTACATATTACTACTGCACCGTTCGCATACGTTCAAAACACGTGCGTGCCTGCCAAAATTTCAATTCCGTGTCGTTTTATGCACAACTCAATTTTTTTCGCGATTACTTCCGTAACTAAACAAATTTTTCCCAGCGTATATTGGAACGACGACCTTTCAACTGTATCATTAAAGTTTCTATAATGTTCCCACAAGTGGTTAAAGAATTTTCCATTTGTATGAAGCTGAATGCAGGCTAAACCGCATTTTGCAATTTTGTTGATATATGCACCATGAAAACAAATGCATGTTATGATGATGCTGCCCGATTCTATGGCACGTTCAACAATTCACGGTGAGTAATGACATCTACCCGAGAACACAAAGCGCGGTACTGAAGGCGAAACAGGCTGCGCTTGACAACATGCACTGGCATTATGAACAGAATACTTCAACATCAGCTGCGATCTAAGCCTCAATGTTTCTGAAATTTGAAAAATCTAGGATTCGTTTAGTATATTCGCTCGTAAAAATAATTTTTTTTCTGAAAACAATCAGTTGTTTACCTAATTAAAGTATTGAAGTAAGACATTTATGATTATTGTTACTCAAGTTTATTTAAAAAACTATTAGACACCTTTTTTTCAAAGGATTTCTTGTAGAAATGCTTCACCAGTTTTATAACTCTCGTCTCTTCATTATTAGCAATCCTGTTTATTTATTTTACTGCAGGTGCATACATACATACATAATCCTAAAGCCTTTTTTACCGTTTCGGGTGTAAGGCCAAGTCAATTACTATTTTCTTAAATAATACAAATAATCTTATAAATAAAATGAAATATAATATTCCCATCTTTTTAACTCCGCTGTTTGTCCCTCTTAATGGTTTTCCACTTTTTCGTTTCTGTTACACCTAGATAATATATGTTTATCTTGTCTATTTCAGTAATTAATATCTCTTCCTTTCCAGTAATAATTTTAACGTTCCATGTTCCTATTTTACTATAATTATTCCTTTCCTTCTCCTTTTCTTTGCCTCTTCTAGCATCATTTTTGTTATTCTTTTCCAATGCCCTTTCCCTTTCATTGCCAATGTTTTTCCTGTTTCCGTCCTGTTTATACTTTGTTAGTTTTTTGCTTTATGCTTTTCAATTCTCCAAAGTTCTATTATTTCATCGTAATTCTTCTCCATTTACAATTACTTTACTGTACCCAATTTTAACTTTCTTTCCATTTTTCCTTTCCGTTTTAGCAACTGCTCTCAGTTGGTTTTGTTTCTCCCTTTCCTTTGGTATCATTCATCATTTATAAATAAACTATTCCCTTTCCTATTCTTCAGTTTAGATTTGTTTATCATGATTTCGCTTTTTTATTTTTAGTTTTTCAATTCTACGACACATGTTTTTTTTTCTCCTGTTTTGGACACTGATCTTGGGATGATGTCTCATCTTAGTTGGTCGCTTAAAAAATCTTAATTACTCCTTTTACCATTGATGAGTCGTTTGTGTCCATCTTCAGGCCATACATTATGACATTATTTTTCCTTCGTTCTTTTTCTATTACCTCCAATGCAGGTAAATCAGGCTAATAATCAATGAGATTGCTTCTGACGAAAGATATAACAATCCTAACACTGATCTAGAAGAGATTCTTCGAAACAAGATAATTGTGATTTGTAATGAAACTTATTTACATTGACTATTAAACTGTTTACTATTAGGGACAAAAATCAATGTTCTTTCACCGAAAAAAAAGGCTGATACACACTCACACCGTTTACTGAGAAATGATCACAACGTGTTCTGTTTGCACTCATGGAAAGTGTTAATTAAACGTACCTTTACGTCGCCCAGATTCGCTTCACAGTATGTATACTTGGTAAACTCAATTAAACTAGTTACGTTTAAGGTCAATTTGAAGAATATTGTCATTTTATTAGAGTGCAGACACGTGTATCTACTAATTCTACATCAGGCGTTCCCCATTTGAGCAACAAGTAATCAGCATGCAATACGAAACTAGCATTAAAAACATATACAGGGTGATTAAGAAATAACGCGAAAAAAATCGAGGGTTAATCCCAACAATTAAGGGAGCGGTATCAATTGATTTGTTCATACAGAACTGCATTTCCTGAGTAATTAACGATCACAGTTGAATCATTATTTGCCAACATTGGAAAACACTGCATGCAATACTGTTCCTACTTAAAGTTCCTCATATTGAAAAATGAGGACGTTTACATTTATACATTTGTCAATCAACGCAACATTTCCAAGTTCTTAGCAGTGGTAAATGCGCATCTACTGGCTCTTAAAACGACTAATGGAAATTATCCTGCTTAGTGTTGGATTACTTCATGTTTAAACTCAGTAGATTCTGGCGATTCGTCATTGTGTCAGGTTTCCGTGCTGAAACTCCAGCGATTAAATAGAGTATCATCAGTTTTTAACAGCGCTTTTTCTCCCATAGTTTTTCATTATTAACCAGCGGTCCCCCGTTTCGTTGAAGTACGCAACGTTTTATTTTACGTGGTTGATACACCTCAACCCGACTTTGTACAAGGGGCAAGGAACTTGAAAAGACTGACTAGAATTAATTAACGCGCTCGTGCTGGCTCTATTGTTTCACGTTGTCCATATTTGTGGAATTTGTTTTGAGCGTTTGCACACAGCTAGGCAATTAGATCTAAAAATGTGCAAAACGCGCGCTTGTTTAAAGTTTAAATTAAATGTAAAACGGTTAAGTTGATTAGTGGAGAAAACCCGATTCAGTTTGGGGGAGAAAAGGTATTAGACTGCGGCGCAATAATTTACTTAAAAAGACGTCGTCGCCCGAGAAAGTGGCGCAGTTTAATTTAGGTAACAGTTTACAGAATTAAGGGAGATTATTTAGTATTCCTATTTTATAGCTAGGAGCGAAAAAAAAATGTCTACAGTTCATTCTTCTTACATTTTGAGGCAAATATTAACACACCAAATATTTTGGTACGCTTTCTAGTATGCTTCAGTTACATTTGTTTAACTTGAGGGTCCTCTAGTGATCATGCATAATTTTTATTCCTTGGCAAACTACTTCCAGTGTCCATTAGACAGAAGCACTTTTGTGTTCATATGTTTTTTTAACGGAAACACCATATAATTGTGCAATGTTTATTCATAATTTGACTTGACTGTGAAGATTTATTTCGAAACTCAGGTTGATTAAATTCAAGACTTTAGAAAGTTGTCGATTTAAAATCTGCGTGAAAAAATCTTTTGGAATAAAAGGAGTACCACTAGTGTTCTTTCTGGAGATTCTTGCAGGCCATAGAATAAAAAAATCCCAACATAAGAGATTCCACACCAGTAACACCTTTTTTTATATAAATTTAGTTTCATTAGCAATCAGAATTCTACTGAAGGTGTTTTAAAACGTTTGTTTAACATTTAACACAAAAATGTATAGCAGACTCTTAAGAGTTATCATGAAAATTTCCTTCACCTGTCAAATTTGCGTTTTCAACCAATCACTAATCTTAAATCTTCTAGAGACTACCAATATGAGCATTATTACACAGTAATAACTTTACATCCTACTGTCAAATTTGCGTTTTCGACCAACAAAAAACTTAGATTTCCTAGAAACGACCAATAAACATAATCATACACCGATAATATCCTTTTCGCAATTAACAGATTTTCATGCGTTTATTGGTCGTTTCTGAGAAACTTGAGTTTGTGATTGGTCGAAAATATAAATTTGGAGAACGAATTAAATATTTTGGTCTTGATAATTTTTTGACGAATTTCGGCGACCAGTAGCGTTACTTTAATATAGAGTAAACCACACTCCTGACGCACCACTCTAACAGTACCTACTTGAAAAATTTGAAATAACATACATTTAATTTGACAAGTAGGTTAGGTGAATGAAATATAACTCATACCCTTTTACCTATACAGATACAAACATTTGCTATCTGACTTAAAAAAACGATATTTAAAAAGGAAATTAATAACGTCTACAAAAAATACAAAAATAAAATCATGTCATTGTGTACTTATTTTCCACCCATTTAATAATATAAATGTTTTATGCCATTACAAATAAAAGAGATAATCTCTGGGATGCACGGCATATTTTAAATGAAAACGACTTCAAACGTATTTCACCGACAGGAAATAAAAACCAACTACATTATTACAATGAATTAATATTCTCCGCGCCGTTAACTGTATGGGTTTACTCGTAACGTAACAGAAATTAAAAATTGGTTTTATACTAAGCCGATTTATGCTTGCGCACAAAAACACATCAAAATTCAGGAGATTACAAAAAAAAAGTTAGATTGGATCACACAGCAACGAACGTAACCAAAAGAGAGTATTCAAAATCCTTTATAATCCAATTATTGTTTCTCCTAATTAATAAAAACATACAGGGTGGAGACCAAATTCGAATGTTTTACGTCTACGTTCATTTTTATAAATAAAAAAGTTAAAGCATAATTTCAAAAATGATGAAAATTGATTTTTCGTCTGTAGTGCCAAAATGGAAAACGATATAAAATCCCTGATTACATAAGCATTCTTATCTCAAAAAAATATATATACAGGGTGTGTAAAAATTGGCGGAAGCGCTCGCTACACGTAGCGATGTTCTTCGTAAAATTCTAAGTCGAAAATCTTAATACGAAAATGTTGTACCATGCTAGCTGGGTCTGCAAGAGGTCCTCAAAGTTTTGAAATTTAGTCCTTTAATAAGCGTTATTATTTAATACTTGCAAATGAAAAAGCTGCAATTTGGAATAAAAATAAATTTCGAATAGTATTTTTTCCTAGATATTGTGTTCTTCCCTTCAAAGTTTGGTGTTGAAAATATGTAAATCACTGATTTGAATGAAAATAATACATATGGCAACATTGTCATTAGCTGGTCATCTCTGTTTTCTCGTAATTATTTCTAGTTTGTGTTTTACGATACCCAAAAGTTTGCAGCTATGTTTACGAACTGAAGGCATTCGGTTCGAACAAAAATTGTAAATACCTAAGTAAAAATTGCTGATAAAAAAATGTCCAAACGCAAATCAATGTATGCAATGGTGCCAATTTTTTTCTCCTTTAAATGGTTCCTGAGGCCATAGGAAGCATGGTACAACATTTTTGTATCAAGATTTTCGATTTAGAATTTTACGAAGAACATCGCCACTTGTAGCGCTTCCGCCAATTTATACACACCCTGTACAGGGTGGACCAAATTCGAATGTTTTACGGAGTATCTCGGTTACCGTAATAGATAGCGAAAATCTGATTTCGGTCTCTTGGGCTATTTTTTTGAGAAAATAACGCCTATGCAATCAGATTTTTTCTATCGGATGCCATTTTGGCACTACAGGCGAAAAATGAAATTTCATCATTTTTGAAAATTTGCTATAACTTCTTTATTTATTAAACTAGAACAAAATGTTATTAAGGTTTTTTACACAGATTTTTATGATTAATTCAAAAACAAAAACAAAATTTTTCATAGCTACCTTGACTTTTGAGATATGGAGTAAACTTACATTTTTTTAAATGGAAACCCTAGTTCGCCATGACTTTATGTGAAAGAGTATTTTTTTAGCTTTTCAAAAATATATAGGTTTATATATTTATTTCAAAAAATGACCAAGATATGACCAATTTTGTAAAAATTCGATCATCAAAGTTTGCCATGGTTTAAAAAAAGAGGTAAAAACAATAGAGGACTGCTCGCTTTTATTGTTACAGTTACTAAGTTACTTAATTTAAATTAACAAATACTTTTAGTTTTATTTATAATAAATGTTCAAACTGCTGGCCTTTTATTTCTAGACATCTTTGGCATCTTTTTTCTATCGCCGACAAAGTATTTTGTAGGTGAATTGGTGATATATTTTGAAAGGCCTCTGCAACGTTATCCCTTAGTTCCTCTAAGGTGTTATTTTGGGACTGATAAACGCGGTTTTTTATTAAACCCCAGAGAAAAAAATTTAGTGGCGTTAAGTTCGGTGATCGTGGAGGCCAATGGACAGGACCTCTGTTACCGATCCATTTATTATAAAATTTTTCGTTTAAGAAATCAATAACGGCAAGTGCGTTATGCACTGGTGCCCCGTCTAATTGAAACCAACACGTTTCACGTTCATTTAAAGGTACGTCTTCTAAAAAGTTATATAAATGTTCATTTAATAAATGCAAATATCGCACAGAAGTTAAGTTGTCTGCATATTCAAAATAATACAGGCGATTTTGTTTTAGGAAGCAGCAAATATTGAACCCAAACCTGCCCTGTCGACGAATTGGTCTAGAGGCATGTGGGTTCTCATGGCTCCATAAATGATGATTATTTCTATTAAATATCCCGTCACTTGTGATTTTTGCTTCATCTGTCCAAATTATGTGATTTTTAAAATTATTATTATGGTGACATTTTGCTATATACCATCTACAAAATTCAGATCGTTGTTGAGGATCTCTGGGATACCGGAAATGAGTTTTTCTTATATGATACGGCCGATATTTATTATTTTTTAATATTCGGAGAGAAGTTGTTTTTGAAATGCCAAGATTTATTTCCATTTCTCTGGACGATGTAGTAGGATCAGCTTCTACATACCCCAAAACTGCATTGCTATTGATTTCTTTTTCTTCTGTTGCATACGTTTTTGGCCTACTTTTATCAAAACTACCAAAATTTTGTAAATTATACTCAAGTTTCTTAAAAATCCTTTTATCTGGTTGGCGACGTTCGGGATACCTGTTAAAATATAGTTCTGCAGCAGCATCCACGTTTTTATCACTTAGAATGTAAACTTCTAGCATGTTAAACTTTTCATAGTGTTCAAATTTAGCCATGTTCACAATACCACAGTAAAGTAAACATAAAATAACACAAAACTCTTCTTAAAGTATCAAAGCGTACACGAATTTGCTTTAAAGTAAACAAATGTACTTCAAAATGACGTTTAGTTGTTTAATAATTGCAAACATCACTTGTTTACGAAATCATGGCAAACTTTGATGATCGAATTTTTACAAAAGTGGTCATATCTTGGTCATTTTTTGAAATAAATATATAAAATTATATATTTTTGAAAAGCTAAAAAAAATACTCTTTCACATAAAGTCATGGCCAACTAGAGTTTCCATTTAAAAAAATGTAAGTTTACTCCATATCTCAAAAGTCAAGGTAGCTATGAAAAATTTTGTTTTTGTTTTTGAATTAATCATAAAAATCTGTGTAAAAAACCTTAATAACATTTTGTTCTAGTTTAATAAATAAAGAAGTTATAGCAAATTTTCAAAAATGATGAAATTTCATTTTTCGCCTGTAGTGCCAAAATGGCATCCGATAGAAAAAATCTGATTGCATAGGCGTTATTTTCTCAAAAAAATAGCCCAAGAGACCGAAATCAGATTTTCGCTATCTATTACAGTAACCGAGATACCCCGTAAAACATTCGAATTTGGTCCACCCTGTATATAGCTCAAGAGACCAATATCAGATATTACGGAAACCAAGATACCCCGTGAAACATTTGAATTTGGTCCAACCTGTACATCATTAAAACTAAAATGGCGAATGAATAATCCCGAAAACAGAACTTCAAAATATTATCGTGTTGCGGTTATGATCTACAATCAACATAAACACAAATGCGGCTTTAAACAGCCTTCTATTTCCTGATGCCAATACCCAACAGCTGCGTTTACCCATAGCACTTTAATTAAACTACTTCATTTTCAATTATAAATGCATGTTGAATCATATTAAAGCTCCTAATTCAATCAAAATTTACAAGATTGTATTGCGAACACAATGCAGACACGAGGCAAGGTTTTCAATACAAATAAAACGAAATTGTATGGCACGGCAAAAAAAACAATAACAGAGAATATCACAATTGGCAAAATAGTTATAAAACCAGGTTCGCACAATTATGTTGGCATTCTCCCATTATAAAGGCGTTTCTACTAATGGGAAAAACACGTTTTGTATAAAGTATTTATTATTTTATGGTAACTAAGCGTGCTACCAAGCTAATTAGAAAATTGTGGCTATAAAGGTGATTTGTATACAATAAAATATAATTGAACACGTACGAACCGTTGTGAATTTTATTTAAATATGCTTTATCAGCTTCGAGTCGTATCACACGATGCATAATTAAGCAGTTTGTTTTGAAAAAGGCATGCCACTTTTAGAGAAAAATTAGTTGAAGCTATTTACAATTACAAAAACTCTTATATTTTAACATTTCACTAGCAATTTCATTCAAAATCATTACTATTTTCGTCAATAGATATTTTGATGTCGTACAGAAGTGCAAATACATTAAATTTTAAATTGGCATAATGATAGATTTTCTCCCCTATTTACCGCCAATTCCCCACAGTTACTTTAAAAATTTAAAACAAAACGAAATGTTTGAAGATATCACTTCTATTAATGACAATGATACCATAAATGAATAAACTTTTATATGAAATACGTTATATAATTACTTATACTTGTATATTTTAAAATGTACCAATGAATTTACTTATTACTTATGTATTTTATGAATGTAAACGACAACGAAAACATACTTCAATAAAGTTATAATGAAATACATTGTATAAATTACTTATATTATGTAATTTACTCATCAATTTTCTTAAATGATTGCCTTATCAAACATCACTTCAGTATAACACATCGGACAAAATCAACTAAAGTCCGTAGTTTTTATTAACTATTAATTTTGCAAGTGACTTGAGTCACTTTAGAGTAACGAATTCTTCTATTTACCAATTCGCGAATCATTTGCAAGTGAAATGGTGCGAAGTTTTTGAAAAAAATTTAAACGGTTCCGGAGAAAAACGTCAAAAACGAAACTCCTGTAAAAGCGCTATGATTCGAGAAGCTGTATAACTAAATCTATATGCGACTTGCATAGGCGTTTAACATAGGGAAAACCGTTTTTACAAGGGCCTCGTTTTTCGCGTTTTTCTTCGGAACCGTTTGAGATTTTTTCAAAAACTTTGCACCATTTTACTTGCAAAGGATGCCCTGTTTCTCGAAACTTACAAGCCTTGTAATACTAGTCCGTAGCTTAGCTACACGTGTAGTTTCCATGGAAACTACTGGCTTGTAAGTTTCGAGAAACAGGGCCCAGGTGTAGCTAAGTTCTCGACAACCCCCTTTTTTTCCTTTAATTTTGTATTTCATCACATGAAATTTGAGAAGAACAAATTATCGTTCTTGTATGTTCCACTACTATATTTATTTAATTAAAAAATCTAAATTTTTTCGTAATAACTATTTAGACTAAATTGTTCATCCTATATTTATACAATGTTAGAATTACTAAATATTTTTTTATGTATTTAACTTAAAAGATTCTTTGCACATCAATGGTTGGACAATTTTATTTTATAAAAGTTTCTGACTTACAATCTAATATCGTAGATGACGAATATGGAAAAACAGTTTCATCAAAATAATTACTAGCTTTCCACTATTCATAACTTCTCAGCTGTCTCGTATATACAAAAGACACAGCCCCTAGTGTAAATAAAACCTAATTAGTTTATCCTTCCAGTAAGATATCATTAAACAATTAAACTGCACAGAAAACAAGATAAATGATACAATGCAACAGATAACGTGTAATTATTATTTAATATTAAGTAACATTTACTTAAACACTTTCACAATGTTTGCTTGCAGTCGAGAAAACTAGATCCACATAAACATTAACAAACTGATAACTTATATCCGACCATTCCATAGATCATTGCCTCCATCTCATTTTGCTTTTTTTAAACAAAAAATTTGATCAGCACTTTTTTATTACACATTTTAAAAAAAAACGAATATACTTTATGGCCGTTACAATAAGCAGCTTTTCATCATATTACTATTAATATAAAAGGTTTGTTGATTTTTTTTAAAAACCAAACATTGTAAATTGTAATTAAATCAAATCTCGGGAGACCCGGTAAAAAACGTTATATCTGTTTCCTGTATAAATTTTAAAAGGGTTTTTAATAAATCATTTTTACCAATTCAAACTTCACAAATATTGAGGTTTAAAACTGGCTTATTTACTTATTTATAATAAATTAATTGCTAAAAGATACCAAATATTTCACTTTACCAGCAAACATTTACAATGTTAAGAAGACAAATTTATATAGTAAAAGGTAATCAAATATTTGCAAATCCGGTTTGACATCTTTCGGTATAATACAAACTTCTAAGCGTTAATTCTGGTTTAATTTAAACAGAAACTTTCAAAGAAGATTCCACTAATACACAACACATCAAATTTGGATGAAACTACATTGACTGCATACACAAATTTGATATTTCGGCAGTCATACGATATATGCGGCAGTTTATGCCTTCTTAAATCTAATTTAAAAAATGCACCACAGAAGGAATAAACTTTCAAAAGAACAAACTCCATGCCAAAATTTTACCAGAAAATATTTATTTTATATTACCCAAATAATAAGAATCGTGGATCTGTTTATAAATCGGTTAGGCCAAAACATAAATGGATATTTCCATGTCCAACATTGCAATAAAATAATCCAAACAGCATAAAGAAGCATAATATCTTTAGCTTAAATATACACACATCGGCAAATACAAAGTTTCTCATCTGCATGTTCCAGCAAATCCACAAGAAATCGTTAAATATTTGCTTAAGCCCACACAGTCGCCCATGAAGCTTTAAATTTAACCCTTAAGTATATTGGTCGTTTGCAATTAATTAAATAAATAAATTTAATGGTACCTCAAGTTAAATATTCTGTCCAAATATTATTCTCAATATTAGTGCAGAAGAATAAAGAAAACCAAATCATTATCTTGTAATAAAAGCAGGTCTTTTAAAAAATAATTGGTTATGGATAAAACTAAATTAATTTACTAGAAAGAATTTTTAACTAATCTACCTAGCCATCAAGATGACAATAGGTTTGTTCCAACAAGCGATTTAAAACCAATTCTTGCACTAATACATGAACTGGCTTATTCGCATGCGTGAACTATGTACTAATAAATGTATTGGCCAGTATTAGCCGTTGTCGGAACGCTTTTACGACTGGCCTAAATGTAAATGACATTCGTGTCTATTGGGTTCATAGAAATGTGCGCATCGCAAGGGTAAACACCTGAAGAATCCAGTACTAAATGGAATTGGGAGGGCGATGCACAGCTACCACAGCTCACGTTAGTTATGAACAGCGCATGTGTGTAAAAATCCAAGCGCTAGTGCATGCCTTCATTCGCGTACTGTTTTGACCGTACACTGACTAGTTCATGTAATAGTTTTATATAATAGTTGGAACCATTGATGAAAAATATAAAGAAAGGAGCATTATAGCGATATTAAGGCGACCAAAAAGGCTTTACAATATTGCGGATGCATGTTTCCGCTTCTCAGTGGCGTATCCAACACTTTTTTAATATGTAGAATAATGTTTTACATACTTGCTTTGTTTTCACTTGCGCCTGTTATTTACTTATTTATTTCTTGTTTTGTGGTTGAGGGATTTAAAAAAATACTACAGCATATTTCAGTATGTGGATTGTTTATTATGAGTTAAAAAAGATGCTGTACAAATATGCACGCCACTGATATGACATACCTTTTTGACAAAACACATCAAATTTTCAATACATGATTACAACACAAAATATTAATGTCCGCTTACATACGAAACGTAATCTTTTTGTCTTTGATATTTTTCGACTTTGTAAGATCACAGGATTTGCAGCTAACCATTGTAGGACACCTAACTTTATCTATTAAATCTATTAAATGCTCCTTCCTACATCTTTTTACTCAATGATTGGAACAGCCGACTGACCGTCCTATGAACTATCAGAGACTGTGCTGGAACGCAATATCGATACTGCGCAGAATCCTGATAGTACATTGGATCGTACAAGCCTTGTTGGAACAAACCTAATTGTCAATCATGACGATCATGGAACATCAATAGGTTTCAGGAGTAAAATGGAATTTTAATGTGTAAACTCTTCAATAACAAAACTTTATAATATATGCGAGGCAAACTTTCCCAAATTGTTACAATATCAATAACAACAACTCCAATTCTAGCAAACATTTGCTACAATTTTATCACTAATCGATAATTAAAATATCTGCCCGTCTCATTAAAGTTTGTCAGTTTAAAACATCAATAGATAATCAATACCACAGGTACGTTTTCCATAACCTAACCTAACCATACTTTAATTATTGCAGTAGCATAATATTTCTAAGTAATGAGGGGATCTGAAAAAATTACAAAAGCAGCAAAACAGAGCTTTGCGTATCATATTACAGTGTTCTAAATTAACTAAAATTGAATATATGCATAATAAGTTGGGGTTCCTTAATATATGGCAAAATACAGTGTATAACGTTTTGGTTCTAATATATAAATGTATAAACAATATGATGCCAGGATATATGAGTAAATATCTGATATACAACAAAGAACAGCATGATTATGAAACAAGACAAAGAGAACATTTTAGACTGCCTAAATGTAAAAAAAAGTAGTACACAGAACTCGCTCTATTACAAAGGGCTAAAATTATTAAATCAATTACCAAACGAATTAAAATATTCTGTTAATCTGCATGCGTTTAAAGAAGGTTGTAAGACCCATGTAAAACTGCAATTTTAATTTGAAGTATTAGTTGTAAAGATTGATGTATAAATAGTTTCTTTTATAACTAAATAAAGCCTATTATTATTATTATTATTAACAACCTTTGTTAATAAATAGCCATAAGAAAATCTAGAATGAGGTTCATAGCTACATCTAGCAACCAATTAAAACTGCAAAACCTAATTTTATCACAAGAGAAAATTTTGCTGTTATCTTGAATACAAATAAAGACAATTGCATGTAAAATACTTTGTGATTAAACATACAAGCAAAGCTTTATAACTAGGTACGATTGTGTATCATACCTTAATGTCATTACAAATTACAACTAAATCATGCATAATGTATGCGAGCAACTAAGTTACATTATTTAATTATTTATCTTCGGTGAAACATTAAACAGCAAATTATGATAGCATGTAGTTTATAATTAAATATTCTAAACCAAGCAAACTCCCATCAACAATTTTCGCTAAATGCAGAGACATAATTTACTTGCCTGACATTAATAGGTTCAACATTTATAACGGAATAGTAAATTATAAGTACTAGATCACGATATAATTACTCATTAATTTCAGAAATTTATCGTTTATTCTGTCGCTAATTTTATTATGAGCTTTACACGGCGACAGATGCATGACTAAATATTGGTGCGTTTTTAAAATAACAGCACATAATATATCTGCTATCACTACCTAATTTCACTTACTTTTGTTAATATTTTGGATAATAATTTAATTTTAATTAGAACATGAAGTTGTACGCATGGAATCTACATTTAATGTTAAGTATATCTACAAAGCTTAAACGATTTTAAGCTTTAAGACAAAAAAACACACGCAACTTTACACAAATAAAGAAAAGAAACTAAACAAATCCTGAAACAAAATGTGTACACTACATCACCTGTCAACTTCATTATTAACAAGCCCTGCCTACTCTAGCGTTTGTTTTCATTCCCCTTATTTTTTTTTTGCAAGCGCTAAGTAACTCACTCGGTTTAATAATCATAAAATAACAAGAACACAACCAACTCGGATAATATTTTGTAAAGGTTGATGATTTATGTGGGTAAAATGTTTCGAAAATGTATAAAAATGTAGTAAAAAATCCGAATATTTGGTTCCTCCTTTAGGAGTTACAACCCCCTAAAAAGGAGAGGTAAAATTATGTTTTTATACTCCTATTATTTTTCAAATTTGGAGATGTGTAGGAGAATAATATTTGGTAGATGTTTTGTACTAGCAAGTACTTTTTAATAAAAAAGCTTCCTCATAGTTATATTTTCAACCATCTCCCACCGTCACAAGGGGCTGAAAAGTGCGACCCTGTTTGGATTTTTAATCAGAACTTTTTGGAGCGTTGAAATTTTGCAATTTAAAAAATTTTGTTTCATAGCTTGATTTATTTAGAAACATTTTCTATTCCTTAACTTTTCCTGCAAAACCTACAGTTTTTGAGTAAAAACTAATACGTGAACATGAGAACATGAACCATTAAATATTCCAAAATAAAACGATTCATTTTGGTGGTTACCATGGTCTAAGGAAAAAAATTATATAAAAGCCCCCCCCCCTTAGTTTTCGATAAGGAATTACCTCCTGATTTTTTTCGCAATACTTAAAAAACACCCTGTATAAAATGTTAAATTTACATTAAAGTACAGTCACTTATACTATTATGTATTCTCAATTATCTTGAATTAATTTTGATATCAATCCGTTTATTAATTTAATCCTTAGTTTACGGAACGAGTTCTCCTGCATACAAAAAATTACAACCTCATCTTGTAGTTTAAAGTTAATTTGATTCTGATTAAAAATTTAAAACATTCCACTTGGGCATTTTTATTATGAAAGCAAATTTCATCACGAATTACGCTTCATTTTCAAAAAGAATACAAAGAGTTGTATTAAAGTCTTTAGCCAACGATAAAATCCTTTTTGGTAAATACAGTTTCTTTTAATTACAAATAATGCATGCGGTAACAAGTATTTTTCCAAACCACTCTTCACATTAAGATGATAATGAAGTTTTAATTCCTAAGCTAAAGTTTTAATTACAAAGCTAAAGCTCATCCCAGCGAAAATTATAAATTAATTAAATTTAAACTTTTTCTGCGCAAATTTTAAAAATTTAGCTCAACTTTAAAATGTAATTTTCAGACCCATCGGCGCGAAAAAACTCGTGGCTAGGGATGCACCAATTAATCGGTAGATAATGATTAATCGAGCGCATGGGCCCATTTTGCGATTAATCGAGAATCAGCATTTTAACCGATTAATCGATTTCGTTAAATTTAATTAGGCCAATAGACTGGACTATAAAAAAAGTTTACTTTTTTACTATAAATCTTTTTTTTTTAAGTTTTATTAATATGAAATTGTGCAATGATCTTCATAATTAATATAAAAGTGTTGAATATGGTACAATCAAATAATATCTACCATTAAAACGTTTAAAAATCTTTTTCCATAGATAATAAATTTAATTTGATATCATGGTTTATGCCTTCCACATTAAGAGATCTTCAGATGCTTTACTTTTTATAAATATCCAAAAATCTTACACTCCGCGACATCTATGGCTTATAATAAATTTTCAAAAACAATTAAATTTAATTTTTCACAAAAAACATTGTATCCTTGTATAAAAATCCCTAAAATTAATTTTGCTAGTTCCGTTTAAATCAACACTTAAGAAAACAATCAAGGTAACGATACTTTACTAAGCAATTCGTTGCACTCTTGAAAATAAACTTCCCAGTGCATTACAAAATAAAACATTGTTAGCACCATTCAGAGTCAAAAAAACTGCAAAGAAAATGCCATTACACGGTTGTTTATTTCAAGAACAGTTCAACTCGGTTAAAAGGACAGCGGCAGACGACAGCGGCACAAAATCATTCGTGGTTTAACTCCAAAACAAACTTAATATTTCACTCGCGAAATTCAAGCCAGTTTTAAAAGGCTTTTTCAATTAGCACTAAAATAAACACGAACACAAACCCCACAAGGAATTTGAGACTATTATGAAGTTTCTAGTATATTTATAACTTTTAATATGAACGCCTGGCAATAAAATTTGTATTTACACGAAATACAAATTCATAGCAATGGTTTCTGTCACGTAAGAAATTCACCCTACGATATTTGTCATGTCTGCGATATTGGAATAACTAAATAGGTACAAGCTTTCTACGCGTTCATAAGTTTATATACGATAGTGAACAGTTACATAATTTGTGCTACGAAAATTTACAGAAACTTTTTATGAGAGTATATGTTGGTACAAAACTTGTCAGATAAATTTTCCAATTTGTTGTATTTTTTTGCTTTACATTTTTGAAGAAAATGGTAAATTGGAGGAAGATCTGAATAACAGAATAGCGGCAGCGACAAAATTTTACTACGCCACAAATAAATGTTTGATAAGTAAGAAGGAAATATCAAAAGAGACGAAGACGCGAGTTTTTAATGCAGTGTACGTACCCATCCTCACGTACAGTTCAGAAACTTGGACACTAACTCAAAAACAAAAACAAAGAATAGAGGTACAGGAAATGAGATTTTTGAGAAGAATAGAGGGATGTAGACTGATCGATAAAATCAGTAACGAAAAAATCCGAAATAAACTTGGAGTAACAGATATTAAGAAAAAGATGGAGACGAATCAATTACGATGGCTGGGGCATTTACTACGCATG
This sequence comes from Elmis aenea, assembly GCA_947652605.1. Lineage (NCBI taxonomy): Eukaryota > Metazoa > Arthropoda > Insecta > Coleoptera > Elmidae > Elmis > Elmis aenea. Next base: position 63,021,365 of record OX393577.1, read on the forward strand.
CCAGAAAGTAGATACGCGAAAATAGGATGGAAAATGCAGATAGAGGGAAAAAGAGCTAGAGGAAGGCCAAGAATAAAATGGGAAAAAGAAGTGAGGAAGAGACTAGAAGGAAAAGAAGTCAGCTGGAGAGATGTGCCACAATTAGCCAACGATAGGAAGGAGTGGAGAAAGATAATACAGTAACAGAAAAGCAACCTCGACACCGAAAGGTACAAGAGGAAACGATTAAGAAGAAGAAGACATTTTTGAATATTGATATTGTTCACTTATCATTTTGTATTGCACCAAAGAATTTTTTTTTAGTTTTTCATTTTGCTAATGTGTATTTGGGAATCAAATATTAATTTTGTTGATGAATACTAACATATTTATTTACCCACTACTTATGAGCTGTGTAAATTATTTTGCCGTTACAACTTACCCCGATCATTTTTACTTTTAGCCCCAACGTTGAGGTTGGAAGTAATAGTTGTTTTAGGGGGGGAGAAATCTCACATATGCTTTACGAAAAATATGAAATAAATATCTTGAAAGGAAGACAAATGTTCAATCTATCATTAAATCAATTTGTATGTAAAAAAAAAACTTCTTATTCTCTATGAGAAATAAATTAAAAACAAAAAAATATTACTTTCATCCCCAGTCTCCCCTACCTACCGTACACTATACTTTGAAAGATAGCAAACGTTCTGATTGATTACTAACGGATGTTACAAATTTTCGAATCTTATACTAAATTCCTATATATTCAATCGTTGCCAATGGACAACAAAATATTATTCATATCGCTAACAAAAACTTATTGACACGTTCATTGACTAACAAACTGCCTATAGTTGTTCAACACATATTACAACTACCGTGTCTTCCATGACGACCCCTAAATACTTTACATAGCTCGCTTATTCATTAAACCATGTAGTATTATCCGAAGTGAACAATAACCTCTTACAACAAACCGCAGAGATGTGGTTACAAACCAAACGCTCAAGGACAAGGTTGGATTGGATGTCACACATCCACTTTGGATTGCTCATTGTTAGCTAAACACGCTACACCAGAGAACATAATAATCTTAGTTATTACTAAACGCAAAGGTTAATCACTCCGATGAACTTCATTAAAAAAAAAAGAGATGGAAGAGTTAATGTGTGAAACTTTATCTTACAGTTTTAAAATCCATTGGTAACAAACTGTCGACGTAAAAGGCGCGTGCCATAATGGTGTGAATAGAACTCTAATTGGATATATTTAAACGTGGCATTAGTCAGCAGAGAAGATACTTAATAATGAGTTAAATGAAAATAAATATAGCCGTGGTGAGCTTGCAGATAACAAAAATTGTGTTTATAAACGTTCTAATATTTTAAAACTGTTTTATCAATGGAAGGAAAATTAATTCGTCACATATTTATTCAGATAACCATTTAAATAATTTGATAAAGTTTGGTTGATTTAAGTGATATACGTTGAATAAATGTTTCTAATTAAAAAATAACTAATGAACTATTTCCTACTAAAAGAGATACAGAAAAATATAAAACTGGCATGAAAATTGAAAAGACTAAACATAAATATAACGTAAAATAAAAATTTACTTAAAAATCACGTACTTATAAACAATCTCTTTTGCAGAAAATTAGACCAATTTTAAGACATTACTAACAAAAAGACGAAATCTAGGAACTGTCACAGATATACTTCATAGATAATAAGATAGGTGATTTTTTACCAATCTTGTTCAAATTGCATTGAAACTAAATCACTTAAAATAATCCAAACATTGAACATTGAACACGATAAGTAATATTTTTAATGTAACACTTTAATTTTACTTACATGATTATTTAGAATTTTTGGTACAAATCGCTTACCTGTAACAAAAAAAAAACAAACATTAATGTTGAGAAAAATATACATTTCACTTATTAAAATAGCAGACCAATTCATAGAAATATTTCTCTTTAACATTCGAATATTTGGTAAAATAAGTTTGAGTACGTACTCAAAAATTACTTAATAATTTTAGGTTTATTTCTATACTATTTCTTCCCCCTTCGTTACTGCTAATGCAAAAGTAGAAAAGCATTAGATACAAATGCACGACTGTTCTATGCTATAACTACACCGGCCTTATCAGAGGGGTGGGGGGCCAGAGGGGTAGATCCCCCGCGCTTCATAAGTTTAGCGGTCTCAATTTTTAACTAGATCTGTTAGGGGAAAAAAAGCATCTTTTTTTTTTTTTTGTTAAAATAACAGTTTTATAACATATATCATCGAACGACCATTAACATTTTATATTTTTCCCTCATAGTTTTTAATTTGAAGGGCCTCAAAAACATTGTTTGTCCAGGGCCTCGCATTTACTCTAAAAGGCCCTGTATCAACACGTTATTAGATACCTACATAAAAAAATTAACCAAAACTTAAACTAAAAAATTTCGCTCCGAAACAAGTCGTTCAATTTAAAAAAAAACAAACAAAAATCTAGTTTTTGCGTATGTCAAAATAAAAAAATATTTCAAATAGCTTTGTTTTATAACCCAAAATATCGATGTCTTTATTCCCAAGGAATAAAGATATAATGCAATAGTTATCAAAAGCTCCTACATTTGTTTTGAATACAGGAACTCAGATTTGCCGGCAACTGATGGTACGGCACCTCTTTTAGTCCGGACAAAATTACGAGGGAAAATTTACAACACCCGCGGCCACCAAACTAGTTTACTGGGTGGCCATAGATGGCGGTGTGTAAGGCGTGCTTATTTACACTATTGTTGTGATTTGCAGAACTATTGCTTGTATTGTAATTTAAGTTGTTTCGGCTTTTTGAGCAGTTCGCTGTCGTCAAACAACTCTTCTTTTTCAGATTTATTGCTTGTTGATTAAGAGTCACAGAAATATTGATTGCCTACACCTTTATCAAAAGATACTCCGACTTTTTAAGCAGTTTGCTGCTTGCGAAGCCGTCGAGTAACTTCCCTATTTTTGTTCTTTTTTTATTCTAATTGTGTGCTGTGATTTCCAGATTAATGTCTCCAGGTCAGGATGACCGAGTGTAGCGCCTTGACAAGTCGCCTACCGCTTACCCCTATCTGTCAGCATAAAGGAAGAAGGAACTATGTCCATAAATCATAGTACTTAGGAGTTTTACTGTTTATAATTTAGGATAAGTTATCAATGTGTTTGCTTGGCCACAGTTGCTAGAACTTAAGTTATATTTTGTATTCAAAACTGATCAGTTCAGCTTAGATCTTATTTAGATATTATTGTAATATATTTTTACATTTGAACTATCTATTTTATTTCTAAAATTCGCGACGCAGTCGCTAACAATTTCTTCGATTAAAACTTCTAGAAAATAAAAAAATCAGGTCCGATATTTTTTATTCTGTATGACATCTTTCACTTTAAAATTGGCCAATAATTTTCTTTTCTTTGCAAATTATCAACAATATTTCATAAAATAATTACAAATGCAAGGTAAATAAATCTTTCCTTCAGGAAGCACACTTGTGCGATAAATCCCGCCACCCTGCGATCATTTTCTAAAAGCCACACTAAGATATAGCGGCGCCACGGCGACCGACTTTCACAATTTATCGAAACCGGGATTAAGAAACAATTACCGAACTCATTTAATTTCCCCATATGGCTTTCGCCAAAACGATCCTCAAATTTACCTCGCCCTTTAATTGCATAGTAAATTTTAATCTATCCCCGGCACACGGCAAAACGAGTATAATTAGCTCACGTGACCGCGTTTTGTCAATAAATCAATAAACGATTGAAGTAATCTTGAATAATGTATATTTATCAAACAAACAGAAGCAATAAACTCGCGATCGTATAAATTTCGTTTACCATGCACTCGACGCGAAATTCACACATAAATTCAATATAAAAATAATCGAAAATGTAAATGAGCTGTTCGAAACGTTACCATTTATAATACAAGCTGCGTCGGGATTTATATGCGCTTTGTTCAAACGAAAATGCTGTTGTAGGCGTGCAGAATATGAAATGTAAATAATTATGAATTTCCAAATAAGTCACACACAGAAGTAGTTCACATGCGATATTCAACAAGAAAATCTCGATTGCCCTAAGAACTGCGAATTCGTTTAAGTTGGGGAAAGTTTCATACAATGTTGACATAGAAAATGAATTAAAGTGTAACCACATCAATGAAACAATTAGAAGCAATAAAAAAGGTCAGAATAAATACAGTATGCGCCAAAATATACAGTACTGAAATGAAAAGACGAACAATATTACCCAGTTGTCATCTGTGAGTTTAAATCTCCTTAAACAAACTATCATTCACTTTATTAGCGTGTTGATTTACGACGGTATGCGTAATGTAAGTGTTCAAAGTATGCACCACCTCGCTGTAGACAGGGTTCACATAGTTCAAGCAGATTCTCAAACATATCCCGGAACAAAGGTTGCTGCAGACTCCTGAGACGATTTGCTCGCGTAATGCAGGCACAGTTCTTGGCGGATCTTTACAGTTAAACACACTCACACATTCCTCACAAGTAGGCATCAGGTGGTGTAAGATCGGGCGAATGGGACGGGTATGGGAAGTCAGTACCACGTGAAATGATTCGTCCTGGAGAGTTTCCTGCAGCATGGCTAGAGATTCTCGAACAGTATGACTCGTCGCCCCGCCAGTTGATACCATTGTCTTATTCATGTTAAGGTTTCTTGCCCGACAAATCCTGAAAAAATGTTCCGATCACCATGCCCCTCTAGCGTTCTTGGGTGACGGTAAGAGCACTGCCTTCCTGATCCTCAACAAAATAGGGGCCTAATATACTTCAAATTTCAAACTTGCTCCGCCTTCACGACGACCAGTTCCGTATGAGCGGAAATAATACTCAACTATGAATACTTTTTCCTCCGTCGAGAGACCCATTTCCAACAACGATTGCAAAACACTTCTTTTTCACTGCTGGGAACACGTACAGCTGGAGCTTTGTCTCGTCGACAAGCCATGTCTACTCCAACATTATTATATGGACTTAAACAATTGAAAATAAACAAAACAAAGCACAGAAATTAGGTTTTTAAGATAAGTGATGAGATATAGACTATTGGGTAGAAAAAATATACTAAAAGAAGTGGATATACACCCAATTAACGAGAAAATAAAGAAATATGGAATGTGGATATACACCCAATTAACGAGAAAATAAAGAAATATGGAACATCGCGGGACGAATATTTCCACAACATGGACAATTTAACAAACAACAAAAAGAAAACAAATATAAGCGCAGAGGCCACAGTAAAATAGAAAAAAAAATCTAAAATATGGAACTAACGGGTTCTAAATGATGAAGTTGATGATTCATATTATTGGAGGAAGTTACATAATTTTGTACTAAATAAGAGCCTAAAGCGAAAATTAACAAAGCTTACTAAATTCAAACGATACTGGAAACCATCTAAAAGTTCTTTCTTAATTTTCAGGAAAACCGAAACCCTAAAACATTTTCTTAACACGTAAGTATAAAAAGCATTTTGTCATGTAGTTGTCAAAATACACAATCTTATAACTAATATAATAACAGGAGAAAAAAAATCAAAATATTTATTTTTACTATCGGTCTTATAGTAATAACAGTGTTAATTGTACTTTCATTGCGCTGTTTACCAAACGTTTCGTATGTTTTACATCATCATCAACTTTATTGTTTCGAAATGGGTTCGTATTTGATTTCTTTAAGTAACTTTTAAAGTAAGAAGGCTATGTTAATATTTGTTTCCGATTCCTAGTAATTTAACAAACGCAGCTTCGTAGCTCTAAACAGGGTTTCTTAACCTATGGGTCGCCTGGCATATTGAGAGTGTCGCAAAATATTTTTCTAATAACATAAAATACTTTAAAAACGCATAAAAAGCAATTTAAAATCTATGTAATATGTTATTTTAATCATCTTTGCTTGGATAGCAAAACCCAAACTAATACCCTACTTTGGGCCACGACTCAAAAAAGTTAAGAAACACTACTCTAACAGAAGATTCCCCAAATGAGCTTGGATGGGGACACCCTGTAGATTAGGAAGGAAACGATCAACAAGTTTTACGACCTCTTATAAAACACATGTCCAACAAATATCGTTCATTACACCCCATGCAAGCCAAACCACAACGGATTACAAGAACTCCACTTCCAGACTAATTGAATTTGGAGAATTCCGCAGCAATTACAAGCTAAATATTCTAATGTGTTACTTTACGGCCGTGAATGGTACAATGCGGTACCGGAAAACGTTAAAAGCGTGAGCACAACCGACGAGTTATTTTTAACCGACGATCAGCGCTGGCGCTACGCGTTTTGTTCAAAGATGTGCCGCTTGAAGTGAGGGCCCGATTGAACAGTTACTGTCCTCCAATACAATAAACAGCGCGAGAACGATTCTTCAATAAAACTATTTTAATGGCACCGAAAATAACGCTGACTGACAGTTGGCTAAAAGTGACTTGGCTCAACTGTGATATAAATAAACAAGTCCAACTATTTGAAATGTATGATTTACCTTGTTTTGTTTTTAACTAGAGCCGATTTTACGTTCTGTGGAATTAACCCACAATTTTCGATAGGACGCAATGTCAGTGAGATTGATGCAAAAATTATGCTGCATTTTCTTGGATGCAAAAAAGCATCCTTTTTTTTGGTATTCCGAAGCAAGTTTTAATTAATGGTTGTGGGCCAGTTATTAATTGTTCAGTCTAATAACGACTTAAAAATAGAAAGCCAAATGAAGTGTCGATATACACAATGATTAAAGAAAAACTGCATACATTATGAATTCTGCAAGAGCAATATAACAAAAATTGTAAACAAAATCGTTCAACATGTGTATGGCAAAAAAAGCCTTTAGCGGATAATCTAGATGATAAGTTTCAATCTTAAAGTTTCTTTCGGATTGATAAGCTTGTTACATGAATATCGGCCCCTTTCTAAGATCGGCACCCACCGTTATTAAACTCAGATTTCCATGGATATTTATTTGACACAACAAACAGGTGTCTTGAATAGACCAAGTAAGAACCGGGAGTGACGTAAACGGAAGACAATATAAGTTGACATGCGTGGAAATAGACTGGAACTACTACCCATAGGACCTAACTCCCAATTGGACAATATTAACGTAACAAGCTACAGTAGTTTCTTTGCGATTAAATATTCTTCTTCCTCTTATGCCTGCTTGACTATAGGCGATTCGCCTGTTAAGTCTTTGCCCACTTGCCTATTGCTCTGCGTTGAGGTTGTCGCTCCATCTTTTCCTAGGACGTCCAACGCTCCTGCGTCCCAGTGGAAACTTATCGCGGGCGATTTTTACCATTCTCCCGTCGTCCATCCTATTAATATGTTCATTCCATTATTTTGTTCTGTGTTACCCAGCTATTATTATCGTCTACTTTGCAGGTTTTTCCTATTTCTTAATTTCTTTCCCTATGTAGAAGTATTTTACCAGTAATTCTGCGCAATACTTTCATTTCCGTTGTTTCTAGTTGTCTCTTAGTTTTGACGTTTCTGGCCTGGTCTCCGCTGTAAATGCCATGATAGGTCTAATTGTTGATTTATAGATTCTAGACTTGGCCTCAATTCCCAAGTTTTTGTTGCATCATATTATATTATTTAGACATCCTGCTATCCTTGTTGCTTTAGTTGTTTGTTTCCTATCCTCTGCTTCACATCGCCAAAGGCCGAAAGTTGAAATGTAAAGGCACAAATTCCTGATAATCAAATAAAGTTGTAATTACCTACTTAGGTGGAGTACAATATCTCTTTAAAAAGTGGAATAATTTAAAGGTCATGCTGAAACCATCTACAACAACCTACCAATTGTAACACCCTGAAGATGCATCCTGCAACGAACACCCTGAAGACGTCTCCTAGCAACTAAGACGAAACAAGAAACCCCATAAAACGCGGTTTCAATCCGGAAAACAAAAACCTACATGGTTCAATTTTTCTTTTTTGAATGATGATCGAAATTAATCAACGCAAAATACAAAAATAACAGACTTTTACAAAGAATAACAATGGAAGATGAAAAATCGGTTGTATAAATCAAAGTAACAAAAACATGACAATAACACACGATTGTCTAATCGTCATCACCCCAAAAATTTAAAAAGATTTGATCCGTTGTTAGGTTATTTTCACCAAGTTATTTTTATGTTTACTCAATATGTGTTCACCCATAGTTTGACATAACCAGATTATAATTAAAAACCAAATAAGATACAAGAAACAAGCGCAATTTTTTGAATCATCAAAACACGACTTAAATCGAGCCAAAAATAAGACACACCCACAATCCATATTGCCAAATTATAATTTCATGGTTATTGTATTATAAACTTGTCTTTTGAGGCTTTTGCCAATTTTAAATAACCGAAGAAGCCCAATCTGATACAGTGCCATTATGCATTTTTATATCAAACTTCGGTAGATGCAAACATACATAAGCTAAACCAAAAAAAGGTTAGATTAAACTTCATGCTACCCTAATCAAGAAAAATACAAGACTAAAGCAATTTGAATAAAGATTCCCTAGTGGATTGCGCAAGAAAACTAGGATTAATAATCCCCAGTGGTTACATTTTATTTCACAAGGTTTCAGCTGGTCAAATTCAACTCAAACGAGATAAAGCAACAAAATAAACAAAATTGAGTTAATTAGAAGTTTGTTTCAGCATTTAGTCTTGTTTAAACTGCACATTTTAATTAAAAACATTTCCGAATGACAAGACAAAGAGTTATTTACAACAAAATCCTTGAAAATAAGATAAATACATCAAAAATGCCCAACATACAGCTAGTGGCAGTCTCAACTGCATATTTTTTAGGAAATTTTTTTTCAGAAAGTGAGAATTTACTAATATTTTAGTCATCTAGTTCACTGCAAGTTCAAAAACAGAGACATTCCAACACAAAGAAACTGTTTAAAACAATTACGTAACGAAGGTTGCCCAAAGGTTAAAGCGACAATTACTCAATTTAATAATAATGTCATCAAAAAATATTAGAACTGCCAAATTTAACATTTCGACCATTTATCGCTATAAAAAATCTATACTAACATCTTTACGCTTGTCCTATGTCAGCCTTATTAATTGGGCAATTACATATAACACACAACAACTACTGCTACTATAAATAAAAGCAGTGAATTGTGCCATACAAGATACTGACGTTCTATCTGTGCCAATAATAGAAACAATAATCTTTGGCTCAAACGAGATAAGCACGTTTTAAATAAATATTCAACTCATCTTAGTTAATTAATTGTTACAAAACACGAGACACTAACAACGAAAGAACGCTTTTAGTAGATATTATTTAATATGACAAACATATGTCGTATCCAAATTAATTACCCTAAAAATGCTAAGTTTTTCGAAAAAAAAAACTTGATTTAACGCAGCTTGCTTCATAAACTGTTGACTGCTACACCGATAAGGAAAAAATTTAGTTCAGAGATCATCAGTCTTTCCGCATGCATGGATTTGTAAAACAGTGGGGTTTTAAAGAAATACAAGAATTTTATCATGAACTGCACGAGTTGTAGATGAAATTTACATGCAAATTCGCTTAGAAGTGTACTAAAAACAATTTAACATAATAACTTTCGGTAGTCTCAGCAAAAGACTGCAATGCCCACGTTCCTAAAAAAAATAAAAGATATATGACTTTAACAAAATATTAATCCAGAGGAACGAAAGAGTGGAGATATTCTTCAAGCTTTCGCGACCGTTGCTCATGTTACAGTCTTCATCCCTGGGTTTGGAACCATGTCTTCCTTGCTTACGTGAAGACGTTTCGACCATATTGTCCTATCGTTTTGGAAAAGACCAAAACAATGTGATCAAAACGTCAGAACATAACCACAAAAGACGCGGTTCCCAACCCGAAAACGAAGATTGTAAAACAGAATAGAGAATTTAATTTAAAAAGTTTTCATATTTTAATTACATTCTAGAAAATTGTTCAGCGTAATTGTTTAATTATTAAAGATAATTTGCACTTTCATAGGACCAATCATACAGCAAAATCAACCTTCGTTCTCGTTAACAACTACCTCCAATCCCCAATATAATAAATATTATGCATTTATTTGAAATGCGCCAAGCATATATACTTAACATAGCTTTTGTTTTCTACTATATTTATTAATAAATTATTAGTTACTAAACTATGCAGTCAATATTTGTACAGCGGCACGAACTGCAGGCTGCTATATAATTTTATTTCCTTTAATAAAATTTCCTCCACAAATTTACGTCGCAATTTTAGTTTTATTAATTTAGTTTAATAAGAACGTCCCAACACTGACTCAGTATAGTTTTATATGAATCATCTAAATATTTATAAACAAGCATAAATAAGAGCAGTGGGTTATATTTTATGGTGGATCCAAGTGTCGTCACCTAAAAGAATCTTAAAATTTATGGCCGGTAAAATTACTTAACGAACAGCAAATAATAACGATTCCACAGTTTGGTGTTAATATTTGGAATATGAAACTTCGTCTAATTTTGCGTTTTCTTTTGCATACAAATGGCTTTAGAAGTGTATCTATTTTAGGCATTTACGCGTCCTCTTTCAAGAGCCATACTGTAGGTGCATTCACAGTAGGACGATTAATTTTCAGGACACATTTTTTCTGTCTTTAATACTGGCGTATAAATTATGCCAGTAATTGGTGGGAGTACCAACTGTGACGTCTAATGTATAACTTGTTCTAATTTAAGTCGCATCATTTGAGTGGTTTAGGAGTTGTACAGTTTTGTAGTGATCAACAACTGGACAAAAACATGGCGTATAAAGTTAAATGAAACTAAGTCAGTACATTTAAATTTTACCAACAAGAAAATTGAACATGTACCAATCAACTTAAATAATAAACAAATTCCATACTTCAACACAGCAAAATACTTAGGTATTACAATGGACTCTAAGCTACGCTGAAAGGCTCATGTCAAGAACAAAAGGGAAGAAATAGGTATCAAATATTAAACTGCTCATTGGTCTCAAAGATCAGATTGCATTGTTATAAACTCTATTAGGGTTAGAATTTAAAAAAATATATATTTAATGGCAAAAGGCTATCGAATATTTCGTCTTGGCTAAATACTTAATGAAAATGCTGACGTACATTAGGGCAATAAAAAATGAGTTACATTTTCGTAACACAAAAAGTTGTTCCAAGCAGCCACACCAACAAAAACACTAGACCCCAAACCACACACTGGAGCACAGTTAAGTTTCAATTGATCGCGCTAATAGCAATTCAAATAATTCGCCTACTAAGTAAACAGACTGGAACTAATACTACATGAGACAATATAATACCCAATTATTAATTAATTCCATAAACTACGTTAAGTTAGCAACATAAACACGATACATACGGGAAGACGTTGCCCACAATATTCGACGTTAAACAAAAATTATAAGTTGTAAATTATTCTGCAAAGTATTGCAATCAGTAAAATCTTAACGCCTATTTTCATATAATTACACATACACCGCTCGGCAATTTCTGTGACATAATTGACAAACAACCGCGCATACAGGCGTAAATGTAATTTAGGTGTGTAAATTATAGTTGTTCATTAAATCCCCAATTTTGAATTTTAGCTACAACTAATCCAATTATCCTGCAAAATTCTGTACGTAAAAGGCGGTGACAAATAAAAACAAACCCTTTGACAGGACGCAAACTTTAACGCCACTTCCGTTAGGAGAAGGAACCAATTATTTATAGCCATAACTTTGCTATCTAATTATTTCACAAAAACGCTTACAATCAGCTCGCTTCAATTATTCTTTCTCTACCCTGGACCCGTCTACAGAATATGACAATTAAGTTCCAGGTCCAATTTTTCACCTTTGAAACCATTAACGTATTATGCAAATAAACGATGGAAGCATTAACTATAATATCTTCGCTAAAACGTGTACTAGCTTGAATCAAATTAGTTGAGTGGTTAGAGCAGGCTTGTGCAACCTGCGGCAACATTTTTATGCGGCCCGCGGCCCAATAGTTGTATATTACAAGCATTGCTGTTTTTTAAGAGTATAACATTAAGTGCCATTACATGTCAAAAAGTGTTAAAAAATATGAGAAATAACCGGTGATTTAAAAAGAGAAATAATAATGGAAATGAAAGAGAACTTAGCGCGACAACAAAACTTATTCAAAAATGCGTATAAACAACAAGACCCCACAACAATAGCAAGTTTTGAAATTTTTAATATTTCAGCTAAACTGAAACCATTCTCTGATTGAAGTTTAATAAAAGAATGCATTAAAATGGTTGAGAAACGACCAATAAACATAATCATACACTGAAAATTCCCTTCACCTGTCAAATTTGCGTTTTCAACCAATCACTAATCTTAAATCTTTTAGAGACTACCAATAGGAGCAATATTACACGGTAATAATTTTACATTCCTCTGCCAGGAGTTGATCCTCCTGTCAAATTTGCGTTTTTGACCAATAACAAACTCAGATTTCCTTTAAACGGCCAATAAACATAATCATACACTGATAATTTACTTTTCGCAATTAACAGATTTTAATGCGTTTATTGGTCGTTTCTAAGAAATCTGAGTTTTTGATTGGTGGAAAATATAAATTGGGAGAGGGAATAAGGTATTTTGGTCTTGATAATTTTTTGACAGATGTCGGCGACCAATAACGTTACTTTAATATAGATTAAACCACACCCCTGACACACCACTCTGACTTGTAAAATTTGACATAACAGATTATGTATGTACCTAAATACTATTTGGTTCATTAATTTTTATTAAAATATAATTCTTGAATTAAAAATTAGTTATAAATGATCTATTAATAATAACAATCGCAGTAAGTAGTAGCTATACTTTAATTTATCTAAATTAAACAACATTTTAATTTGACAGATAGGTTAGGTGAAGGAAATTTTCTGACAAAATATAACTCGTGCATTGCAAATAATCTATAATTTTTGACAAATCTTCACTCATGCAAGTTCGTGCACTCGTGATTTTTTCTGCCCAACTTGCATTCGGGCATATTTACCAAAAATTATCGATAATTTTAATGCACTTATTATAGTACCACTAAAAATGTATGCGCGAAAAAAAATCTGTTTAAAATTTTCTTCGCAGCCTTCACACTTAAAAGAATCTCCATATCCACTAGAAAGTGGTGCGGCCCGTAACGATTTAATAAAATTTGCAATTGGCCCTATGGCTTAAAAGGTTGCAGAGGCCTGGTTTAGAAGGTTTTGTCGCGTTTAGAGATTTTTGTCGTGCCACAGTTTTGACGATGGGGCAAAGAATCGCGAATAAGTTTTGCGCTGAAGTCAAAATAACTGCAATAAAAACGATCTTAGTGTTGGAAAAATCATAAGGACAGACTAGTTACCTGGGCTCCAAGAGGGAAGGAAATCGCCTGGGAACGATGGAAAAGCAAGCGTCGTTAGTAGACGCTAAAGGATTGATTCATGAAGAATTTTTAACAGCTTATGCCAAAATTCATGCCTCAAAAAATATTTAATAATAAACAATGATCTCCTTTACCAAGATGTTATTTGCTCTTTCCTTATTTCCACCACAGTTCTTATGACTACCGACCAAAGTGATATATGCGCGACTTTTCAAAAGTTTTTTTTTTAAACAACGACGCGTTAACACAAAAGAGTAAAAAATCGAAGACAAAGCACGTCGTAAAAACAACATTAATAATTTCTATCTTTACAATAATTGACCATTAAATTTTACGTTCCGCTGTTGTATCTCCTATAAATTATTTAGTAGCGTACCATCTGCTACATTTATTTTACCGATACCGACATCGCCTTTGAAACGAAAACTAACAAAAACTAATATCAATTTAGCTATAAATAAACTGAACGATTAAACGCAACTACTATTACCAATTCGCATTCCTCTGTTAATAACGAAATAATCCATAACACAAATTGGCATGAGTAAGGAAACTGCTAACATTGGGGTTAAGTTATTTTTAAAACGAATTCCTTTGCTGGAAAACTACTACGGCGAATTCTTTTTTACGTCAGATATTACCTCCGACCGCTTGGAAATAACTCAGTTATTATTTAATATGATTTTATAACCGCGGCATTAAAAGTCACATCGGGTTCAAACGGAAGCAAAATTATCTTTTTGCTTGCATTACACAAACTTGGAATGATGTTCACGTGCAAAGGCGAAGGAAACAATTTCATCCTCGCACTTTTTAAGAATCAATTCGCAAACGTAAAACAAATTTCGGGTAACGAATTTATGCAACTTACATGGCAAGATTAAGATTTAAATAAGATTTTGATTACAGCTAAACTGTAGGGGAAAAAATAAAAAGCGTGTTCCGCGGCTAAGTTGTGTGCAGCTTAACCATAGCTTAAGGTTTAAACAGTATAAAAGTACCCTACTCTGGAAACCCATCGTTACAACTAAAAAATATTATTTAAATTCATTTAGCTGTTTTCGAATTATAATGGAACAATCAGATAGACATTCTTAGAAGGAAGGGCCACGATATGTTGTCGCTAAAATCTGATCTAGGCTGTGTTTATTGCATCAAGAACATCAAAAATAAATGTCATGCAAAGTTATACGTGCCACTAAAAATAGGGAAAACTCTGAAAAATTGCAAAATTAAAGTCATTTTTGGATCGCATTGGCCATGAAACCGTCAGAGATATAATCGAAATTCTTCTATTTACAAATGCGCGCATCCTTCGTAAGTAAAATGGTGCAAATTTTTGGAAAATATCTTAAATGGTTCCGGAGCAAATAGCAAAAAAACGAGATCCTTATTAAAGCAATTTATCCTATGTTAAACGCCTATGCAAGTAGCATAGATATAGTAATACAGATATACCACAAATTTCTCAAATCAGAGCACATTTGCAGGGGTTTCGTTTATAAGGTTTTTCTCCGGAACCGTTTAAGATATTTTGAAAAACTTTGCACCATTTTACTTGCAAAGGATGTGCGCATTGGTAAATGGAAGAATATCGATTTTATTTCCGACGGTTTCATGGTTAACGCGATCACAAAAATTATTTTATTATTCAATTTTTCAGTGTTTTCCCTATTTTCCTAAATCAATCATCAATGGCACGTATAACTCTGCAAAACATTGATTTTTAATGTTCTTGACACAATTAACACATCCTAATCAGATTCTAGTGACAAAATATCGTGACCGTTGCTTGATAGTATGGGGGAAAGATATTGATATCTCAACTATACTCAAAATTTATCTTAAAACAAACGAAATGACATTAAACACCTTACACAATTTTATTCGTATTTATACAACATATGGATTAGGATTTTAAAAAAGGCTTAGACAACCATAGAGGCGTTTGAGTACGATTTTGTTTTCATTGTTAATAATGCACAGCTTTTCTCATCCTTTTTTTTCTTTTCTTGTCAACATACGGAAAAAAATTTTCCTTACCGTACAGAAAAGAATGACGAAAAGCGAGTAGAGATCACTCAGCTATAATCAAAAATACTATTTCTCATCATGAAAAATCATTCTTAAATCCCTGTTTTTAATGCACCAATGCCCTGTCCAATATTCTTAATCACAGAAGACTTGACTTTTTACGAACAATTTAACCAGAACGCGGATTAACTAAATAAATATTTGAACAAAGCAAAACAACCGAAACAAAATAAAGCGCAAAATCCTTCTATTTCCGGTACAGCATAAACCCTGTAATAAAGGACGAACCCGTTGTCCTTTAACAAAAGAACTCCTGTATCGTAACACTAATCAGTAATCAATTTGCATTAATGAAAATTAAAAGCAACAACAGAAAACCAAAAGTCAAACTCTCTAATCATTAAAATAATTGATTTCAAATGTTCCAGCTCATAAAAAGTCCATTTTTGTTAGTAATACATGTTCACAACATTATCAAACATAAGAGCCACTTAATTTTAAGCGTCACCCCATTAACAACGCACTTAACTACTCAAGATGTCACTTCCTTTATTATTTCGGAAAATTGATGACGATAGATTATCGTTGTCAATATTTAATGACAGCACCCTCATAAACCAAAAGTGAGATTAACTAAAGATTTATAACGCATATTCATAGGGAATAAAAACGGCCCTATTTACAAACAAATTAAATTTAGCGATAGTCAATTATTATGTGTTAGGCTGATCTAACTTCGCATAACCGCTCAACTGTTCCGTTTTAATTTGAGTGTTCCTTTGACGCATTTGCACCCTCGAAAACTTCCAATGAAACACACTCTCGCTTTAACGGTAAAAAACAAGCGATAAGTTTCGGTAAGTTGATCCTACTAAGCCGAAGTCCACACAAAAAAGTAAATGTATTCTGCATACGCTCAGTATATACAGAACATCCAACTGATAAGAACAGCAAAGCGAGGAAATTCCCTGGAAGTAATAAAGTTACATAGCTGACAGACTCGAATCGAAGTTTCGTTTTCTCATTCAATTCTCATGTAACGGGATCTCACTGGAACCGAAGTCTCCCCATCTGCAGGTGTCTCTAGCATTAGACAGGTAAATTTATGTCTACGTACGTTTAAATTTGGTCCGGATCGCGTGAGATGAATTCTGGATATGTCTAAACCCGCGCACAGCCAAAATTAAATTATGTTCGGCCGTTAATACATTGTCACCAAAATTTTGCCTGCAGAGGTAGTGACGTGACAGCCTAGAAGCTGAGGGACTGCGAATGTAAATTAACGCATAACCCAATTGACAATCCTACACACTAAAAGGTTTTTCTTGTCGAAAAAATTTAATTTTCACTACAGTGAGTGTAAAAAAATCTAATAAATATCTGCAATGGGCTTGTCGATTTGTTTAAGTACTTTACTAGGAGGAGGAATTAGCAAACTGACGCCTATGGACAAAAGGAGACAGTAAAAAAACAGTAACTCTTCGGAGGTAAGATGACAATAAAATGTCTCTCCATTAATATCTGATGAGCAATGCTGCAATTAAAACCATTGCTACTACATAACCTTTAAAACAAAATTCACTTGGTATGATCCTTTTTCAAGGCGCAGAATGCTGTCAACCTATGAAGATTCATTAAACAACAGAGATAGTGTATGACTATGCTTGCGTTTTAAAAAGTATTGTAAAAGATAAAAAGATTGGTGTATAAAGTATCATAACTTATCTCTTTTTAACATCCACCTCTTTGAACCATCCAAAAAAAAACAATGATGGTTGGTTATATCACTCGGATATAGAAGTTAGTTTAAATGTCAAGAAGTTCCTCAATAAAGGAGCCATAAAAAATGAAATAAAAAAAGCATAAGGCGATTTAAAAGACTTGGAAGGATGACAATCGAAACACATGCAATGATTTTGTTAGCCTAGTGTAGTGTGGATAAACGATTGAAGTTGGATTTTCAGTAGTAATATAACAAGTGCATTGAAAATTATCGATAATTTTTGGTAAATATGCCCGAATGCAAGTCGAATGCTTCAACTTGCATGAGTGAAGATTTGTCAAAAATTATAGATTATTTGCAATGCACGAGTTATATTTTGTGAGAAAATTTCCTTCACCTAACCTATCTGTCAAATTAAAATGTTGTTTAATTTAGATAAATTAAAGTATACCTACTACTTACTGCGATTGTTATTATTAATAGATCATTTATAACTAATTTTTAATTCAAGAATTATATTTTAATAAAAATTAATGAACGAAATAGTATTTAGGTACATACATAATCTGTTATGTCCAATTTTACAAGTACTGTCAGAGTGGTGTGTCAGGGGTGTGGTTTAATCTATACTAAAGTAACGTTATTGGTCGCCGAGATCTGTCAAAAAATTATCAAGACCAAAATACCTTATTCCCTCTCCAAATTTATATTTTCCACCAATCAAAAACTCAGATTTCTTAGAAACGACCAATAAACGCATGAAAATCTGTTAATTGCGAAAAGTAAATTATCAGTGTATGATTATGTTTATTGGCCGTTTAAAGGAAATCTGAGTTTGTTATTGGTCGAAAACGCAAATTTGACAGGAGGATCAACTCCTGGCAGAGGAATGTAAAATTATTACCGTATAATATTGCTCCTATTGGTAGTCTCTAAAAGATTTAAGATTAGTGATTGGTTGAAAACGCAAATTTGACAGGTGAAAGGAATTTTCATTGAAATTATTTTATTTTAGACTATTTTAATATTATTATTAAAGGAGTTTGTACACATTGATATTTTTATTAGTCCTTTAATATCTCCATTTTGATAGTTGACGTTTTCAATTTTTTAATCAATATCCTCCTATCCATCATTAGATATTTATAAAAAGAAACTGTTCCCCGCCATATATTGTTCAGAACTCCGGTTATTTTCTCATAAAGTAAAAGCCGAACACACAACTCCAGTAAACCTTTCTCATCAAAAATTCAACAAATCTCGACATTTTATGTTTCGATATCCAACATTTTGCCGCCTTCAATTTTTTATGGACATTTCAAAAACGCTTCCGACTTCGAACTACACGTGCAACGACAAATAATAGCACTTCACCTTGCACTTCGCAAAGATTTACGCTGCAAACTTAATTAAAAGCAAACAAATTTAATTCGCAAGTTCACTAATTCGCAATCAACATCGACATAACTTACTCAAAACTTCTAAAAACTGAATTATCGCGACAAGCTACGAAATCCCGACACAAACTTAGAAAAGTCGGTATACGTCTCCCGATACCTTGAGAACGTTCTTCAAATTAAATTACGTAGTTGCGCGATTAAAATTTCATCAGGGAGTTTTTTCGAAATCTTTCAATTAGATTGGCCGATCACTCATCAAAGAACCGATCGCTACTGCAAATTAAATACTGGAAAACTTTTAAGACTCGGCAAATATTTACAAGAGAGGGCCCGCGGCATCTGGAAAGTTAATATTGAAGATGGCAGTCAAACCGGGATGGCTTACAAATCAAATATTTAAAACATAACGCTATGAAATCAAATAACAGCGAAAATCGTAGATGGTAAATGAATCGAAGGGGAATCGCTTAGTCTAGGTATTTAAAAAAAAAAAAGACAGGCCAAATATACACTACAGCACATAAAGTGGTGGAGATTTTAAGAGAATCAAAACAATTACATCATAAAATTGAAGCTTATTTTTAAAATACTGGCTTCCAAGAATTTTTCAAGTTTCCGCCTCGCTAATGCATCCGAAAGTACTTTTATACAAATATAAAATACATAATAAAAGCTAAAATAGTTTTTACGACGTTTGTACAATCTCGGCCGTTACACAATAGGACACATTCAAAATTTTGTATGAGCAATTGTTTTTTTCTTCGTCTACGTCAAGTCACACGCTAAAAAAAACTAAGGCAACAAATCTTATTAAAAAAGGTTAAAACACAATAAACAGTCTATAATCTGTCACTAGTAGTCTCCAATTTTAAATAACAGTAAAATTATTACAGGGAGTACGATTTAAGTGACCAGTACAATTTTGGCAACTTTCCTCTCTATTAACGTTTTAGAGTTACATTGTATATTTTCAACAGACACAAAGCAACCAACATATCTTTTTATATAACACGAAATGGATCCGCATGAAAAGTTGTAACATTCAAATATGGAATGTTCAAATCTAGAAAATGCACCGATAGAATCATTCAAATCTTGATACGGAATCACTCGACACAGGAATCATGCAACGATGGAACCATGCAACACGGGAATCGCTCATCGCTGGAACGCTCAAACCTGGAATCCAGAAATTAAGAATTTTTGCTGCCCTCTATATTACAACAGCCTAAGTATAATATAATTACAGAACACTTCGTTTTATATTTTGTCTTGACTATTGTACAGTGGAAGATAAACATCGTGTTAATGGTAACTCAAGGGCTACAAATTGGGACCAAGTTGTGTAATTATAATGCTTAGTCAATTTCAAAAAGAAAGTAAAAGATTTATTCGGTATTGCATCCTTAGTTCTAAGTAGGCATTTTGTTTATAAATCGCTTTTACGAACTGTACGGATTATTACTACATTTTCCTCCAGTTGATAATTTGCGCAAATTTTGCGAGAAAATCTTTTTGAGTCTCGTTTCACAGTCCTTTAAGTTAACGTTTGCGTTATTTCTAACACCAAGAATAAACGGGTAATTGACTCCCTTGTGGGACTATCAACAATTGCTCGCTCAACATCTGAACATTTGTAGCACTTCGTTTGTTCTCACAGCGGGCTGAGGTTGAAATCCACACCGACGACAAATCGTATCGTGTTAAGATATTGTTACATATATTCGAGAATACTTTTACCATCCTCAACCACCCGAACGAATCCGTTGAAAGTTTCTCTTGTTGAGTGGGTGTAAATTATTTTAAAGAAAAAAGTTAATAGACAGATTCTGTTGCAAAGACAACTTTCGCTAGACTATTTTTATCATTCATAAAGTATACAGTGATACATAGGCTTGCTTGGTTATCTTTAAATTTCGTATTTGGTGTAATAAATAACATTTTTGTGTTTGTATCCTTAATTAGTTTGTAAGAGTTGTTTAAATTTGGAGACTTTTTATAAG
Source organism: Elmis aenea (assembly GCA_947652605.1). Lineage (NCBI taxonomy): Eukaryota > Metazoa > Arthropoda > Insecta > Coleoptera > Elmidae > Elmis > Elmis aenea. Next base: position 63,041,994 of record OX393577.1, read on the forward strand.
GTGGCATGCAATAAATTTAATTTTTTTGGTTTGGAGTAGAAATTGTAAGTTCCTGTAATATTTTGATGTTAAAAAGAACAATTACAATTTAAAGTGTATGTACATGGCTTGTGTAGTTGAATTTTGCCGGATATATTTTTCATTTTTGCATCTCGTTGCGTTGTAAAAACATGTTTTTAGTGTGCCCTGCTTTATTTACATGCCTGGCTGTGTGTATCAGACTGTATTATCTTATTCCTCTGACATTTATAGTTGGAGTTCGTTCTTTGTAGTTTTGTTTCGTATGTATATTTACTTTCATATTTATCATGACAACAAAGCTTTTACATCTGTTTGTATACAAGCGCAGTCTTGGTTAAATGAAACATTTTAATAACGATTTTTTGTTACAGGGATTTTTTCGGCTTCATAACATGTTCTCTATGATAACAGAATTAGGTTTTTTGAATGTACTTTAATAATTAAAAAAGATGAAATCGTGATATGGATGAAATAAAATTGGGTTACACTGTATAACTAAATTTTTGTCTGAGAGACTTTCATTCAGTAGAAAATTTCCTTTGCCTGTCAAATTTGCGTTTTCAACCAATCACCAATCTTAAATCATCTAGAGACCACCAATAGAAGCATTATTACACGGTAATAATTGTACATTTCCCTGTCAGATGTTGATCCTCCAATCAAATTTGCGTTTTCGACCAATAACAAATAACAACCAAAAAACATAATCTTACACTGATAATATCCTTTCCGCAATTAACAGATTTTCGTGCGTTTAATGGTCGTTTCTATGAAATCTGAGTTTGTGATTGGCCGAAAATATAAATTTGGAGAGGGAATCAAATATTTTGGTCTTGATAATTCTTTTGACGAATTTCGGCGACCAGTTGCGTTAATTTAATACAGATTAAACCACGCCCCTTACGCACCACTCTGAGTACTTGTAAAATTTGACTGATATCGTTGCCAAAATCTTACCCTAGCTCACTTTGAAAAAGTAGTATGTATATAATTAGCAAGTCATTATAAACAGATTTATTGCCTTAGAATTCAAAAATGAGATGTCACCCTATCATTTGGCCCAAATACTTTTTTAAATAATCGTACGAAATTTCCCCGCAAATCCAATTTTCTTAAGTGGTACGAGTTTGGCAACTTTCTCCTACGTATGACAGATTAACTGCTTAAAATCTGGACGTTGTATCAAGAAATCACACCAACATGCAAGAATTAAACTTGTAATATCACAGTAATTATGTGACACTACTAAAAAGACATTTCCTTGCGATAATAAACTGCACTAATTAATTACAACTAGTTTCAGTCCCTCAATTAGAGTACTTAATTTCCTCTGCAATTAAAGTTAACTGACGTTAATTTACTTATGCTTATGCACATAAACGACATTTATCAACCATAACAGAAAAAACTACACGATGAGCTTAATAAATGAAACTTGAACAATTTGCAAATCATATTTACTTAAATTAATAGTAACTGCATTAAAAATTTTAGACCGAGTGTGTAATAAAACAACTTTATTTCTTGAGAATACTGCAACGATCCAATTAAAGGTTTGTTCCAACAAGCGATTTAAAACCAATTCATGGATCAGTACATAAACTGGTTTATTCGCATGCGTGAACTATGTACTAATAAATGTATTGGCCAATATTAGCCGTTGTTGGAACGCTTTTACGACTGGCCTAACTGTAAACGACATTTGTATCTATTGGGTTCATAGAAATGTGCGCATCGCAAGGGTAAACACCTTAAGAATCCAGTACTAAATGGGATTGGGAGGGCGATGCATAGCTACCTGAGCTCACGTTAGTTATGAACAGCGCATGCGTGTAAAAATCAAAGCGCAAGTACGTGATGTTTTAACCGTACACTTACTTGTTCATGAATTGATTTGAACATTGTTGGAACGAATTACTAACTGTCCGGTGAACTGTCAGAGACTTTGCAGGAACGCGCTATTGATACTGCGCACACTCGTGACAGTACGTCGCATAATCCGTGGACTTGTTGGAACAAACCTTACGTAAATATAAACTAATCACACAAATGATCCAACAATGTCAAACACAAAACGACTTCCTAAAAAGCAAATCCCAATTTCAATATCCAATAATTAAAAGAACGAGCTAAAAGTAGCGCAATTGCACCTTTCAAGTTACAACAATAAAAGCCACATTCAAAGAAATGGATAAATATAAAGACACAAAATATCTCGTGACCGTGAAACGTGCACTTTGCAGACTTAAGGGAATATCTCGTCAACATCAAAGTCAATTTTACAGTGGATTGGATGAGAGAGAACAGATTGGATCGTATAGCAGAAGTACTGACAGGGCTCATGTCCGGGTCTCGCAAAGCGATATGAAAAGCTATAAATCGAAACATATTCATGAATTGACAATTTGAGCATGACATAGTGGTATTGTTACATTAAGAATATTATTAGAACATTAGAAGCGTCCCTAAAGTGACAACGAATGGTCAATTCTTTTAAAATACTGATTCTTCGAAACGTACCACTTACAATCATTAAATATTTTCGATTTATTTAAGCAAATGTTTTAGTTTGACGGTTCTCAAAAAGTTTTTAACCTAAGACCTTTTAACGTTCCTAAAATTTATTAAGAACGCCAAACTTTTTGTTCATTTGAGTCATACAGGGTGGACCAAATTCGAATGTTTTACGGGGTATCTCGGTTACCGATATCAGATTTTTGCTAACTATTACGGTAACCGAGATACCCCGTAACACATTCAAATTTGGTCCACCCTATATGCAGGGTTCTATAGAACGTCTTAATATTAATATGAAAATTCCCTTCACCTGTCAAATTTGCGTTTTCAACCAATCACTAATCTTAAATCTTTTAGAGACTACCAATAGGAGCAATATTACACGGTAATAATTTTACATTCCTCTGCCAGGAGTTGATCCTCCTGTCAAATTTGCGTTTTCGACCAATAACAAACTCAGATTTCCTTTAAACGGCCAATAAACATAACAACATAATAACATAACATTTCGCAATTAACAGATTTTCATGCGTTTATTGGTCGTTTCTAAGAAATCTGAGTTTTTGATTGGTGGAAAATATAAATTTGGAGAGGGAATAAGGTATTTTGGTCTTGATAATTTTTTGACAGATGTCAGCGACCAATAACGTTACTTAAATATAGATTAAACCACACCCCTGACACACCACTCTGACAGTATTTGTAAAATTTGACATAACAGATTATGTATGTACCTAAATACTATTTGATTCATTAATTTTTATTAAAATATAATTTTTGATTAAAAAATTAGTTATAAATGATCTATTAATAATAACAATCGCAGTAAGTAGTAGGTATACTTTAATTTATCTAAATTAAACAACATTTTAATTTGACAGATAGGAAATTTTCTGACAAAATATAACTCGTGCATTGCAAATAATCTATAATTTTTGACAAATCTTCACTCATGCAAGTTGAAGCAGAAAAAATCACTCGTGCACTCGTGATTTTTTCAGCTCAACTTGCATTCGGGCCTATTTACCAAAAATTATCGATAATTTTCAATGCACTTGTTATATTACTACTGAAAATAAATGTCCAATCTCAAATAGGTACTAAGAATTTGAAACGAATTTATACGTTTTAATTCAAGTTTCCTTACATTTCCGTGCTTAATAAGCCTTTTTGTACATAAAAATTGTGTTAACTGAAAAGTCCCTATCTGGATTGGCATCAAGACTAAGTTATTGGAAGCGTCAACCTCGTTTACATAGTGATTCCTAAATTACAGAGAATTAACCATACGTTACATTTGATGGGGCTTTGAGCAACACGGCATTAGACTCCTTTTTGGAAAACATTCACAACAGAATACCAACATAAATCATCTTAAATGCATCTTCTGCAAACCGCACACAAAAAATGTTACTAAAGCCTCAAATAGCAGTTGGAAAAAAGTTTGTAAATACTTAAATCCAGGAAACCTCTCCAACTTATGTACCTTACGGACAAAATCGCAATTAGGATAAGTAATAATGATAAGATGTCAGTCTAATGGGGTACAGAGAACCCTCACTTAACTTACGAACACAAAAGAGGCTGCCCAGAGGGTTGAGCCCGGCCGGATTTAACAGTGGCCGTGTTTACGAGATATTTTTTGTCTGAGAAAAGTTTATTCGAGCTTTTCCTAGAGGAAATACGCAGGTGGCTTGATCAATAGTTAATTTAACGAGAATTAAAGGGGGTTCTTAACAACGGTTCCTACAACGCTACGCAGAGAATCTTTAAAAGTAATTATATAGGTAACCAGTTATCACACAGGAGATGTTTTAGTTCGTCAAATCGCCGGTAGAAAAATATTTAGGTACTCTCAGTGTCTGTTCATAAACTATTTTAATATTGTAAATGAATTAACGCAGTCTTTCAACATTTATGAGGTGAGAATTAATCGTAAATGCTTGCTTTTCTAGACGCTTGCAATCAAATTCTCGTTGAACTATAATTTATAAGCTTTTGTAATAGCCATCTTTATTAATGCTCTCGTAAAATATCAGCTACTAAGTCTTAACGAAGCCATTAATTAAAGGAATGTTAGAGTAGGCGTCAGCTTGTGTAAGGATATCTTCTGCGCTGTGGGAGAGTCTAGGTGTTAACGACTGTTATTTAATTTAACAAATACACACAGTATCCATGTACACAAAAGTTTGATTTACAAAAAAAAAAAGTAAGTTTTACACGAATATTAATAGGTTTATTCCAGCAAGGCTACGTACGATCAGATTCTGCGTAGTAGCATTATATCACGTCTAGCACAGTTTGATAGTCAACTGTTCCAGCAGTTATCGAATTAATTCATGAACTAGTTTGTGGACGGTAAAAACAGTACATGAACGAAGCAAGGACTAGCGCTGGGATTTTTACACGCATGCGCTGTTCTTAACTATCGTGGTATCTCCTAGCTATGCATCGCCCTCTCAGTCCCATGTAGTACTGGCTTCTTAAAGATGTTTACACTTGCAATGCGTAAATTCCTATGAACCCAATACACACAAATGTCATTTACAATTAGGCATGTCCTGAAACCGTTCCAGCAGCGACATTTATTAGTCCATAGTTGGCGCATGTGCAGAAACCAGTTCATGAATTAGTACAAGATCATCTGCAGGAACAACGTGTAGCACTTTAGCCAATAAATGTGCTTAATAAACAAGTTTTAACAATCATAACTTAGGATAAAGAAACACGTTCACAATTTTCCACCAACCCAATTATTAAAAACGGAAATTTTGCAACTTCAACTTCTTATCGCTCTTAAAAGTTGGCAAGAATGTAATAACGAATAAGCAGAAGGTTAAATTGACCATTAACATCTTAATTTTCGGGCAATAATACGACTCAATTTGCAGTTGCTCCCATATTTAAAACCGCGCTCGAACGCCAGGCTTCGGTACTAAAAAATGCTTTTCAGATGTCGTCCCACATTTTCCGAGAGCTCCAGGTTTTCTTTAATCATTTTTCATCACTAATTGGCTGCACGCGCCGAATTTAAATTATATGCAACACCTTTTGAAGGCTAAACGTCCAGCAGAAGATAAACTTTTATGAAAATGAGACGATAAAAAGACTTTTTAAAGAGGCACAAAAGTTTCATTATACCTCCATCCCTTATCAGTTCTTTTCCGTCTTTATCTCTCCGAAATCAATATTTAATTTTTAATAAAAAATTAAAATCGGTTATTACAAGCTTCTTTCTTCCCGGTAAATTCTTTGTGAAACCCCACGAAAAAAATTGCTTTATAGGCGTATCCGAATGCATGCATATACGTTACAAACTTGACATCGCATTTTGAAATAAAAAACACGCAAAATCCAAGACTGCTTTGATATTCTTTGTTTTCCATAAATGCGATAAAAATATAAACGTATTACTTCAAATCGATATCTAAACGGGAGCACAGGAATTGTACATTCGACGTTCAGCCATATAACACGATACAAAAAAGAATCATTACGCGAATAAAACATTACGTTTGAAACCAAAACAAATCGTGTTTACGAGAATAATTGCGAGATTCCACGGATAACAATGGAAAAAAGAAAAACGAAGAAGCTTCAGGTAGATAAAACAAATGTGGAGCGTTTTAAACGAAAACGTTTCTGCTTCTAAAAATGTATTTTACACAGGAAATTTCTCCACTCGATTGTTATTGGTAATAGATGCTCTTTAGGGTACCTCTATAAACAGGGTAAGGACAGTCGCTGGACAAGTTTCTATTGTATATACGGTCGAGTTTCGCTTGCCACTAGGCTGCGACTTCCAGATTTTATATAGTTTGCATGGAGATCATAGGCAGTTGTACACATTTTATTTTTTTTTGTTGCGTGTTCAGGGTGTTTAAGTGTGATCCAAGACTTTAAAAGACATTAGTGATAGTTGTGTAAGTTACTACCATACGTAAATTTCATAAGTTAAGTTAAATACAATTATTTTTTTAATTTTTAAGAAAATGTGCATTGTAATTATTTGTCTACATCGATTTAATAGCAATGATTGGAATTAATAATGTAATTTTGACACGAAATATGAAATTAAATTAATGAATCTATACTTTTCAGTTGCTCATTGGACATTAAAACAGGAATTAAGTAAACAATTGTTTGCAACTTAATTATCATCATTAATTAAAGATGCTTAATATTCGTATCAACACATTTATATATCTTGAAAACAAAGATTAGTGTGGCATAGAATTAGCTAAATTTTGAGATTTCAATATAAATTTAAAAACCAAAGCCGTTATTAAATAATTTTGTTAAGTTGGGTATTAGGATTCTTCATTTGATAAATATCATTGAATTAAAAATATTTTTGTAAACGTAAAAATAAAAAATATGTTTATTATAACGTCTTGTTTTTTATTCCTTAAAAGCAGGGCTCGAAACTGGATAAAAAATTGGTTAACGGTTAACCGAAAATCGAAAACTTTATTTTTATAACAGTTTTTGCCTAAAAACCAGTTTTTTTCATAAGAAAACGCGTTTACTGTAAAAAAAAAAACGATTTAACTATGAAACCGGGTTTTAGTTGGATTTTGAGATTATTTAGAATAGAAATGCAAATTATGAAAAGATATTATCTATTTATCATTTTATAATATATGTACAATCAAGCGTTCAGTAATGACTTCTGGTAAACTAATCGCATTTAATACAGATTATGTATTTTTTAAAGTAATTTTTATCCAAAAAAAAAAATGTTTAAAAGAACGGTTTTTAATTATTTTGGTTAAAGTTACCGTTTTTTGTCAATTAAAATAACGGTTCTGGTAAAAAATCACATATTCGGGGAAAAAACGGTTAACCGGTTTAAAAAACCGGTTTCTTACCCTGCTAATAGTACGTACAGCAATATATTATGGCAACTATCGTACACACAAAAAAACATTGTTAGTACATGTGTTTTAAATTCTTTTATGTACACTGCGTGTATCATGGGTTGCATGCTTACAGTGGAAATACGCGCTCCGTAAATGTTTTTTAAACATTAATAGCAATAACAATTATTAACCCTTCATTTTACTCACTCTTTAGTTGCTATGCTTACTATTGCATCTATTTTCGCATGCCAATTGAGTTTTTACCTTCAAATTTTGTTAAAAAATTGAATTATTAAAAGATATCCTATATAATCCCATTGCCGCTATGAGAAATTTGGAGGGTTCGTGAAGCTTGGCCATACCCTGTTACATAAAGGTACCCTCTTGGGTTCAGAGCGGCATTATCAACACAGAAAGTTTTTCCTCTTTTACCACGCGTGCTTGTTCGTCTTTCCTGTAAAATTATCCAAAAACCACCATCAACTAATTAAGATCGCGGTTGTATAATTTACCGCATGCAATATCAATCCGCGTAATAAATTTCGGATCACAATTGCCCTGAAAGCACGCCACCGTTTACTGGTGATAGGCGGAAACAGATCGGTAAATATCCAAAAATCGAGTTTCACGTTAAAACGCGAATGTTCCAGGCGGTTCCGGAAGGAAGCGCCAAGATAAAATGCGGCTAGCATCAGCGGAAAGCTCCCGGACTTCATGTAACTGTGATTTCGCAGATTACACAGAACAAATGGACTTGTAGATCGGGGTTGTGTCATCGCTGGTAGGCGGCCGGCCGGTGCTCGTACGAAGTCCGTCGCACTCTGGCTTTACCGGACCTGGTAGAGGCAAAAGGGGTCAATGTTTCTCGCGCTGCTCTCGCTGGCCTTCACCGTGACATCTCTAGATCTATCGAGTTTGTTTCCGTTGATTGCCCACTGAGCTCGTATGAATAGCGAAGAACGAAAGTGGAATTAAAGCTAACATGCAAAATTAAAATTCATTCTTAGATCACTAAACGTTAAATTAAAAGTTCTTTATTTTACAGAGCTAATCGTTTTAGTAAAAGCAAGAATAAGAAGCGATCATATTTGAGCAGTTTATTTTGTAAGTGGCATGAGGCACATTTGCGAAAAACGAGTTAAAGCTGTTTACGAATAGAAAAATGTATGCGATTTATATCTTTAAACATTTTACTAGCAATTTCTTTCAAAATCATCACTATTTTCGTCAATGAAATTGTTTACTAAACAGAAGTGCAAATACATTTATTTCAAAAATGGCATAATGATGGATTTGCTAATTGCTAATGAAGTACATCACACAGTGTGTCCAAAAAGTATGAAATATGCTATATATCTCAGTAAATATCCACTTTGGGGAAAAATATTTTGAATAAAAGTTGTTTGGTACTTAGTTTTTCACCAAAATTTAAATTTAATTTTTTCGAATAATAAAAGCGCAATGAAAAACAATTACTTTTTTAAAATGACAAGATACCCCTTATATTACTTATACTCATTTGATAAGAGATTTTTTGTCTCTTTTCCATGATGCAAAACTTTAGTACCCTTACTTAAGCAACTTTTTGCGAAAAACGCAAAAATACCTATACTCTCAAATTATTTTAATTGTTTAGTGTTTATTTGTAACAAAAACATCATAAGTTCATAAGAACTAAGATTTTTTGACGATATCTACAATAAGTGTTCAAATTGTGAACCAATAATAAACTCAGTTTTTAAACCCGTTAATAACATTCCCAACCATTTCAGGTGTGATAGAACTCATCTCTCATAATCAAGCAACCTTAAAAACACTTGCTTTCTTGCTTAATTGTAAGTCAGTGAAATCTGATTGACTATTACTAATGAGAACACTGCTATTGGATATTATACCACAACGATAATAAAATAGGACTAAAGAAATTTCTCAGACTGTGTAAAAGCCTCTACACATTAGCCAACTTGGCGGGGTCGACAGTCGGGAACTCCGAGTTGGGTCTACACACCTCCCGATCTGTACAACCAACAGCATAAACGTCATAGCTTTTTATTCATTTTGATGTTAAATTTTCGGTTTAATAGTCCTTATCTAAAGGAATGTAGTGGGGAGGTTGGCTTGTTGGATGGACTGCTCAGCCGACCGTTCCAACTGTCGTGTTGGTCGGGTGAAACACTACACATTAAACAATTTATCGGAATGGTCGGCCGGTTGTCCCGACAAATTGGTAGGTGTGTAGACCCTTTTAGTCATTCAGATTCCACTGATTTACAGTTAAGCAAGTTGCTTGATTATGAGTTATTATATTTTTTTTAAACATAAGTTTTGATTAAATGGCCTACTAGCTCAAACTAGTTTTTTTTGCATTTTTTACAAACATTTCATAATATAACCCTACTAAAAGTCTAGACCGTTGAAAAGTACTTAAAATGCTCTACAAGAATACACCAAAAAAATCATACCAACCAATTTAAATAAACGTCGGTGACGTCTCAACAAATAAATGAAGGTGCTTAAAACAATTTTTTCGCCAAGTTGTAGCTAAGATTGTCCCATTTAATAATATATATGGTTTTTTAATAATTAAATCACAATTGAAGTCGCTATAGTGTTGGGCCCATTTTGTAGAACAAACTGTATATCTCAAAATCATTAGGGCACACATTACATCATACATAAAAAATGGGGTGTTGCATTTGAAATATAAGAGTTGCTATTAGTTCCAGAGAGGTGACTCAGCCTGCATATTTGAAAATATTTTTTTCGGGTTCGGAAGAAAAAACTGTATGAAATAGCGTTTGAATCAACTTTCTATCTCAAACCGTTGAGCCACAACCGACCGATACCGCAAAATGACTCACCCTGTATATGCATTTCGGTGTAATCCTACCACGGCCTAATGAGATAGAATCGATTTAGCTCAGTTTTTTTAACCAAAGTTTGGACGTCATCTTCGAGAATTTTACGATCGTTTCGCATGAAATCGAATGGGGTCGTTGCCGCCAGTTTTTAGCGCCGCTGTTGAATGTTTCATCTAACTCATCCACGGAAGTGTCCCAACATCCAAGGACAAGTTTTTATGTAAATTATATTTATAGCCGTAACCTTTAAGTAATAAATCACATGCTGTAGGTGATCGGAATTTGCTTTGAACTTCTTGCAGTGAAATTGATCTCTAAATACAAAAATTTGGTAACTTCTATGCATGCTTATCACACAACAGAAAAACCGTAACGAATAACTCAAGTTTTTGTTCCTTGAACCAACACTAAACAGGTATTTTTATAATGATGTAAATTACGATGCACATGTGTCTAAAAATATAAACATATTTTTATGCCTAACTTTACGGTTTAAATTTATTAAATCATCATTAACGTCTTTGTCAATTAGCGTTAGTTATATTAATGAAATTTTAAATACATTTTAAAATCTCATATTAAACAAGCATTTAAAAGAATTTAAAGTTGTAAGTGATAGTTTTGTAATATCATGAGCGTTATTTACAACGTTAATTTTACAATATTATACAGAAAAGGCTTTTTTTTAAATGTGCCCTAATTGCATTACACGTTTTGGTCTTGATACATAAATAACAATTTTTTAGTGACAACGCCGTATAAAAACCTGTAGTACTTTATATTGATGCAAAGCTAAAATAAAAGCGGTCAAAAATATTAAATAAAAAATGGGGAGTTGTATTTGAAATATAAAAGTTGCTATTAGTTCCAGAGAGGCAACTCACCCTGTATATTTGACAAAATTTTTATCGTGTTCGGAAGAAAAAACTGTACGAAATAGCGTTTAAATCAACTTTTTGTCTCAAACCGTTTAACCACAATCGACCGATCCCGCACTAATGACCCACCCTGTATATTTATATATAAAATGACTCAACGGCATTAAAAAATTAAACACAATTATGTAAAATCTAGTAGTTGCTGTATTAAAATATGTAAATTCGTGAATTAGCCAACCGAATTCGGTTTTAGTATCAAACCCACACCGGACGCAACTAATTAATTTTCAGGTTCAGCCTCTTGCTTACTTCACGCAGATCTCCGAATTAACTTTAACCTAGTGAAATATTTAACGTACGGGATTTTAAATTGAGCCCCGAGGAACGATAAATTTCGGCCCTTAAGTGTCCTCCAATTCGTTTTCGGTCATTTTCTGCATTTCCCGGTCGACATCAAAGCAAAATTCCGACACCGGAATTAATGTGAGACAATTGTTCCGTCGCCAACAAAGACTGCCGGTATCAAACCACACACGAGAAGCGACATCGAGTGTTCCAGAGTATTATGAACGAAAATTGCGAAGTTTAAAGAACACTTTGTTTGCTCTTATCCAACGCAAAAAGCAATCTCTCACACGAACAGGAAAGGACGTTCGTCATTTGCTACATTAACGGACAAGTGCATCGTCGGACGACGAAGAATCAAGTGGGACAAGCAATTTTTCATTTCCGTGCATCCATCACAAACTTGTCTCAATTAAAAACTATTTGCCGGACCGCGTTTTCCGCATCAGACAACCTCGATGCTGTCCCTAATCGATTAAATTCCGCTCACGGTAGATTTTAGATTAGTTTTCAGCTCAAGTTGGCATCCCCAATATCTCCATTAAAAAGCTTTTTCGCTTAAATACATCAGAATATTCTTTGTGAATCAAAAACTACTTAAAGATTCATGGATTTTCCTCCCACTAGATGGTATAATATTTAAACGCTACCTCGGTAAAAACTATCAAGAGACGAATGAAATTTCCTTTTCTAGAAAACTCTATGAATATCATAATATACTTTCATGAGGCTTCATTATCTATTGCTCAAACAACAGTCTTTCTTTCACATTTAATAATTTAACATTAAAAACACAATAAATATTAAACAAGGCGTTCGTTAATAGTTCGTCGTAAATATGAATTAGCTTAGTTAAAAATCGCTTATCTTTTTCCCAAGGATCTCCTGCCGAAATGCTACACAAGTTTTAAGACTCTTTATCTGTTTCATTCTACTGATGAACCGACAGTCTTAAAACTGGTCCAGCATTTTGACAAAAGATCCTTCACAAAAAAGTAAATAAGTCAAGCATTAATATAACTTATATCTGACATAATTCAAACTAAAATTGTATGTAAGAAATACGATAACCGCAAATATCTTTAAAGAAAAATAAATTCTGGATTGATAAGTAACGGAGACTGTTGTACCATGGAACACTTTTAAGATTTTATTTTTTAAGATTTTTAATAATTTTTTTGAAATGAAAAAAATATGGTCTTAACTAATGAAGACCCTTTTACAACTTGCTGTATGTATTTATATGTTTTATAGCTCTATTAACACACAAAAAAATTAAATATGATGTCATGGAAAGTGTTCCGTGGTACAACATGGTCATGTACTATGGAACACACCCTCTTGTACTTTGGAACACAGGGGGAAATAGTTGTAAAAAATAATTGAAAATACAGTTTTCAGTTCTACAAAGAATAATATTCCGGAATTGCGAAATTAGTCTTGACAAAGTAACCAATTTAACATTGTACACTTTGCAGGCTTCTCTAACTGATATTTTCGTTCCGGGAGCAGTCAAAACTGCTTCTACAACTTTTCTCATAGCATCTGAATCAATTGGGGCCCTCTTAACGCCACTCTTACTTTTTGGCATAGCGATCGGTTACAAAAAAAAAAAAAAACAAGAAAGGGATTGGATTGATAGGATCGTATACCTTGGAACACGTTCAATGGTACATGATGTTGTGTGTTCCAAGGTACAAGAGGGAGCGAAAATAAATAAATATGTCGGCCTAAGCTAGTGGTTAGAAAGAATAAAACTTTAACTACAATACATGAATATACTCAACACAAGATCAGCAACACACTGTAAATGATGATATCGTCCAACACAACTTTGTTTTTGGTTAAAAAATCGATGAACAGCACACGAAATATTTACTTTTGATACTTCAAAAACGGTTTCATCAACTCGACGCGCGCTTTCGATTCAAACAAGACAGATCTTCTGTCAAAGACACCTAGCGTCATTCTTCACATCATGGTGATAGATTAAGCCCGCTAAGTGCCAGCACTATTTAGAATCCGCAAATATTCCAAGGTACACTATGCTCAAGGTACAGCAGTCCTCAATGCAAAAACAAAGTAACCCCAGAGGGTTCAAAACCATGAAATATACCACCATTTTTACAAGGCACTTCAGACTAATATGCGTCGTCAAAAAAATAACCATTAGGATTACGTGTTCATAAAAGAATTATAGCTTGGAGCTAAAAACAATCGCCACGATCTTCAGCTCTGATTAGCTTGGTCGGTTATATCTCCAAACTGGAAGATTCGAGTATAGCCCTGCTTCGTACGAAACAAAGGCCAATCTGTAATACACAGATTGTTACGTACAAAAATCCCTTTCGCATTAAATAAAAAGCAGGAACAGCTAAAATTCGCCGGCGCGAAAATTCCAGCCCTCAAGGCGTCGATAATTGGCTTTGGCGTGGAACAAATCGACAGTAAATAAACAAATAAAGCAGATGAATTTCAACTACGTTCACAATACTACACTCGCATAAATACGTGCACAGATATTTGCACGTCCATTAAAACCGCCATATTTTAGAGCTTACGCTCTTTGATGTGATAATAATTCGATATTCAAAATCATTTTGGAATTTGTCACGCTAAATTAAACATACCGTTCACATAGCTTGCTTGATGTAACAGGGTATCAGGAGAAAAAACAAAATAATCACGCTTCAACTAAAAAACAATAAAAATACTATCGCACTTAACTTATAATTTTAAGGTCAATTTTATTAAAAACCTTACTGGATATAACAACTTCTGCAGTCACTTATTAAAACATCAATTTTCGTCAAATAAATCTAAAATACTCACTAGAACTAAGCTAAAATTGCATAAACTACAACCATAAAAGCTTATACGGCCATCTAACACTAATGACCTGAAGAAGTCTCCTATAGAAACCACCGAAACGTCGGCTAACATCAAACCTTCGTCGAGCTTCCATCTGGAAAACCAAAATGGTTCGACCAGTCATTATTTGTTAAACATTAGGTTTTTTCCAACAAGCGATTTAAAACCAATCCATGGATCAGTACATGAACTGTTTTCTCGCATGCGTGAACCATGTACTCATAAATGTATTGGCCAGTATTAGTCGTTGTTGGAACGCTTTTACGACTGGCCTAACTGTATATGACATTTGCGTCTATTGGGTTCATAGAAATGTGCGCATCGCAAGGGTAAACACCTTAAGAATCCAGAACTAAATCGGATTGGGAGGACGACGCATGGCTACCAGAGCTCACGTTAGTTATGAACAGCGCATGTGTGTAAAAATCCAAGCGCTAGTGCATGCCTTCATTCACCTACTGTTTTGACCGTACACTGCTAGTATATGGTATACAGTGCACGTATTAATTTTATAAAACTTGGAAGAGCCGACTAACCATCCGGTGAACTATCAGAAACTGGAACTGGAACGCGATATCGATACTGCGCAGAATCCTGATACTACATTGGATCGTACATGGCCTTGCTGGAACAAACCTATTGCTTCTCATATTTTGCGTGTTCTTTCACTGAATTTTGTTAAATCAATTATGACGCAATCCAAATGCTGGCAACATAATATGCCATCTGGCCAGAGTGTGCATGAACAAGGCTATAGTCTCTATTACAAAAATAAAGACCTGTATTTGCATAAGTCCCTTATTTAAATGTAAAGCTCATTTACAAATGCGTAAAGACAGCAAAAAATAAAGAAAGAAGCAACAACAAAAATCTCATGACAATTATATGGTCCAACGAAGCAAATCCCCCGACAATTTCGACTTTTTCCAGAACGTTTAACACTCGGATATGAAGCCAGCGAGGCACTCCGAACCAAAAAAAAAATAGCGCGGAAATTTCCCAAACCTTAGGATGTTAACGTACTTTACGTGTTCTTTAATCGCCAGATCAATACTATCTTAACAGTTAATTAAAATTTTAATGGCATTGTTAACAAAATACCCACACATTCAAGTACGAAAATGTCAACAGAACGAAGTCTGTTTGCGATAGACATTTTCATCGCAGATTGTTGTTTCGTGAAAAGCTACAGAAGCATATTCGCACAGAGGTGGTGTAGGATTCAATGTTTGACGTTGTCTAAGCGAGCATATCCACCAGTTTTGCAGACAGTCAAAAATGAATACTGCGGCACACTGTATAGGGTGGCCTATTTTCGATGCCCATACAGGGTATCTCGGTTATCATCAGAGATAGAAAAAAACTAAGTACGTAGTGTCGATTTCTTTTTTCGAGAGGAATTCCACCCGTAAACAGATTTTTGATATATTTTTTAATTTTCGAAATATAGCCAAAACCCGATTTTTGGCAATTTTCAAAAATGTTAAATATCTTGCTTAAATGAAAAGATAGAGAAATCTTTAAGGGCATTTTTTGCATGTTTTTTTTTGCCCTAATTAGATAGCATTATTCAATTTTTTTTACTCATATAAATATTGATATATTACACCTAACTTTCTTATTTTAAATGGCAACCATAGTTGTCTTTGACATAAATCGAAAGCTTACTGTTTGCGCTTTTCAAAAATATATAATTTGTTATAGTTACCTTTTAAAATACGAATGTTGGCTGTAATATATCGATATTTATATGAGTAAAAATAAATTAAATATTGCTATCTTATTAAGGACAAAAAACCATGCAAAAAATGTCTTTAAATTGTTTCTCTATCTTTTCGTAGCGAGATATTTAACATTTTTGAAAATTGGCAAAAATCGGTTTTTGTCTATATTTCGAAAATTAAAAACCTGTTTACGACAATGAATTCCTCTCGAAACAAAAAGATCGAGACTACGTACTTAGTTTTTTTCTATCTCTGATAATAACCGAGATACCCTGTACGGGCATAGAAAATAGGCCACCCTGTACATTGCTCATGTTCTTAATACTAAGTACACTGAGAACAACTAAAAATTTCAACAACATTTTAAGCAATAACATACGACGGATGATTTACATTGCATGTCGCGTTCAACAAAATTAATTTAGTAAAAAAAAATAATTGAAGGTCGAATTAAGCATAACTTTTTTGGAACAAGTTTACTTTAACGGACTTTGTCAGAAATTGATAAAATTAAGTGGACTAATAAAACTGGACGTCCTGAGCTCAAATCTGTTAAAATTATTTGGCGCTCTCAATTACTTAGCGTAAAAATTCATTATAAAAGTTCCGTTTGACAGTTAGGTTAGGTTTTTTAATTCGAATTTTCTCATGTTAGGATGGCTAAATTGTCTGTGTAAAGTGTACAAATATGATTATAAGGCATACATGAAACTATATTTGTATTGATTTTGTGTTAAAATAAGCTAAAAATAACGTAAATCTTATAACATACCCAAACTCACAACTGTCATTTTTTGCCGTCTTGAACTACTATTTTCACCTTTCTTGACCTTTCTGAGTCGTAAGGTGGACTCATATAGATCTATAAGGATCAGATCAGTTTCAGTTGGAACTAAAATTTTAATTTTAAGCGACCGTAAATTTATTTTTTTAACTTTTAACGTATGATTCGATTATCACTTTCATTAAAGCAACATCTATCACTTCAGTTTTTACCCAATAATCAACTGTGTGTACGCGCGTGTGTGTATGTTCCAGACGTTAAAATTGAAAATTTTTGACATAAGTTGTCGATAGAGAGATTATATTACAAAGTGCGTGCGTTTATTTATTTTTTTAAATATGTATTAACTAATATACAAGGTGTTTAAGCTGTAACGGTAATCCTAAATTACATACAAACCTTAATAGATAAAAATATTTTGTTTATGTAGGATTGTAGTCTATGCTAAGGTCTATAAAAAACCTTTAATAACTTTTCGAAAAAATTTAAAACTACGAAATTATTTAAAAAGTTTTGAAAATTTTTCTCGAAAGCTGCTTTAACTAAAATTTATAAATTTAAGTATGTTTAGAGTATATTTTTTTTAATGAAATGCCGTCTGTTTACGTCATTGTTATGTATCTTACTTTAACAAATAATACATAAACGTGATTTAACATAACTTTATTCTGCTTGTCACATACTCTGTACATTTTACCTAGTGTCTACGACACCTTACACGACCTATAATCAGACCCTCTGATGAAAGAAAACACAATGCCGATGGAATAGTGTTGCGCACAGCGGCACGTCATCTAATTTTAGCGTTCCCCATTAATCAGCTTTAAAAAAAAAAACTGTTACACGAATATCGGCCACTTAATAAAGAAAGCCTATACTCGTACAACAAGAACGGGTGATTCGGACTCGCGGCTAAGTCAGACGAGAAGGGGTAGGTCCAGATTAGAACTAAACTTGTAGATATCAAAAGGGCGCCACACTATTTATTCTGTAAGGTAAAATAGCGAAAAAACCTAAGGAAAGAAATAAAAGAACTCGTAGGCTTGAACGGTATATGCCTTTAATAACACCAAACACAAAAATGAAAATAACAAACAAAATATAGAACGCACTTGACAATAAAATGGTCCTCGCCTCAACAGACTTAGAAGGCCACTACGAAGAAACCCTTCGTTATAATTAAACCTAAATAAAATATGTACGACGAAATAAGATCGGTCCTGTTCCGGGGTTTGCAAGTACCTATATAAAAAACACCAACATATATTTATACCTGTATGTAAGACTGATAACACAACGTCAATAAAGTGGAAGAGCTCTCCAACCTATCAAAACTGTGGCAGTAAAATCGCCAAGCGGTAACGTAAATAAAAAATGCCTTGCAAACCGAAAACGGTCTCTAACTTATTAATCGTAGCTTTCAAATAAGAATTTAGTGACACCAAAGCCACTCAAAGGTTGTTGAGAACGTAGGATGTATCATGGACGTAAGGTCCTGTTAACAACAATATAAGAATTGATTTAAACGTTAATAAATGACACTAGCAAAAATACAACGTAATGAACTAAACGTTAATACATAACGCCAAAGCAAAACAGTGAACTAACTATAGTACGAGCTGAGGGCTCTACAATAGTTAACGTAAGATAATAAAAATATTAAGAACGTAGCTAGTCGGGGCTTAAATATGTAAGCTTAGCTTTCGATGAGCCGCCGAAGGCACGATGAAAGAGAAGAGGGCCGGAACTGCTGTCCGTAGTCCAAACTAACAGATAAACATCCACGGAACCAATCTTCAACGGAGTATCAAACGTCCGATCACAACGTTAAACGAAACTTGGAGAAAAGGACTGAGCTTAACCTCCAGCTCAAAGCAAAACGTACATCCAAACGTTACACAAACGAAATATCAGCCAATTTAAGTACGAAACGTAAACACCTAAAAAGAAACGAAATGTAAGATAACCTCCAATTTTCACGTGGCTTGAAGAAAAGATTTACCTGTTTTATGTGCCGCTAAATAATCCAACGGTTTTATTTGGCTGGACCAAATTCGCCGTACGCGTGACTACAAAAGTCGAGATCCACCAAAATTTACAATATTTCCCTGGATATTCACCCTGCACAAATCACAGGTGTATCACCAAACCAGACAATAACCGGAAGTGCGTGAACGGTAGACAATACCAATTGACATGCGTGAAAATATACTAGACACTGGAGCTACTAAAATAAAATAAAACTACTGCTCATGGGACCTAACTCCCAATCGGACAATAATAACGTAACAAAACTCTTACCGACCTCTAACGTGACCCTCTGATGACAGTTAACAGAATGCCGATGGAATGGTGTTGCGCACAGCTGCACGTCATCTTATATTAGCGTTCCCCATTATTCAGCCTTAAAAAAAAACCTTACCGACCTCTAACCTGACCCCCTGATGACAGTAAACAGAATGCCGATGAAATAGTGTTGCGCACAGCTGTACGTCATCTTATTTTAGCGTTCCCCATTATTCAGCTTAAAAAAAAAACTCTTACCGACCTCTAACCTCACCCTCTGATGAAAGTTAACAGAATGCCTATGGAATGGTGTTGCGCACAGCTGCACGTCATCTTATTTTAGCGTTCCCCATTATTTAGCTTTAAAAACAAACTCTTACCGAACTCTAACCTGACCCTCTGATGAAAGTTAACAGAATGCCGATGGAATGGTGTTGCGCACAGCTGCACATCATCTTATTTTAGCGTTCCCCATTATTCAGCTTTAAAAAAAAAACCGTTACCGACCTCTAACCTGACCCTCTGATGAAAGTAAACATAATTCCGATGGAATGGTGTTGCGCACAGCTGCACGTCATCTTATTTTAGCGTTCCCCAATATTCAGCTTTAAAAAAAAACTCTTACCGACCTCTAACCTGACCATCTGATGAAAGTAAACAGAATGTTGATGGAATGGTGTTGCGCACAGATGCACATCTTATTTTAGCGTTCCCCATTATTCAGCTTTAAAAAAAAACTCTTACCGACCTCTAACCTGCCCTTCTGATGAAAGTAAACAGAATGCCGATGGAATGGTGTTGCGCACAGATGCACGTCATCTTATTTTAGCGTTCTCCATTATTCAGCTTTAAAAAAAAACTCTTACCGACCTCTAACCTCACCCTCTGATGAAAGTAAACAATGCCGATGGAATGGTGTTGCGCACAGCTGCACGTCATCTTATTTTAGCGTTCCCCATTATTTAGCTTTAAAAAAAACTCTTACCGACCTCTAACCTGCCCTTCTGATGAAAGTAAACAGAATGCCGATGGAATGGTGTTGCGCACAGATGCACGTCATCTTATTTTAGCGTTCTCCATTATTCAGCTTTAAAAAAAAACTCTTACCGACCTCTAACCTCACCCTCTGATGAAAGTAAACAGAATGCCGATGGAATGGTGTTGCGCACAGATGCACATCTTATTTTAGCGTTCCCCATTATTCAGCTTTAAAAAAAAACTCTTACCGACCTCTAACCTGCCCTTCTGATGAAAGTAAACAGAATGCCGATGGAATGGTGTTGCGCACAGCTGCACGTCATCTTATTTTAGCGTTCTCCATTATTCAGCTTTAAAAAAAAACTCTTACCGACCTCTTACCTGCCCTTCTGATGAAAGTAAACAGAATGCCGATGGAATGGTGTTGCGCACAGATGCACGTCATCTTATTTTAGCGTTCTCCATTATTCAGCTTTAAAAAAAAACTCTTACCGACCTCTAACCTCACCCTGATGAAAGTAAACAGAATGCCGATGGAATGGTGTTGCGCACAGATGCACGTCATCTTATTTTAGCGTTCCCCATTATTTAGCTTTAAAAAAAAACTCTTACCGACCTCTAACCTCACCCTGATGAAAGTAAACAGAATGCCGATGGAATGGTGTTGCGCACAGCTGCACGTCATCTTATTTTAGCGTTCCCCATTATTTAGCTTTAAAAAAAAACTCTTACCGACCTCTAACCTCACCCTGATGAAAGTAAACAGAATGCCGATGGAATGGTGTTGCGCACAGCTGCACGTCATCTTATTTTAGCGTTCCCCATTATTTAGCTTTAAAAAAAAACTCTTACCGACCTCTAACCTCACCCTGATGAAAGTAAACAGAATGCCGATGGAATGGTGTTGCGCACAGATGCACGTCATCTTATTTTAGCGTTCCCCATTATTTAGCTTTAAAAAAAAACTCTTACCGACCTCTAACCTCACCCTGATGAAAGTAAACAGAATGCCGATGGAATGGTGTTGCGCACAGCTGCACGTCATCTTATTTTAGCGTTCCCCATTATTTAGCTTTAAAAAAAAACTCTTACCGACCTCTAACCTCACCCTGATGAAAGTAAACAGAATGCCGATGGAATGGTGTTGCGCACAGATGCACGTCATCTTATTTTAGCGTTCCCCATTATTTAGCTTTAAAAAAAAACTCTTACCGACCTCTAACCTCACCCTGATGAAAGTAAACAGAATGCCGATGGAATGGTGTTGCGCACAGATGCACGTCATCTTATTTTAGCGTTCTCCATTATTCAGCTTTAAAAAAAAACTCTTACCGACCTCTAACCTCACCCTGATGAAAGTAAACAGAATGCCGATGGAATGGTGTTGCGCACAGCTGCACGTCATCTTATTTTAGCGTTCCCCATTATTTAGCTTAAAAAAAAAACTCTTACCGACCTCTAACCTCACCCTGATGAAAGTAAACAGAATGCCGATGGAATGGTGTTGCGCACAGATGCACGTCATCTTATTTTAGCGTTCCCCATTATTTAGCTTTAAAAAAAAACTCTTACCGACCTCTAACCTCACCCTGATGAAAGTAAACAGAATGCCGATGGAATGGTGTTGCGCACAGATGCACGTCATCTTATTTTAGCGTTCCCCATTATTTAGCTTTAAAAAAAAACTCTTACCGACCTCTAACCTCACCCTGATGAAAGTAAACAGAATGCCGATGGAATGGTGTTGCGCACAGATGCACGTCATCTTATTTTAGCGTTCCCCATTATTTAGCTTTAAAAAAAAACTCTTACCGACCTCTAACCTCACCCTGATGAAAGTAAACAGAATGCCGATGGAATGGTGTTGCGCACAGATGCACGTCATCTTATTTTAGCGTTCCCCATTATTTAGCTTTAAAAAAAAACTCTTACCGACCTCTAACCTCACCCTGATGAAAGTAAACAGAATGCCGATGGAATGGTGTTGCGCACAGATGCACGTCATCTTATTTTAGCGTTCCCCATTATTTAGCTTTAAAAAAAAACTCTTACCGACCTCTAACCTCACCCTGATGAAAGTAAACAGAATGCCGATGGAATGGTGTTGCGCACAGCTGCACGTCATCTTATTTTAGCGTTCCCCATTATTTAGCTTTAAAAAAAAACTCTTACCGACCTCTAACCTCACCCTGATGAAAGTAAACAGAATGCCGATGGAATGGTGTTGCGCACAGATGCACGTCATCTTATTTTAGCGTTCCCCATTATTTAGCTTTAAAAAAAAACTCTTACCGACCTCTAACCTCACCCTGATGAAAGTAAACAGAATGCCGATGGAATGGTGTTGCGCACAGATGCACGTCATCTTATTTTAGCGTTCTCCATTATTCAGCTTTAAAAAAAAACTCTTACCGACCTCTAACCTCACCCTGATGAAAGTAAACAGAATGCCGATGGAATGGTGTTGCGCACAGATGCACGTCATCTTATTTTAGCGTTCTCCATTATTCAGCTTTAAAAAAAAACTCTTACCGACCTCTAACCTCACCCTGATGAAAGTAAACAGAATGCCGATGGAATGGTGTTGCGCACAGATGCACGTCATCTTATTTTAGCGTTCTCCATTATTCAGCTTTAAAAAAAAACTCTTACCGACCTCTAACCTCACCCTGATGAAAGTAAACAGAATGCCGATGGAATGGTGTTGCGCACAGCTGCACGTCATCTTATTTTAGCGTTCCCCATTATTTAGCTTTAAAAAAAAACTCTTACCGACCTCTAACCTGCCCTTCTGATGAAAGTAAACAGAATGCCGATGGAATGGTGTTGCGCACAGATGCACGTCATCTTATTTTAGCGTTCCCCATTATTTAGCTTTAAAAAAAAACTCTTACCGACCTCTAACCTCACCCTGATGAAAGTAAACAGAATGCCGATGGAATGGTGTTGCGCACAGATGCACGTCATCTTATTTTAGCGTTCCCCATTATTTAGCTTTAAAAAAAAACTCTTACCGACCTCTAACCTCACCCTGATGAAAGTAAACAGAATGCCGATGGATTGGTGTTGCGCACAGATGCACGTCATCTTATTTTAGCGTTCCCCATTATTTAGCTTTAAAAAAAAACTCTTACCGACCTCTAACCTCACCCTGATGAAAGTAAACAGAATGCCGATGGAATGGTGTTGCGCACAGCTGCACGTCATCTTATTTTAGCGTTCCCCATTATTTAGCTTTAAAAAAAAACTCTTACCGACCTCTAACCTCACCCTGATGAAAGTAAACAGAATGCCGATGGAATGGTGTTGCGCACAGATGCACGTCATCTTATTTTAGCGTTCCCCATTATTTAGCTTTAAAAAAAAACTCTTACCGACCTCTAACCTCACCCTGATGAAAGTAAACAGAATGCCGATGGAATGGTGTTGCGCACAGATGCACGTCATCTTATTTTAGCGTTCTCCATTATTCAGCTTTAAAAAAAAACTCTTACCGACCTCTAACCTCACCCTGATGAAAGTAAACAGAATGCCGATGGAATGGTGTTGCGCACAGATGCACGTCATCTTATTTTAGCGTTCTCCATTATTCAGCTTTAAAAAAAAACTCTTACCGACCTCTAACCTCACCCTGATGAAAGTAAACAGAATGCCGATGGAATGGTGTTGCGCACAGATGCACGTCATCTTATTTTAGCGTTCCCCATTATTTAGCTTTAAAAAAAAACTCTTACCGACCTCTAACCTCACCCTGATGAAAGTAAACAGAATGCCGATGGAATGGTGTTGCGCACAGATGCACGTCATCTTATTTTAGCGTTCCCCATTATTTAGCTTTAAAAAAAAACTCTTACCGACCTCTAACCTCACCCTGATGAAAGTAAACAGAATGCCGATGGAATGGTGTTGCGCACAGATGCACGTCATCTTATTTTAGCGTTCTCCATTATTCAGCTTTAAAAAAAAACTCTTACCGACCTCTAACCTCACCCTGATGAAAGTAAACAGAATGCCGATGGAATGGTGTTGCGCACAGATGCACGTCATCTTATTTTAGCGTTCTCCATTATTCAGCTTTAAAAAAAAACTCTTACCGACCTCTAACCTCACCCTGATGAAAGTAAACAGAATGCCGATGGAATGGTGTTGCGCACAGATGCACGTCATCTTATTTTAGCGTTCTCCATTATTCAGCTTTAAAAAAAAACTCTTACCGACCTCTAACCTCACCCTGATGAAAGTAAACAGAATGCCGATGGAATGGTGTTGCGCACAGCTGCACGTCATCTTATTTTAGCGTTCCCCATTATTTAGCTTTAAAAAAAAACTCTTACCGACCTCTAACCTGCCCTTCTGATGAAAGTAAACAGAATGCCGATGGAATGGTGTTGCGCACAGCTGCACGTCATCTTATTTTAGCGTTCCCCATTATTTAGCTTTAAAAAAAAACTCTTACCGACCTCTAACCTCACCCTGATGAAAGTAAACAGAATGCCGATGGAATGGTGTTGCGCACAGCTGCACGTCATCTTATTTTAGCGTTCCCCATTATTTAGCTTTAAAAAAAAACTCTTACCGACCTCTAACCTCACCCTGATGAAAGTAAACAGAATGCCGATGGAATGGTGTTGCGCACAGATGCACGTCATCTTATTTTAGCGTTCCCCATTATTTAGCTTTAAAAAAAAACTCTTACCGACCTCTAACCTCACCCTGATGAAAGTAAACAGAATGCCGATGGAATGGTGTTGCGCACAGATGCACGTCATCTTATTTTAGCGTTCTCCATTATTCAGCTTTAAAAAAAAACTCTTACCGACCTCTAACCTCACCCTGATGAAAGTAAACAGAATGCCGATGGAATGGTGTTGCGCACAGATGCACGTCATCTTATTTTAGCGTTCTCCATTATTCAGCTTTAAAAAAAAACTCTTACCGACCTCTAACCTCACCCTGATGAAAGTAAACAGAATGCCGATGGAATGGTGTTGCGCACAGATGCACGTCATCTTATTTTAGCGTTCCCCATTATTTAGCTTTAAAAAAAAACTCTTACCGACCTCTAACCTCACCCTGATGAAAGTAAACAGAATGCCGATGGAATGGTGTTGCGCACAGATGCACGTCATCTTATTTTAGCGTTCCCCATTATTTAGCTTTAAAAAAAAACTCTTACCGACCTCTAACCTCACCCTGATGAAAGTAAACAGAATGCCGATGGAATGGTGTTGCGCACAGATGCACGTCATCTTATTTTAGCGTTCTCCATTATTCAGCTTTAAAAAAAAACTCTTACCGACCTCTAACCTCACCCTGATGAAAGTAAACAGAATGCCGATGGAATGGTGTTGCGCACAGATGCACGTCATCTTATTTTAGCGTTCTCCATTATTCAGCTTTAAAAAAAAACTCTTACCGACCTCTAACCTCACCCTGATGAAAGTAAACAGAATGCCGATGGAATGGTGTTGCGCACAGATGCACGTCATCTTATTTTAGCGTTCTCCATTATTCAGCTTTAAAAAAAAACTCTTACCGACCTCTAACCTCACCCTGATGAAAGTAAACAGAATGCCGATGGAATGGTGTTGCGCACAGCTGCACGTCATCTTATTTTAGCGTTCCCCATTATTTAGCTTTAAAAAAAAACTCTTACCGACCTCTAACCTGCCCTTCTGATGAAAGTAAACAAAATGCCGATGGAATGGTGTTGCGCACAGATGCACGTCATCTTATTTTAGCGTTCCCCATTATTTAGCTTTAAAAAAAAACTCTTACCGACCTCTAACCTGCCTCTGATGAAAGTAAACAGAATGCCGATGGAATGGTGTTGCGCACAGCTGCACATCATCTTATTTTAGCGTTCCTCATCATTCAGCTTTAAAAAAAAACTCTTACCGACCTCTAACCTCACCCTCTGATGAAAGTAAACAGAATGCCGATGGAATGGTGTTGCGCACAGCTGCACGTCATCTTATTTTAGCGTTCCCCATTATTTAGCTTTAAAAAAAAACTCTTACCGACCTCTAACCTGCCCTTCTGATGAAAGTAAACAGAATGCCGATGGAATGGTGTTGCGCACAGATGCACGTCATCTTATTTTAGCGTTCTCCATTATTCAGCTTTAAAAAAAAACTCTTACCGACCTCTAACCTGCCTCTGATGAAAGTAAACAGAATGCCGATGGAATGGTGTTGCGCACAGCTGCACCATCTTATTTTAGCGTTCCCCATTATTTAGCTTTAAAAAAAAACTCTTACCGACCTCTAACCTGCCTCTGATGAAAGTAAACAGAATGCCGATGGAATGGTGTTGCGCACAGCTGCACCATCTTATTTTAGCGTTCCCCATTATTTAGCTTTAAAAAAAAACTCTTACCGACCTCTAACCTCACCCTGATGAAAGTAAACAGAATGCCGATGGAATGGTGTTGCGCACAGCTGCACGTCATCTTAGTTTAGCGTTCCCCATTATTTAGCTTTAAAAAAAAACTCTTACAGACCTCTAACCTGACCCTCTGATGAAATTAAACAGAATGCCGATGGAATGGTGTTGCGCACAGCTGCACATCATCTTATTTTAGCGTTCCCCATAATTTAGCTTTAAAAAAAAACTCTTACCGACCTCTAACCTGCCCTTCTGATGAAATTAAACAGAATGCCGATGGAATGGTGTTGCGCACAGCTGCACCATCTTATTTTAGCGTTCCCCATTATTCAGCTTTAAAAAAAAAAACCGTTACCGACCTCTAACCTGACCCTCTGATGAAAGTAAACATAATTCCGATGGAATGGTGTTGCGCACAGCTGCACGTCTCTTTTTTTAGCGCACCCCATTATTCAGCTTAAAAAGAAAAAACTTTTACTGACCTCTAACCTGACCCTCTGACGAAAATAAACAGAATGTCGATTGAATAGTGTTGCGCACGTCATCTTATTCGTAACTTGTTTCGTTTTAGTGTTCCCCTTTATTCAGCTTTTAAAAAAAAAAATTTACCGACCTCTAACCTTATCCTCTGACTAAAATAAACAGAACGTTAATAGAATAGTGTTGCGCATGTCATTTTATTCTTAACTGGTTTTATTTTAGCGTTCTCCATTATTCAGCTTTAAAAAAATCTTTTACCGACCTCTAACCTGAGCCTCTGACGAAAGTAAACACACCGCCTATGAAATTGTGTTGCCCATTACCAAATAACATATTGTAGTTACTGCTTTTCCATTGCCCACATTTTGACTGAAAATTATTTATTGTAACTAAATTTTTTTATTTTATTGCGAAGATATAAGTTCACAGTTGGTTATTGGGCAAAAACTGATGTGTTAGATCTTCCTTTAGTTATCGTGATAATCAAATAATGTTAATCTACCGGCATTATTAACTACCACTACCAAATTAAAAGTAAATGGAAAAAAATTATGGTCGCTTAAAATTGAAATACTGAAACTAATCTAATCCTTATAGATCTTATTATTCCATCGGCATTCTGTTTACTTTCGTCAGAGGTCAGAGGGTGAGCTTAGAGGTTGGTTAGAGTTTGTTTTTAACGCAGATTAATGGGGAATGCTAAAATAAAATAAATTTGGAATAAGATGATGTGCAGCTGTACACTATTTAATTTTTAAACTAATGTGGCCACCAAATTTCGTTCGCCATAAATATATTGTGATTATCTTCGTAATGTTCTAATTAACCTCATTTTATTAAATGACGTCTGTGAAAATGACGTTTCATGAGTGTGGTTTTTCAAAGAAATTCAAGAGAGTCGAATAAGGTTAATCAACCAGCATTGTTAACTACCACTCTCAAATTACAAGTTATTTGTTAAAAAAATATATTTACGGTCGCTTAAAATTAAAATTTTAGTTCCAACTGAAACTGATCTGATCCTTATAGATCTATATGAGTCCACCTTACGACTCAGAAAGGTCAAGAAAGGTGAAAATAGTAGTTCAAGACGGCAAAAAATGACAGTTGTGAGTTTGGGTATGTTATAAGATTTACGTTATTTTTAGCTTATTTTAACACAAAATCAATACAAATATAGTTTCATGTATGCCTTATAATCATATTTGTACACTTTACACAGACAATTTAGCCATCCTAACATGAGAAAATTCGAATTAAAAAACCTAACCTAACTGTCAAACGGAACTTTTATAATGAATTTTTACGCTAAGTAATTGAGAGCGCCAAATAATTTTAACAGATTTGAGCTCAGGACGTCCAGTTTTATTAGTCCACTTAATTTTATCAGTTTCTGACAAAGTCCGTTAAAGTAAACTTAAGCCACTTTTTTTACCAAAACCAAGAAAAACTATCAACATAAAGTGCGAATTATTCAAGGGATAATAATTGCCTATCTAAAGAGTAAAAACGTGCTGGTTCTTCTCGGCCCAAAAATTTCGCGTGCAGAAAACTGTTGAAAACGTTCTCGCGCCTACTTTTTCTTGGATAAAGATGCAATCACTGATTGCCTGCAGCAAAGAAATTCGGTGACGAGAGAATATTATGTTTCCGGGCCAAAATTGTGAAAGCACAACGTGGAAAACTTTACAAAAGTGTATTGCTTTTTCCAGAATAATGCTAACGCACTTAAGCCACTTGTTCTACAAAAAAAATCAATAAAAACAGCTTTGAAGTCGGCAACCATCCAGCATAGTCTACCGATTTGACCCCTTTAGTCTATTATCCAAGTATTTCCACTTTTAAACAAATCATTTAAAGGACGAAGATGTACGCTTTTTGGGGTTGTTTCTCAAGATGAAAGTTATAACAACGCGTCATGAGAATCGCATTACCCCGTACAAACAACAATTACTAAGAAAATAAGACTTTGTATCACAAAACTATAATACTAAATTCTAAATACAAAAAAAAAACAATTAACCTTGAATATCAGCGATCGTATTTCAGAAGTTGTTCGAGCATTATAAGTTTAGTTCCCAACTACAGCATAAATACTTGGTTCGCATGTCTAGTAGAAGTTACTCGAATATTAAGATTATTTATGTGTTAACTAAAGCAACTGTTGATAATTATTTATCCATCACACTCATATTTTATTCGTTACAGAATTTCTGAGTAAAAAATCTACATCTTTTATAATTAAAATAATGTAGTGAAACAATAAGATTATTACCTAATCTATAAAAATCATTTTCTTAGCGAAACTTGTAATTTTTTCGAGGCATTTAATTGTTCGTGAGTGAAACTTGCATTGGATAAAACAACGTAACTTTTTTTAAATTATTAAATTATATATGGGAACTTTGGGAACTAAATAAAACAGATCTACTTGGTTTGATTAAAGCTGTAACTAATAATTTGTATTATATGCCGATGCGCAAGGCTTAGAAAATGGTTTTCAACGATCAATAAGTAAATTCTAGAGATTTCATATCTGTTCAATAAGCACACGAATCTATTCCGACAATTAATTCAGAGCAGCTACCAAAAGCGGACCTATATTTATCTCCACAAAATGACATCAACCACTTTTATTGGACATTTAAAACGAAAACGAGATTAATTACTCAAATCGATACCATAAACATACTAATTTACGAAACCCGATAGTCAACTGTTCTTTCTTATAGTGGGTGCGGCTCACTCAATTTTTTACTAACGCAGATTAAACAGAAATCTATAAAAACAATCTATAATGTCACAGACAACTATGGCCTCCATTTAAAATAAGAAAGTTGGCTGCGCCTCGGTGCGTGCAAGTTTTTGAAAACTCTTCGTTGCATATTTTTTACACTAAACACCTTCATCTTAAATAACTGAAATGGAGCAACCCTAATTTAAATAAATCTCAGCGGGTGATCAACAAAGATGACTAAGAAAACCAACTTTTACTTCAAACCACAATAAAAAATAATATCGCGATTAAAAATAACACTTAAGCTAGGCGCTGACATGCAATTAATTAGTTTTGCAACAGTTTGATTCGCGAATGGCTAAACCGCGCTCACATACGCAAAAGTAAAGCAGGAGTCTCATAGATGCAAGCATGAACTGCGAAAATTCGTTGGTTTAAAGGAAAATGCGCCATAGCTTCATAAATTGCAAAGACTCTCAAAGATCTTTTGACGTTTATGAAGTTTCAGTGTTACCTATGTTTTTCTTTCTATAGCCTACTTAAATCCCGTCATACATATTGGC
Source organism: Elmis aenea (assembly GCA_947652605.1). Taxonomy (NCBI): domain Eukaryota; kingdom Metazoa; phylum Arthropoda; class Insecta; order Coleoptera; family Elmidae; genus Elmis; species Elmis aenea. The sequence goes on from OX393577.1 coordinate 63,072,288, forward strand.
TAACCCTGTACATTAACGATCAAAAACAAATGAAAGTTATGGACACACATGCTCTAAGTTTGGGTTACTTTGTTCTTCAGGATAACATATTCCAAGACTTTTTGTGTAGTTTATTATTTGAAATGAAAACCAACTGATTTTAAAGTATGGACAAAGGTAGCCAATTTGTATACCTATGTATTATTGGCTACAAAACTTTTGATAAAATTAAATAAAACTTTACATATTTCTGTCGATTATATCATAAACTATGAATTTAAAAAAATGTAATTCAACAGTAACTTTTGTACAAAATAAGAGATTAAAAGTTGCCTGAGCGGTGTAAAGTTAATCCACATTAATAACTAAATCGACGAAAAATCTGGTTTCCTTTTTAATTATCCAGTAGCTAATTTGCAATTCCATATTTAAAATTAATTCGATCAGGAAAACACTAATTATTCCATAGACAAATCACTGTATTTATAACAAGTATGGCATTTCTAATGCTCCTAGCGGTCTGACCTAATCAACGTGACAGCAAATCTACATACACGAAATTGGAAGCAGAACAGGTTTTCTGGTAAGCAAAAAAATTTGCCCAGAACCATTGGCTACGAGTTGCTTTACCAAATAAAGTCATTGCCACGTTAACATGCTAATAAAATACGTTTTTTAGTCGCTTTTTTCAAGAGCTGCAATTCTGATCATACCAAAGAACGGAGACTCGTTTTAGAAAACTAACCACGTGTTAAGCCATCGTAAACAATACACAACAAAAATATACACCATCCTAAGCCTTGGTTACGATTAATAAAATATAGTTAACGTCTAGTTTTTTTGTAACCAAATGTATAATATATCCATTTCTTAAATAGACAAACGACTTTTTAAGCCCAACATTGACATTACTTTCACTGTAAACTAATAAGTCTTGATAATTCCAGACATTAAACCACGACACTGTCCTTTTAAATTTTATATTTATAGGACACTACTAAAAATTTAAATAAAAGTTTACTACATCTTCTTCCGTAACCGGGTAACGTTAAAAAACATGTTTAACAGCCCGAATGGGATCGTTTCGCAAATTAAAATATAGAATACTTTTATGTGGCTAAAATTACTGTTTATTATGCACCAACAACGTTTTTAATCAAATATGCGTTTTCAACCAATAACAAACTCAGATTTCCTAGAAACGACAAAAAAACATAATCATACACTGATAATATCCTTTTCGTGACTAACAGATTTTCATGCATTTATTGGTCGGTTCTAAGAAATCTGTGTTTGTGATTTGTCGAAAATATAAATTTGGAGAGGTAATTAAATACTTTGGTCTTGATAATTTTTTGACGAATTTCGGCGACCAGTAGCGTTACTTTAATATAGATTAAACCACCCTCCTGAGGCACCGCTCTGACAGTACTTGTAAAATTTGACATAACATGTATTTAATTCGACAGGTAGGTTAGGTGAAGGAAATTTCCTGACAAAATATAACTCGTGCATTGCAAATAATCTATAATTTTTGAAAAATCCTCACTCACGCAAGTTGAATCAAAAAAAATCGCTCGTGCACTCGTGTTTTTTTCAGCTCAACTTTCATTCGGGCATATTTACCAAAAATTATCGATAACTTTCAATGCACTTGTTACATTACTGCAGATAATTAATTACATCAGCTTTAATTTAAAACATTACACAATATGTCATTGAAATATTTACATGTCAAAACCCTAACTACTTGACAAACCTAAACATAGTGACACAGCTAATGAATGCATTTTAAAATTTTTGGCAATAAACTCACGAAAAATCTTTCGATCAATCATTCACTGCTGACAAAAGTCACTAAAGCAAAATAAATTCCCCCCAGATTATGCCAAAAATTCGCTCTTGAACATGCAAAGTACAAAAATGTTACCCCATCCCTATTCCAAATAATCTTAAGCTGTGACTTAATACCCAAAAATAACAAAACCAGTGATCTTTACAGGGCCATAAGGTTTAGATACACAGGTTAGTGTCACCAGGTGACGTACTTTAATTAACAAAAATAAGCAAACAAGCAACTGGCATTCACAAACAGATCACATACAAGTTTTCAGTTAGAAAGTAGACAGGCAGTTGTCAAAGATAATGTGCAACGACTATTTTAGTTCGAAACGCCCTTCACTTTTGCAGATAAACTCACATAATTACCAACACATATAATACTTAAATTTTTTTAAACAATGCGTCATAAAAAACGAACATCGGCTAGAATAAACACATTAAAAAAATACTTTATACAACTATTTTATTCAAGATTAAAATATGAGCTTTCAACGCTTTGTAAATGTAACAAACCATTTTTGTGTTTAAAAAATGTGCAACAAAATCAGGTTCACACAAAAAAAATTGCAAAGAACTTATTTTCAAACTAAGCGTCACCATAGCTACAAAAAAACTGAATCTTTTAAGGTCATTAGAATTCGCTAAGAACAGTCCCAACCCAATGTAAAGCTAAAATTTTCAATCTATTATAAACTAAACCATTTTTTTTTTTAACAAAGACAACTACGACTCAAGTTTATAAATTTCCTCTCCAAGACCACAAAGTTAAATATTGTAATTAATTTAATAACCCAAGTCAAATAATGTAAGTAAACGAAATCTGACGTAATCCAACCTTATTATACACCAATAAACGAGCCAAATATAACTCGGCACATATTTGTTAAAAGTAAATAAATAATTCTTTATCAGCGATATGCGTCTAATTTAGCAAAATCTAACGGAAGTACTGCTTGTAGACGTGCAGGAAACATATCGACACGTGCCACATCAAAACTTAATTAAATTTTTAGTCCAGATGCCGATAAAAGTAACCGAACGAAATTAAAAATTTATCTTGACATACATTTTGTTCATGTGCGCGCAGGCATTTTAATGCACTGCCGAAACTAATCGAGAATTTGGCAGGTTGAGTTTATTTTCGCTTGTATCAGAGTCGTTGTTGCCTATTTTTAAAACATACATGAAAGCAGATGTATTAAACAACTTAAAATTAAAATTAACAGCAATAAAATCGATTGGTAAAGCATTTAACTGTCAACTGAGCCACATAAAAAGTTAGTTTCCAATTTAAAATCGATGTGAAGAGGAACAATATTTCTATATTTTCCAGTTCTTGATAACTTAATTATTTATAAAGGGTGGTCCACTTTTTTTGTAGGAGGACCTTAACAGTCGTTACAGAAACTTATTTTAAAGCGAATATTCCATATCAACATGGGGTGCTGTATATCCCAAAAGACGGTAGCCATAATATTCCCGGTTAAAGAAATGACTTGTTTTTTTTTTTTTGACTAAACAAAACCCGATCGCTGTAGTAGTCGAGATTTGATAACTTGTCTTACAATATAATTTTTTGTCGAAGAATTATTAATTTCCCTGTACACCCATGGAAAACAAAAGGTTTGCCAAACGCAACCACAAAGTTGCTCAATTTATGGATTATTCAAATAATTCCACAGTAGCAACAATAAATGTTTGTAAGTAATTATTCTAAATAAAAGATGTATTCATGAATAACATCACATTTCTTAGATCACCGACAAAATTATTGTATTTACGATAAAACCAATTAGTAACATTAACATTTGATACTTTTAAAAATGTTTGTACATATTATGTTCTAAATACGTACTATTTTTTTCCACCGTAATGCTGATTTTATACAAAACAAGGATTAAGCAACAAATAAAACAGTTTTGTACAGTATTAAAAGATTAATGCTTCTCGTGTTGTATTTTTTTTTAAATGAAACTACAATTTCGTTAGTAAAATAGTGAAAGTTTATCAAATTTCGACGTAAATAGGTTAGTTTGCTTATGTAAACATGAGCGATGTTTGTTTAGGTTTGTTGTTGCATGCAACAACAGGTTTGATGTGTGCAGTGACTTAAATTTATTATATCTGAGGTGATAAAACGCTTTTTGATATTCGTACGCTTATGAATTTTAATAGTTATGCATAAACGTTGATTAAGAAAAAAGAATGTTGTTGCTATGGTTTTGTGTATCGTTTTATTATTTACAAAGAAAAAAACACGTTAGTTCTGTAGCGGGACAATTCATCAACAAATATGAGTTGAATGATTAAATGGTGCCTGTCCACGTGAGAGTAAACTACTCTCGATAGCAGCGTCGCCAAGGATACAGCCCCTGAGAGTAAAGGCTCCCCCAGACAGACGCGTTATACCGCTCGGTACGATACAATCGGTATGGGGATTACCCTTACAAGATGACCCAAAAAGAATCAAACTTATTTCGGACATACAAATTAAACCCCCTTGTCATTGCTAAACAGGTATATCGCGCTCATCATTGGTGTGGGCGCTTCCATATGCCAAAATCTTATTAAGATATCGTCCCGAATCGTACCGTATCGCCTCTGTCTGGGGGAGCCTTAACTCGCGATTGGCTGTATCCTTGGCGACGCTGCTATCGAGAGTTGTTTACTCTCACGTGGACAGGCACCATTAGAGCCATCTTAAGTAGATGTTTTGAGAGATTTCTCCGAAACGTCCTTGATACATCAACTAATTTTTCAGGACATAATTCTTTCATCATTTTAATAGTGAATTTTGTCAGCTTGTGCGTTAGTAAGGGCAAAACCTTTTAGAAATGTAACAACAGTATTTTTTGAAACTATGGAAACCATTTTGGGGGGAAAATAAAAAATAGTTTTCCAATTTTATTTTAGTTATGTGTTCACCTATTTTTATAATATTTTATTACAATAACATTGAACAATTGACAGTAAAAACTTGTTATTAAAAATTCTATATGGTTCTAAAAACGTAGCTGTTTTATCTTTAACGAAGTCTACATTAACTTAAAGTACTTATGTCATTTGCAGTTAAAAACGTTTTATCAACAAACACTAAGTTTATTTTTGGGCATATATCCTTGCTTAAAATTGTTTAGAGTCATTTTAATATTTCATGTTGATAAAGAGTACAAATGAACTAATTTTAATCCACAAATCAACACGAGCAACGTACGAGCCAGTATTTTAATTAAAATGTGAAAAAAAATTTATGGATCTCCGCTAGAATCCAATGCTTGGACGTTACGCGTATTGTCAATCGCTGAATACATTTCCCGAAAAGCTCCGATGTAAACTGCATTTTAATTTAAAAAAAGGAAGACTTAATCCTGCAAGAATAACTTTCAGTTGACTAATTAAAATGTATTATGACATCAAACGCGTTCGAGGCGCTAAAATTGCGTTGAGCACGGAATTAATCCCATGAAGTTCTTTTAAAAATATTAATAACGTTTTTTTGAAAGTATAATTAAGCAGCGGTTGCTAAAAATATAATCTCGGTGCTTTGATGGAGTATCCCAACTTGCATAATTAAAAATAGTCGGTTTTAATTTTCTTGGCCGAGTTTTTTCTTAATTTGTTGCAGTTTTTCTTTTTTTTTAATATATTTTGTACACATTGCAATGGTCAGCGATTCTTGTACAGGGTGGTCCACTATTTTGTAGCAGGACTTTAACAAAAATTTATTTTAAAGCGAATATTTCACATGAACATGGGTCCATAAACGTTTCATTTTAAATACACAGGGTGTTGAAATTTTCGAAAAAATATCCATAAATTTTAACCGTTTCTTAACCAGTAGATATATCAAAACCAAATTTGGTATACAGCACCACCTTACAGGTTACCACAATCGTTAAGAATGTCAAGCCCCACAAGCAACCAGTGGCGGAGTTGTGGGGGTTCAGTTTCAATAAATTTTATAAAAAACTAGTACGCCCTTGTTCAAAATCAAGTTCGAACTTATTTTTGGGTAGAGCTAATTTTTCGCGAGAATAGTAAAATAAGTCAAATTTCGCGCCAAACGGTGGTAGATACGAAGAAAAGTCAAGAGACACTTTTTGTTAAGAATAAAATACTCTACCCAAAAACAAATTTTGGACAGGCCTGTACAAGTTTTTTATAACAATTATTGAAACTGAACCCCCACAACTCCGCCACTGGTTGCTTGTGGGGCTTGACATTCTTGCCGAATGTGGTAACCTGTAAGGGGGTGCTGTATACCAAATTTGTTTAAATATATCCACTGGTTGGAAAACACCCTGTATCTTTAAAATTAAACGTTTAAGGACCCATGTAACAGCAGGTATGGTATGTACGGATTTTTTGCCCGAGCGCATTAATGTCAATTATTACTCCCAACTGTTATCCGAGCGACTTAAACCCGCTTTTCGATTAAAAAGGCGAAATCGATTCATCACAAACGTGATTTTTCTTCACGATAACGCTCGTCCCCATGGCGCTCAGTGGACCTACCTCACCCTCCATGGAGTCCTGACTTATCGCCTTGCGACTTTTATTAGTTTGAGCCTCTTAAAGTAGCTCTAGGCGGCAAAAGATTTGAATATAATGATGCGGTGAAAAACTTTGTGCTAAACTGGCTAAGCACGCCAACCAAAAAATTTTATAAAGAAGGTATTATGAAGCTTCCAAGAAGATGGCAAAAGTGCATAGTTAGAAGGAGAGTACGTCGAAAAATAGTGTATGCTGTGTTGTAAACATTTTGTTTAAATAACGCGTTACAAATAAATTCCGGGTTAAATGTGAACTACCCTCCTAAGAACACTAAACCAAGAATTCATACAGAGATTAGGCGAGTAGCTGTAATTTAAACAGGGTTTTTCAGACATCGCCATAAATTAAACCAAAAACAAACGGCGACTAACGACAGTTAAGTTATTCAGACTACTAAAACCGTAAATAAAAATAACAATCATAAAATGCGGCACATAAAAAAGCTTTCACTTTCAGAGGAAGTCGCATTAGAACCAACTAAGTGTCACATCAATTAAGACACAAACTTGTGTCGTCAGTTTATTATTGAACGCAGAGCCGACTTGCATATAAAATTAAGATACGTGCCACACTACAACATTATTTACTCGCAAGTGTTACGACCTGGGAGATAATTAATTTAATTTACAAACGAACATGTAAGTGTGTTCCCATAGAAAATTAAGCCAAAAAGCTAATCACAACAACATAACATTCAACACTCAAGCTAAGTAACACATAATTGATGTTTTGTTTTACAATATTAGCATTACAAATGAATGCAACATTACGTTTCTAGGCTAGCTTTAATGGATATTTATGTGGCTGTTTAAAATATGATTTAGGATTTAAAGTCCATTAAACAACGAGCAAATACAGACACTTTTGTGCGATCGTAGGGGAAAGTCTGGTAATATCGGACAGCGGGTAAGTGGTTTTTCGGGCACTTGCCATGCACAGAGGCACCTATCGCGATATTGGCTGTTGATAGCAACTAGTAGAAGGAAAACGCACACTACATTAGAATGCGTCGTTTCCGTGTGTCAAAGCAATAGAGTTTTTTCTGTTTAGAGAGTGTTTTTTCGTTGACGAAGCTAAGTTTGGAGTGCTGATCCTGCTTAAACGTATAAGTACAATCACTTTTTAAGTGTATTGGTAGCAACAAGAAATATTTTTTTTAATGTTTTACGCTTAAATCTGATCAGGCCTGGATAACCAAAAATATGTAATTTTCTAAACATTAAATCATGTCCGATATAACCCTCCAACTTTTTGAATGGGCAAAAAGTAAGGTCTTTTTCGATTGCCTAAAAATGGTAAAAAATTTCCCCCTAGGGGTAATTCCTTTATGGGTGTTTGTACAACATATCTAAGTATGCTTTGATGCGTAGTATGGTCAAATTGAGCCTTTAACAAATTCACAAATAGTAAAAAAGCTTAACCGTCCGATATAACCTAACCTTCCCCTACTAGAAACAGTTGTTTGACGGACGCGTTATCAACCATAAAGTACTGCATTTCCGGCCCTATACTTAGCAACGGCCGAAAAAATCTTTTTCGGCCGCTACAGCGTACGAAAAATATCATTTGCATTAAGCAGAACGGAAAGCGCATGTGCGTGTCTAAATATAAGTTCTCTGAGATTATGGCTTCCCCGCTAAGGGTAGTGACGTAGAGGTCTTTAGGTTGTTGACTGTCAGGTAGTTTATAACCTAATATTTTCGTGTAAAATGTAAAAAGTAAAGCAGATAAATATTTTAAAATTGCAAAAATTTATCTTTTATTATGTATTCAATTAAAAATTTTTACAGTTCTGCAGATTGTATTTCTGTACTTCGTCTTTATAATGGTTTTATTAGTACTAAGTATATTATCAAAACTAATAATGTTATGTATGTAACACAAAATAAACTTTCACGATTTTTTTTTCCCTCTAAAAAGCATCAAACTATAAAAATACTCGGTATTTTTATCTTATATTCTTAGAAGGCAGTTTATTAAGATCTACGTCTGGAAGATGGGAATTTTCCAAGATTAATAACACATTTTGTATATCGCTAAGTACTATAAAGTATTTCACGTGTTACTTTCATGTAAACTTTGACATTTTTTACACAGCTACTTCTCAACGAATTATATTTACGACTCGGTATTGTTTGAGCGTATTTTGTTTTGGTGACGAATTCATTATGCGACAGTGAAAATAAATTTTTCATTTCTAAATTGCAACGACAAAAATTCGAATTTCAAATATCCTCCGCTCACACCAAAGTGCGGACTAAAGAGCTCAAACAGAAGAAACTCATGCATATTCTATGACATCTCAGCGTAAAAAAATACGTGCAAAATAAAAAACATACACTTAAAATCGAAGTGAATGTGCAACCTTACAAATTTTATACACAAAGAGGCTGATCTCCAAGCTCATTCACAGCAAACGAGATAGATAATATCTTTAAAATGCATCCAATAAACTTTTAGTTTAGTGAAATGAGGAGCGCACAAACGATGTTTATCAACAACCGATGAGGACCGGTGCCAAGAATGTAGGTAGCGCCTACCACAAGCTTAAACTCCATCGGTAGATCGAAGATACACTGAACAATAATTTTACTATTTTCTCATATACATATAATAATAGCATGTACAGGATCACTTAGTTTATTAGATATTCATGGGAAAAAGTAAGCAAAAAAAAAACTTTTTTGTGCGATCGTACTAGAAACAGCTGTTTGACGGACGCGTTAGCAGCCATAAAGTACTGCATTACCGGCGTAACCCTTAGCAACGGCCTAAAAAGTACTTTCCCGGCTGTTACTCTTAGCAACAATATATGATATGGTACCTACACGTTATGTAATTAATAATTAATCAATGTTTAAATTTATGAATAAAACATTACAATCGCACAAAAAAAGGTTATTTAAATTATGTACAGAATTATGCAAGTACGTTTCCACCGCTAACAGCATACGCCGTCATCTGTCAGTGACAGAATGTCACGAAAATTGTAACCTATATTTTTGAAAAATACTAAAAATTCAAATTGTTTTTAATTCGATCGCACAAAAAATTTAATATGCACCTCGGCCAAAACGTACTTTTTCGTCCTTGCCTATTTACTGGTTTAGACTCAGACGCGGCCGAAAAAGTTACACGTTTTGGCCTTGATACATAAATAACTATTATTTAACCTTTTCGTTGTCGTTGTCGGTGCATCTATTTACCGCCCAACTATGTACACTAACGTATAATGACTCTCAAAGAGATGGGCATCAGTTTGTTAAAATTTACTTGACGATATTCAAATTTTGTCAAATTTTAAAATAAACCGGTTCGAATTGACCAGGTCTTACTTTATTTAATTATCTCTTATTACCTCGCTTCTAACAAACACTTGCGTTAACCCAAATTGAAAGTGTCTAATAATAAACACGTCCTGAATAATTCATATCGCGCCGATTTGCTTCCTAATCCGCGAGCGGAATGTTTACATTTCCCGATGGAAAATATCTTTGATTTCGTCAAATCCTCAAGGATCAAATGTAAATCTAATCCCTAAGTGCCTCTATACGTGCAACCGCACTTGAGAAATTTTACGGTTGGCGGTAAAGTAAAAAAAAAACATAAAATGGAATACGGTCAATCGAAAGAAGAAGAAAAAAGGTTCGCCACAAGGTCCGCATGAGTGTCTAAATTCTGCAATTTACGGATTATGGCATGTACTTAGTGCTAAGTAAACCGTACGTTAACATACTTGATTTATGTGGATGCTGGAAATTTCCGAAATTACACATAAAAACGTTTAAATTTATACTCCCTAGTAATTTATCTGCAAAAGCTGCGTTTACAACTGGCGTTTGATTACAATATCAGAAATAATTCCCAGAAAACATACTGAAAAGCTCTACTTTTACAAATTACTTTCAATTTTTAGTTTTCCATCAACATTTGTTCTCAGTTTAAATGCATTCCCAAAGCTAGCGTTTGTATTGTACTATTTGGCTCGTGAAAAAACAAAAAGAAACTGTTTTTTAATTACCAAAAGTGACATAAAAATATAACACAGAAATCAGTTTTTGTAAATAACATCGAGCAAATGCATGCTTCGAGATTTTGTGTTATACAGGGTGCCCCAGTTATCGTGAACAGAATAAAATACTCTACAAATTGACGTTAAAATCAGACATAGCGTCCATAAGAAAAAAATTACCTGATGATGGTTTTAAAAAAAAAAACGAAACGTTGCATGAAAAATATTATTTGAGATTATGATTTCTCGCAAAGAGTGGCCATGAAAAAGTTTTGACAGAAATGAAATTCGACAACAAATGAAAAAGTTACGGGGGAAAAACAAAAATCCGATTTTTTACTTTTTCCCTTATACTTACTTATCTCAAAAACTAAAAAAGCTAGATTAATTCTGTTTGCGTGAAATTATTAAGCACCTGGGTATACAACTTTGCCCTAATTTAACTGAAGTCGTAACTGACCGTTTACGAGATCCCCATAGTGGTCCTCAAAAACGAGAACCCTGTACAGGTAGAACAAAATTGAGGGGTGACCCAATAACATATCAAAAAATTATAAGTAAGGACCACCCTAATAAATGGGATTTTATTATACAGGCTTTCCGGGGCCATTGTTCATGTTACAATCTTCGCTTCCGGGTTGAGAACCGCGTCTTCTTTGATTAGTTCAAGAATCAGCCGCTTTATCCTGGTATTTTTTAAAAGTGCGGCATTATTTCTCAAACTTTGCTTTTCTAACAGAAACGTAAATGACAAACAGAAAAACAAAATTAGCGTAAGTATAGAGTTGCGACTTCTGCTTCTTGTGCAAATAAGGCAAATTGGTTTTACTTGAAAATGCAAGAGATGCATCCGTTCGTCTTATTTAATCGTGTCGTGTCAGACTTGGAAGATAACCGATTTACATTCGCTCCTGTGGTATATTTTTCTCAAAGACGGGCATTTCGTATTCGGTGAGCGTAGATACTGTTTTTGGTTGTCGGTCACATACTCGAGAATCCGTCACTTAGGTACGTAGGTGGCGACGGAGCAGTTCAATAGCCCTATCGGCGCTATAATTGGTAACGACATAAGGGCGTGGTCGGTTTTCAAAGTGCATTCTGTATGAGTATAAACGAAATGTTGCATATGAATGACGAGCGATGCGGAATTGGCGCGTTTAAAACCGGTGCGCGCTTGATTAATGATGTATCTCGTGTTTATTTCGAGCGTTTGTCGTCTAAATGTCAAATAATGGGGTTGGAGTGACAGTAACAAGTATTAATAGCTTAGTTAAGCGTGGTTTAGACGTAACACGAAATGCATTTTTAGTAGTAGTTGCATTCGCCGTTGCAACCGTTCAAGGCCCCCACGTATCGATTTACTTGTAGCAGATGACTGCGTTTTGTTATTTATGGTTTATGCCTCGAAAAAACAAGCGATGGGCGTTTGAGTTATGAATTGGTTGAGTGATGTGGTATGTACGAGGTGCATTTAAAAATAACGCAAGCTAATAACCAACAAATGTGAGAGATGGGGTCGTTTTTTGTCACTTTTATTGGTCGTTTGTTCAGGGTCGTGGTATCGCGTGTTCCAAATAATTTCTATAACTGTTAGTATCTCGTTTATTTTAAGAGCTATAAAGTTGGTTAATTTAGAAGAAATTTACGTAGTTTTGTACCCATAACTGATCTGCAAAGACATTTTTCAAACCTGCCTAGTTCAGAAGTTATTCAAAAAATACAAAAAAATTGTCCGCTCTCCTAATATTTCCTTTGCCTATAAATACATTGATTAACAATAGTACTTCTCCGAAAAAACTTATTGGCTTCATGTTGATGTAATCAGATACCGTATTGAACGTTTCGCCTATCTTGAACCATCATCAAATTTGTTATTTCCTTATTTCTAAAGATCGCTATTTTGGAGTTTTGCTTTGGTGGATATTCTTTAAATTTCGAATAAAGTGGTTCCGCATCTTTAGTGAACTTTTAAAAATAACTTCAAACTTAAAAAAGAAAGTGAGTTTGTTTTGTTAAGAGATCTATACAGGGTGATTTAGTTTGACTGCCGCGCCCCTATAATTTTGTTATTGTAAGAGGAAACCCCCATAAACCTTATATTTTTGTGAATCGTAGGAAATTCTCTATCGAATGATGTTCAGATGGTTTTTTTCTACGATGAAATATGTCAGACTGGCGATAGTCAACTTTTTATTTTGAAATTACATGGTATACTTTTTTTTATTGATTTTCAACGCGTTCTGGACCTTCCCGAAAACTTTGACACCATGCTAGATACTGAAGCAAGGTTTTATCACGTTATCAAATTGGCTAATTGCTATTCTGCGCATGCTAGAGCGATATGTTTTCATGTACGCTAGTCCAACGCTTCGCCAGGGAACTCTCCAGCCGAAATTGTCTCTGCAACCAAATTGTCTGGCGGGCGCTTGACGCAGCGCTGACTGGAGGGTTCTCCGGCGGCGAACGACTGTGCATACCGTTGTTAATCTTGCAAGAAAATTTGATAACAGTTATGAACTGTTTGCTCTGTCATAGTTGACAAGACTAAACAAAAACAATTGAAACAACAATGACAGCACGCACGACTTCTAGATAGTCTACTACGTTACTGAAAACAGTCGATTTTCAATTGATCAATTTTCCGGGATTTAGGAACACAATTCCGGTTTTAATTTGAACCATCCTCTTACAAGTATAATTTGATGCTCACTTCGACTTAATCAAAAACACCTTGTCCTGTCTAACTAAAGACTAACAATTAAAATTTGCAGAGCTAAATATGCAAATTTAACTTGAATTCAACACCGCACACTCCTTAAAGCGGTTAGCAGCCCGTGAAACCGCGAAGCGTAAAAATAACGCGCAGCGATAATTATAATATCATGTGTCGAACGCAATTAGTGCGTGCTTTACTTTCATTTTGAAATCAAACATGCACGACGGGGTGTTAAACTAATGGAAACCCCACCGCGATAAAGGATCCGGCAAACGTGACGGAATGCAATTTTATGAAAGATGTTACACAACGCGTCAATATTTCCAGTTCATCAGGATATGTTTTTTTTTCTTCTGTAGATACACTCGCCGGTCGACTAATTTAGTTTATCTAACACGCTTAGATTCGTTCACGATCATAAAACATAAATATTGATCGGGATGCATTAACGAAATTAAAAACGACATTACTAAGTAATTAAATTGTACCGCTAAAAGCGTACGACATTGTTTTGTAATCATCAGGACATTACAAATACGGTCTGAACTTTACACACATTGTACAGGGTACTCGAATTTAGAATTGTTTTTGGAAAATTGTCTACGCCACTGCATTCTTATCAAAAAAGTGTCTGCAGAACGTCAAAATTATTTTTCTTTATTTTCATAAACAAGCGAGATATAGTCATAAAACGAAAAGTCGAAAAATAGAGTTATCGATGATAGCTCGAAAATAAAAGACGATAACCAATTTTCGTTTTCACCAATAACTTTTTCTCGAAAAAAGAGATCGAGGAAGCGCGGTCCGTTTTTCCACAACTCTTATAGTAACCGAGATTCCCTATGAAAACATCGAAATTTGCCCACCCTGTACAGGGTGGTTCAAATTCGATGGGATTGCATGGGTATCTCGGTTAATATTCAAGATAGAGAAACGGTTAAATTACCAAAAATGTGCAGTTTTTTGAGACAAACTCAGAACCGTTTTCCAAAATATTCTATCATTTCCGGTTTTCGAGTTATTGAATAAAAAGTGTTTTTTTGTCATATTAATAATGTGTCATATCTCCGTTATTGTTGTAAATATCGAAAATATTTATGAAGATTATTTTTAGATATTTTTGTTTTGTATAAACTTTTAATAGATTTTCATATTTCAAGCAGTCTAACACACTTTCATTTTTCTACAAATGCTTCCTTCGAACATTAACATATTAATTGCACGCTACTCCGTGACCAAATTCTACACAATCTTTACATAACTCTAAATTCACACCCCGCTACTGGGAAGCAACAAACAGAATTTGGGAGCAATCGTGTCACGTAACACCCAAGGGTTACAACATACTTCACTCCCGACCGTACGTACGACCCTTTTAAAATTAAATACTATTCTTTTAGTCGTGGCGTTGCTAAATGAACCAAATAAAACCTGAAATACCTCGTTAAGCGAGTTGCTAACACAACAAACGACTGCTTACAAAATCGTTAAAAAATATACGCAAGATCCCCAATTGCTTAAGAAATAAACAAACCGTTCAAAGTCAGAGCAATATTTTTCTTAAGTGCCAGGCAAGTTAATCAGATTTATGTTTTAAAACGGCAGTTCTTATGACAAATTGATACTATTAACATTTGTTAAGGAGTACTAAAAAAACGCTCATTTTTTTGTGTCATAACTATCATTGTTATAATATAATATAATAAATTTTTCAAATAAACAGGGTGTTTCTCAAGTATTGCAATAAAAATCGGACGGCGATTCCTTATCGAAAATTAAGGGAAGTCTTTCATACAAAATTTTTTCTTTGGAGGTCTCCTTTCGAAATTATACCCCCCCTAAAGGGGTTCGGTAAAATTAGGTTTTTATTTTATTTCTCAAATCTGGATAAATGTAGGAGAACGATATTTGGTAGACGTTTAATGCTTGTTGAAAGGTTTCCAATAGTTATATTTTCAATCATCTCCCACCTTCAGAGGGGGGTTGAAAAGGGCGACCCCTGTGGTTTTTTTTATTAGAACTTTTTGGTGAACGATAGAAAAAAAAAGATCGAAGTCAAACCTACTAAGATAGCTGGGGCATCTATTATGCATGCCAAAAAGTGGACACTCACAAATGGGGTGGAAAAAAACTAGAAAAAAATGGGAAAACGAAATGAAAAAAAAAACTAGAAGGTCACTTGCATTGGCGTAGTTATCCCCCACCAGGGGGGGCTAAGCCCCCCCTGAGACTTCATTAGCCCCCCTGGCCTACACGGTTTTAAATGTTGAAACTGTCCCAAGTAGCCCTACATAATCGTAATCGACACAAAAACCATTTCGTTTAAAGTTCTATCCCCTAAATTAAAGAATTTACGAACATTTATTGTTTGCGTTTTGTAAAACAATTTTTTTTAGGCCCCCTGGCCTAAAAAACCATGAATTAGTGAGTACGCGGCTGGATTCAACAAAAGAGGAGCTTTGTTTTTTTTTTTAGCTCACAGCCTCAGTCACCTGGAGCTGCAGCCCCCCCTGGACCTCGGGGCTAACTACGCCAATGGTCACTTGGAGAGATGTGCCAGTTATCCAACGATATGAAGAGGTAGAGGAAACATAATCAAGAACTAGGAAAACGTACCTCAACACCAAAAGGCACAAGAGGATTCGATTAAAAAGAACTTTCATTTAAACACAACACATTTATACCTTACACATTTCGACATTTTTTTTTAGAAATAATTTGTAACA
Source organism: Elmis aenea (assembly GCA_947652605.1). Lineage (NCBI taxonomy): Eukaryota > Metazoa > Arthropoda > Insecta > Coleoptera > Elmidae > Elmis > Elmis aenea. Next base: position 63,088,117 of record OX393577.1, read on the forward strand.
AAAGTATAAATATGTTTTCATGATCTTCTACGCACACTTGCTGTTTTATGTTGACCAAAAATTGCACTAGAGCCATTGGAAAAATGTCCAATATCGCTTGTTTCAATACATATACAGGGTGTCCCAAATTCGAGTAAATGCATGGGGATCTCGCTTATCTTAAGAGATACGAGGTCGGTTAAATTAGGGCAAAGTTGCGAAATTAGTTGCTTATTAATAATCCAAAGAGAAATTGGAAATATCTCAAACGGTATCCGAGAAAGTTAGAAAAAACTGGAAAATACGATTTTTGAAAATCGTCTATAACTCCTTTGGAGTATGAAATATTTTAAATGTGTTAAGACATTGCCCAAGCAACTTTTCAAGCCGAATCGAATAGTGGTCACAAATTTTTTCTAGATTGATTCGTTTTTGTTTTATGACAACCAACTTTATTTTTTCTTATGGGCGCAATGTTTGCTATTCACATAATCAAATAGCATTTATTTTTCTGAATCCATTGATGTATCACACATGGTATTTTACTTTTTCTTTCATTGTCAAATTTCAAAAAATACGTTTTAAACAATAACCATTATAAATCAGGTTGGCCGGTCATTGTAGTTTATGTTGTTTCCATGACAACCGATCAACAAACTAAAAGTTTTGAAGGCCTGTTATTCGTAAAAATGAACGTTAATAACGAAGAAAAACGCGATATGCTGCCCATAAGAAAAAACAAAGTTGGTTGTCTAAAAACAAAAACGAATCGACCTAGGAAAAATTTGTGACCACCATCCGATTCGGCTTAAAAAGTTGCTTGGGCAACACATTTAAAATATTTCAAACTCCAAAGGAGTTATAAACGATTTTCAAAAATGGACTTTCCAGTTTTTCCTAATTTTCTCGGATACCGTTTGAGATATTTCCAATTTCTCTTTAGATTATCAATAAGCATCGAATTTAGCAACTTTGCCCTAATTTAACCGACCTCGTAGCTCTTAAGATAAGCGAGATCCCTATGCATTTACTCGAATTTGGGACACCCTGTATACAATATTTTATGCTGATTTGGTGGTAATCATTCTGCAACACCCTGCGTATTTTACACAAATGACTCAAAATTGTTGAAAATACGCAGTTAATAAAAATACTGACAGAATAACAAATGAAAGTATCGTGTCGACGATAAAATTTCCGTGAAAATCGAAGTGCAAAGCTTTTATTAAACTTTTTGGAAGGTCCGTCAAGTTGGAGCTACAACATAACAAAAAACAAAAACTTTTAACGTCATAATTTTTTGCTCATTTTTTGCTAATTTTTGCTATACTTTTTAAATTTTTTGCTGGTCTCTAATAGGAGATAATTAAAAAAAAAGAATTGTAACTCCAACTTTACGCTGAGTTACATTTGCTAAAAAGTCAAAATGTTTTTATGTCATAATTTTTTGCTCATTTTTTGCTAATTTTTGCTGTACTTTTTAAATTTTTTGCTGGTCTCCAATGAAAGATAATTTAAAAAAAAGAATTGTAACTCCAACTTTACGCTGAGTTACATTTGCTAAAAAGTCAAAATATTTTTATGTCACAATTTTTTGCTCATTTTTTACTAATTTTTGCTGTACTTTTTAAATTTTTTGCTGGTCGCTTTTCCAAGATATGAATTTTTTTCATAATCATTATGTGCTACAAATAGGTGGTATTCGTTGATATACAACACGAATAACTTTGAATAACCAAAATGTACGTCAATGTTTTGTTCTAATAACTTTATAATAATTTATAAAGTTAACTTATATACACACTTTCAATTTACTGATATTTAAAAGTAGTTTTGTTGCAGTTTTTGTAAAAACCATAAAGTTTCTTTACATGACTATCAGTTAAGGCATTATTACACTCTTTTATTACACTATTAGGTAATATAGAAAGGGATTTGTACCTAAAAACAGATGTTTGAAACAGAACAGAACTAGAATATCCCTGTTACAATGCAGTTTAAAACAGCATAGAATTTAATGCCTAATATAAATGAAATGCTTCATAATTTTATTGAATGTTTGGCACCCCATCATAAATTTTAATACTTGGAACTTCCAGCCACTGTTTATAAGTTACAAGTATGGGCCACTAAACATGCAAATATCAACTAACAGAATAATTATTTATTACTTACCTCAAAGTAAAAATTCAGTTTACTAAAAAAACACCAAACAATTTAGTGTGTAACCCACGGTACCTTATGACTTTGAAAAAAAAAACGCAACAAAATTATTCTTTAAAATTAAGCATTGTTATTTGCAGGTCTGAATTTATGTTTTGTTCAATTTTATAGGAGTGTAACAATGCCTTAGCTGATAGTCAGGTAAAGAAACTTAATGGTTTTTACAAAAACCGCAACAAAACTACTTTTAAGTATCAACAAATTGTAAGTGTGTATATAAGTTAATTGGTTCATCTCTTTGCATAAATTTCATTCTGGTATAATAAATGGCATGATTATTTTAGGTGACGAGGGTTTATATGTATGTACGTTTTATTTGATTTTTAAAATTAGATGTTTGTAGCAATACATACATGTATTGTTGATACGTGTACCTGTACATATATGTTTATTTAATATATAATTAAAAGCGTTTAAAAAATATTGTTTCTTAAAAAACATCCTTCGAACCCGCAACACTGTAAACCTTCTTCTTCCATGTACTTAAGTAATTTTTGCACCAAATCTAATATAATCTTTTTAATGTAAACTTGCAATATCGCAACATCGACCAATTTTTTAGCGACTTGACATCACGGAATGATGCAAATGTCTTTGTTTTCCACTTTAAATAGAAAATATTGTTTAGTAGCTTGGTATATGTTATAATTATGTCGATTTGTTGCAGTTTCTGTAAGAGACCAACCAAATATTTAAAAAATACAGCAACGATAAGCCACAAATCTTGATGTAAATAATTTTTTGCATCTCAAAGTCAAATTTCGTTTACTAAAAAAAACAAACTATTTACGACTTTTTAACCCTCTTTAGACCATTAAAGGGACACATATGTCCCACATCACATAAGAATAAAAATTAGGTTTTTGTACTAACATTTTTTTATTGTTGTAACATTGTCAACTAAAAATGTTTATTTCTACAAAAAGAACCTAGTCCTATTTCTGGTGGGTCTTAAGCATTGTTATTTGCAGGTCTGAATTTATGTATTTATTGTTCAATTTTATTGGAGTGTAATAATGCCTTAACTGATAGTCATGTAAAGAAACTTTATGGTTTTTACAAAAACTGCAACAAAACTACTTTTAAATATCAATAAATTGAAAGTGTGTATATAAGTTAACTTTATAAATTATTATAAAGTTATTAGAACAAAACATTGACGTACATTTTGGTTATTCGAAGTTATTCGTGTTGTATATCCAAGAATACCACCTATTTGTAGCACATAATGATTATGAAAAAACTACATATCTTGGAAAAGCGACCAGCAAAAAATTTAAAAATTACAGCAAAAATTAGCAAAAAATGAGCAAAAAATTGTGACATGAAAACATTTTGACTTTTTAGCAAATGTAACTCAGCGTAAAGTTGGAGTTACAATTCTTTTTTTTTTAATTATCTCGTATTAGAGACCAGCAAAAAATTTAAAAAGTATAGCAAAAATTAGCAAAAAATGAGCAAAAAATTATGACGTTTAAAGTTTTTGTTTTTTGTTATGTTGTAGCTCCAACTTGACGGACCTCTTTTTGGAATTGTAAATCAAACGCCTTTTAACTCTACCATCTACATTCGCACACGTTTTAGCATTAAAGGTTTTAAAATCCCAAAAAGAACTGTTGATAGGGAAAACGAAGTTAATTTTTGTCCGCTCTAGTCACTTACGTAAATGCTGAAAGCCAAAGGTTGCTATTTTCAATTGTTTTTCCTCGAGGGAAGTAAAAATGTTGACGGACGTTGATTTATGTTCTGCGTATTCTCATAAATATCGAATCGACCCTCTTTAATATTCTTAGAGAGTTTAGACAATAAATATGTCAATACAAGACAATTTTTTTTAAAACTTAAATTATCGATTTAAAAAATGTTTACATAAAGGGATTATCCCCCGATAAAGGTAATGTATGTCGCCGATAAACGAACTTGGATGCACATGATATGTGGTTTGGTAATATATTTGAAGCTAAACCCGCTGAACACGTTACCACGACAGTATTTTGTTATAAACCATTAATCACTTGTTTTTTTTTTTTGTTTAAGGTATCAGCCAGCCAAATAGTCGACGAATATTTTGCGATAACGTGAAGGAAAAAACAATTCGCCCGCTATCACCTGATAAACGTAATTCGTTGTTTGAATTCTCAAAGTAATTGTGTTTTTTTTTTGTCGACAGAATTATTTTGTATTGTATACAAAGTCCGAAAATTGACCTTCTTTGAAGACAGTTTTTTTATTACGGAATGGGGAATGGTCACCAGTTCCGGCATCCGAAATGTAATTGACTTTTTTAGTACTTTCGTTAAATTAACTTTGCTGTTGTGTACAAAGTAGTTACAGACTGATTATTAAAGTAACCGAATATAAATACTTCATAGTTTTTTTATGTTTCATGGTCCCATTATCATTTTAACTAGCAAGAGTTCTGAAATTGTATTGTTATTAATTTATTTTGCTAGTATGTAGGTATGCCAAAGTCGATTGTAGTACCGAGTTCTTATGATTTCATTTAATTTAGTAGAGGAGGCCGGGTATGAAAGTGACATTTTTTTGTTTATATTTAATTTCTCGTAGAGTATAACAAGTTTTTTACATCCAAACTGTATTAATGATAGATTGGACATTTGTCTTCCTTCCAAGATATTTATTCTACATGTTTCGTAAAGCATATGAAGGAAATTTGTTTTTTTCTGTAGTGACAGCTGTTACTTCCAACCTCAACGTTGGGGCTAAAAGTAACAATGATCGGGGTAAGTTGTAACTGCAAAATAATTTATAAGTAGTGGGTAGTATTCATCAACAAAGTTAATATTTGATTCCAAAATACACATTAACAAAATGAAAAAATATCCAAAAATGTGACAAAAAAATACAACCAATTGGAAAATTAATCCGACAAGTTTTGTATGTTCTCATCTACGAAAAAAAGCACCAATTATGTGCTAAGAGTGAACATTTGCGAGTGAAAGCATTTATTGGGGTTGGTTGTAACACTGTTACTTTTGACCCCAAGTGTACACAAAACAAATTGGAGGAAATCCACATTTAACCACGATTCCAACGTCAAATTATATTGTATTGTATCCACCAATAGCCAACAAAATTTAGAACATAATAATCTAGGTACTTTTTGTTCCTCTTTTAGAGATCGCCTAAAAGTCACTCGACTGGTGACACAACGCATTAATTTTTAGGCGGAAAATAGTGACTCTGGCTGGCAAAAACCTAACCTCTATGACAGATGAAAACTAGCAATGTAGATAGGGAGGTGCATGTAAATGAACATTGCACAAGCGCTTAGGGCGACATATAACAAAAATTAAAGAAACTATAGGCACTGTTACAACCTACCCGTGTTACGTTCATCCCCGGTCTCCCAACTTTTGCCCAATTAATTTTGTTTGTGTGTTGGCACGCACATTAAGCAGATTTTTTCGGAATGTGCCAATCACATCAAATAGCAATAAATATTACCAAACCTATTAGATATCTAACGAAAAAACTCAATTAAATTACCAATATTTTTTTATGATTAATATCCATTTGATTTATTTCATTATTTATCATATTTTAACGACCGAGTATCGTTTCTAACTTAAATTTGTAAGCGTGTGAACGAAAACTTTTGTTTATTCATACGAAAACGAAAAGAGTTGCATTCGCCAGACAATGGATTATGAAAAAAATGCTACTCTCACCTAAGAGATCACGTTTTCTGTTTTATTACTTATGCAAATTTTGTTTTCATTAAATTAATCTCGGGCGTTGACAGCAGGTTGATGGCACAGAAATTTTACGAACCAATATCGAATCGGCGATAAAATTTCAATGGCATCGCTTTATAGTCGGCATGGTGTATTGATTTTACTTCAATTTTGTCAAGTGGACGTCTTAATTTAAGGTCGTGATATGTGTGTCAAAAAGGTTCTGTTAGGCTTTAAATGAAGTAATATTTTGTTGGAATTTTGATAATTTTCAAGAAAAAAATGTGTTGCTTAAAAATTCAAAAATTTTTGTTTAACTTTTAATTAATAGTTATTTATGTATCAAGGCGAAAAAGTACGTTTTGGCCGAGGTGCATATTACATTTTTTGTGCGATCGAATTAAAAACAATTTAAACTTTTAGTAATTTTCAAAATTATAGGTTAGAAACTACGTGACATTCTGTCACTGACAGATGACGGCGTATGTACTGCATTACCGGCCCTCTCCTTAGCAACGGCCGTAAAAGTTACTTTTTCGGCCGTTGCTAAGGGTAACGGCCTGAAAAGTAACTTTTACGGCCGTTGCTAAGGATAGGGCCGGTAATGTAGTACTTTATGGTTGCTAACGCGTCCGTCAAACAGCTGTTTCTAGTACGATCGCACAAAAAATTATTTATATTAAAAAATTGGCGAGGGGCGTGGTCCGCCCCGGGTGGCATTTTTTTGGGCAGCACTTTTAGTCTATCCAAATGGGGTAAAAATGAAAATATCGGGGTAATGAAGGAACAGTAGATATAATAATCAGTGCTGGCACTAGCGCTAGTTCAAATGAAACATTCACATTAAAAAAAAAGAATTATTTTCGAAGCTAGAAGGTACAACGGGCTAGTCGATCTGGCTACACTGAAAACCCGCCCCCTTGTAACGACAGACTTTCCAAGTAATAAAATTTATGATAGGGTACCAACCATTCAATAAAACTATGAAACGTTTCATTTATTTTAGGCATTAAGTTCCATGCATTTTGTCTTTCCTCCCACTTTTTTGTCGATCTCTGTTGGCTTAAAAAAAAATCAAGAGTAGGCAACCCTTACTGAGAGCTAAGAGGCGCGCCTAACTCAGGGACCGCCCCGGGCGGCACAAACTGTAACTACGCCACTGCCTAGACTTTATCACACCGTTATTCGATGGGACAATTTGAGATATTACCACAACAATCTCAAACAACGATGTAAATCACAACGAAAATGTACACCAAATAAGGATATTTCACCTTTTCACTTTCCGAGCAATGACGCCAGAGGAAACACAAATCTTAATAAACATAGCCCAACTAGATACTACTGTAATAAAAGTATACTGACCTTGGCAAAATCAATCTTCAAAGTACAGCAACCAGAATATATATCCGCACCATGTAAAGTGTCCTTAGCTCTTACAGCGGCTTCTAGACTGTCGAATGTAATCTTTGTTAAGGAAAATTGATGAACTCACAGAATTATTTATAATCGCCCAAGAAATTGTTTATGGTCATCTTAATTATAAACTGAATTTTTTAGCGTTGTTTAACATTCCGATACGGACGCAAAAACAGTAAATATGTAAAACAAATAGCAATATTATGCAAATATGCTTTTTTACTTATTTAAAAAAAAGTGACAGAGTGCAGGAAGAGAACATGAATTCTACGTTTTTGTAATACAATACATCGGTGTTTTAAGCAACAAACAGACGTTATGGGTCTAATTAGGCAAAATCCAGTCAACCAGTCTCAACAATAATTTGTTCCAAAAAAATTATGCAATTTAGTAGAAATATAATTATTTTACATTGCAAAGTATGGAATAGGTAATATTTTTTATGAATTTTGTCGATAATAATAAAAAATGTATGATGCCCTTTACCAATTTTCGACAAAAGAGAAAGCGTAGTCCACTGTTTGTATTTAATGTCGATAGTTGTTTATCTAGCAACTTGTTAAAAAAAAAAGAACAATCGAAATACACCAAAAGAACGTAAACAACATTAATAAATAATGTCTGTGTCTTGGTAGTGGCCCACACTGTTTGTTTACAAACACTTTATTAATATTTAAATAGAGTTTTACATCGTTTTATACTGATTTCAAAATAATTTTTGTGTTAAATGCATTAAAGTTTTTTTGCTTATATATATTTTTTTGTTTTCACGTGCTACTAGATAGGTTTGTTTCAGCAGACGATTTTGTACTAATTCTTGAACTAATACATGAACTGGTTTAGGCACATGCGTCAATTATGGACTAATAAATATATTACTCGCTGCCGGAACGCTTCTAAGACATTCTTGTAAATGACATTAGGATCTATTGGGTTCATAGAAATGTACGCATTGCAAGTGAACATCTTGAAACCAACACTACAGGTCTTTCAAGATAACCTGAACTGTGACGCAGAAACCAAAACTTGTCTAAAGCGTTAATTACTGCGCCACATAAAAACATGCGTCTATTTTAACAACGGGGTTATAAGCTACAATAATATAACGTTTTTAGAAAGTTCTACCACTTTTTCTACCTCACTTTGCGCATTTCGCGGTTCAGTTTATCTTGAAAGACCTCTACATGGGACTGGGAGAGCGATGCATAGCTACTAGAGACCACGTTAGTTATGAACAGCGCATGCGTGTAAAAATCCCAGCGCTAGTTCTTGCTTTCGTTCATGTACTGCTTTTACCGTTCACAAACTAGTTCATGAATTGATTTGATGACTGCTGGAACAGCCGATTAACCGTCCGATGAACTATCAGAGACGGAGCAGAATCTGATAGTCAATCTGATCATGATCATAAACAGTGCTTTTGGAACAAACCTGATATACAGTGTAACCCATTTCAAAGCGGATCACCCCTATAAAAGTTTATTTATGGTCCGATTTTTATGAACTTTGTTTTTAAACGATAAAGCATCAAACACTGTACTTTGGCACCCTATTTTAAAATTCAGTTTACACTCACAAAGCCTATGATTTTTTTTCGATGTCCAAATTGGCAAAAGTTGTTTACCGATTTTTGTATCTAAAATCTGACTACACCACTGGATTCAGGGAGCCCTTAATAGGTTTGTACCAAATTTCATGAAAAAATATTTGTTATTTTTTCTTTGTGTTTTTCTATTTTTTACTTGTAAATTTAGTTGTTCACCCTTCGAAAATTAATCAAAGTTGCAATTTTAATACTGATACGAATAAATTATTGCTTATTTAAAAGATCTTACGTCAAATTTTTTTTTTTTTTAATGCCAATCTAACTTTCTTTTTTTACATGGCATAGAACACGCGTTGCCAATTTAATCACAAATATTGAATTAATAATTTATCTCTAAATAATGAATACTTTTTCATGGAATTTGGTACAAACCCATTTGAGGGCATATCGAATTCAGTGGTGTAGTCAGATTTTACATTAAAACATAGTTTGCCAATTTTGACACCGAAAAAAAATTATAGTAGGTTTTGTGAGTGTTACCTGAATTTTAAAATAGGGTGCCAAAGTACAGTTTTTGATGCTTTATCGTTAAAAAACAAAGTTCATGAAAATCGGACCATAAATAAACTTTTTATAGGGGTGATCCGCTTTAAAATGGGTCACACTGTATAAAAGTCGATGACGTCAAATAAAGCCCCAGACCATAATAACCATTTACAAAGATAAATCTTATCAAAAAAATACTTTTGTATACAAATAAATCAAGTTTTGTTTAATAAACTATGACTATATTCTCCTGACGTCATTTGTATTTTAAATCCACTGCACTTAATATACAAGATTTTTCTTCTAAAAACAATTTTTTTTCGGGACATACGAGGGGGGACCCAAAAATAAGCGGAATTATTTTCTGAAGGGCGAGCCCCTTTTAGTTCGAGCTTCTTGTGCTAGGAGAATATTCTAGAAACCCTTCTGCATCAGCGTGCCTACTGGCGTTGCTGTGTGTTGCTGCGTTCGGCTTCAGTGAATTTTTTTCGAAGACTCTTTCAACGCATCTGTCTATTTTGTGATGGCTGATTTACAAGAACTTGCGGCAGTGACATTTTGTTTCCTGCTATGGAAAATAAAAAGGAAACAATTGTTATGCTACAGACAACTTACAAAGAAGTTGCTCGCAAGTTTAAAAATGGTTTTTCCGTTTTAAACAAGGCGAAATGTCGACTGACTATCAACCTCGGCCCGGGCGTCCTTTGACCAACTGAAGAAAATGTGATACGAATTCGTTTAGCCATCTTGGAAGACCGTCGTCGGACTTTTTATGAACGTAACGTTGACTGGAGTGTCGTGGAGTTCCTATCGGCGAATTTTATCAAAAGATTTGGGTATGAAACGAGTTGCAGCAAAATTTGTGCCTCGCTTGATCACACCTCAACAAAGAGACAATCGCGTGCCGTGCCATGAAGGAGCAGTTGAAGGCCGACCTAACCAGATACCCCCCCCCGAATCATGATCGAAGACGAATCTTGGTGCTATGGTTACGACCCCGAAACGAAGCAGCCAAATTTCACTGCCGCAAGTTCTTGTAAATCAGCCATCACAAAATAGACAGATGCGTTGAAAGAGTCTTCGAAAAAAATTCACTGAAGCCGAACGCAGCAACACACAGCAACGCCAGTAGGCACGCTGATGCAGAAGGGTTTCTAGAATATTCTCCTAGCACAAGAAGCTCGAACTAAAAGGGGCTCGCCCTTCAGAAAATAATTCCGCTTATTTTTGGGTCCCCCCTCGTATATCCAAAAACCAAAATAAGTTTTGGCAACAATAACTTGAGTGCGATTTAAAAAATAAACGAAACCGTGACATCATACTATTTTGCAAATTACGGACATTAACTAAATTCCAACGTGTCTTTTTTAAACCTATTTTTTTCGTACTTTTGCTAATTTCGTATTGCATTTTCTTTCACATTTATTTATAGCCTGGAGCCATTCTCGACTTGCACTTAATTTTTACGAGGAACGATTAGTCAAGGGCTAAGAACAAAACAACCAAATTAAAAATCTTGTCCGTAAAAGCCAATTAACCAGTTTTTAAACAAAAAAAAAAGCGCTCTCGACTCCACCACGCCGCGAAGAATACGAAAGTAGGACAAGAAATTTACGAAAACCAAACAATAATTAATTCAGCTCCGATTCGACACTTTTATTAAACGAAGTGTGGGTGTACAGGTCGGGTTTTCGACTGATCTAGTTAACTGAATTTACCCGGAGAACGCCTGTTAATCACATTAAATTGAATATTTTAAGTCTGCAGACTCCATAAAGTAATTAGTTCCATACTGATTTGCATTATTACGGCGCGCTTATTCATTAACCAGTTGAACTAACTGGAGATAAAAGCAAATAACAGCAAATAACAGCAAAAAACAAGCGCGTTTTACATTAATATTTTCCACGGGTAGTTAATCTAGCTAAACCTCATTTGTTTTTTTATATCGAGACAGCGTTTCTTGGACTTTAATATTAACGAAGTTAAAAAAAGGATATTCGACCATGGCTTGTACTCCGTTTTTCTTGAATATTACTATCCGTAATACGTTTCCACTTGGCTGGCATATGGTGTGGAGTACTTCCTGAAACAAGAGAAAAAGAAAGTCAAAAAAAAAGTTAAAGTGGCAACTTTGCATTACATTATCGTCTCAGTTTCGCGAGTAACTTTTATATAAAGTGCGAACGCGAAACAACTGCATATCAACTAGTTCGAATGTATGTTAAAGTTTTGGTTTCTGCATTTATTTCAAGCATTTTTGTCAAATAATTCAGAAACGTTAAAACGCCAACGCGAGGTGCATAATGGAAATAGAAAGTGCAACGTTTAATTTATTTTATTATACATAAAATATTTGAAACAACTTTTACGTGTTGATGTTTTCGAAATGTGTGTGTGTGTGTGTAAAGTGGATTCGAATTTCACTGCTTACAAAAAAAAAAAAAAACGAACCATACAATATGAATAATCGCTTGAGACACTACATTACAGTGACGCTTTTCTTTTTCAAAAACTATTTCAAGTCTAAGTCAGTATTAGCTACATTAAACTGACATTAAAGCAGACAACAGTTATAAAATACCTAAAAAAACAAATTACAAGTAGTGTGTAGAAACATGCAAATGGTGGAAATAGTGGAATGTGCTTTTGCCGACGATTTGATGATCTACGCAAAGAACGAAAACGAACAGCAAATGAATTTAGACATCCGGAAGACAGGATTAGAAAAGAGAAGCGTGAAAATAAATGTCGCTAAAACCAAAGTAATGACAATTGGAGAGAAAGAATCAAGCATAACAATTAAACTAGATGGAAAAGAGATAGAGCAAACAAAACTTTCAAGCATTTGGGAGTAAAAATACATGAAAAGGAAGAGGCTGAAATCAACAACAGAACTAAACTCTTCTACACATTTTATAACACATTCATAAGAAAAAAAGATATATCGAAGAAAACGAAAATGACAGTGTACAACACAATATACAAAACCAATTCTGACATACGGATGCGAAAGCTGGGTGTTAAGCAGCCAAATGAAAAGCAAAATACAGGCGCTTGAAATATTTAAGAGGCGTCAAAGGTATTTATTACGCGAAGAGATAAAATACGAAATGAGACAATTAGAGCAGAACTCAATGTAAAACCAGTTTTGGAAAACATAGAAAAACAACATCTTAAGTGGTTTGGGCATCTAGTAAGGATGAAGGATGGAAGACAAACTAAAAGAATATGGCTAGCTAAATATACACATAAAAGACAAAGAGGAAGACCGAGAAACGCATGGGACCAAGGGGTGGCTGAATATCTGAAGGATAGAGGAATTGCCTTGAGTGAGGGGATGAGAAAGGCAAGGAACAGGAGAGAGTGGACAGTGTTTATTCACGAAACTGGTTGATGTTTTGTAACGTACTTGACACCTACGGGTATATAAGAATATGATTGATAAATAATAATAATAAATAATGTATATCGTAAATGCAGCAAAGGCTAAATTGAAAAAGTTTGTATTGAATACTTATATTTTCTTCACTTTATACAAGTGTGGTCCGCGGGCCCCTAGGGGGCCCTTTAATCCTCCTGATGGGTCCTCAGAACTTTTTATTATGTTAAAAAATAAATCTAATTTTTTTTTGCCAGGCTAATGAAAAAGAAAATACTGTCTACGAAGCAATTCATTATGGTCCACTGTAAACTTTTAATTTTAGAACGTGTCCTCAGAGCGAAAAGTTTGTGAAACGCTGCTTTATACCTACGGGAAATGAGACAGAAAATAAACAAAATTTCAAGCCGATTGTCTCATTAGATCCTTTAAACTAGTCAAAAGAATAAGTTAATGTGCGGGCCTCATTTCTAAAACTGACAACTTTCACTAGCCTATCAAAAAAAAAAAGAGAATCAATCGCTGATTATTTGTTTTACTTTAATACTTATCACCAAAATATTTGTTAATTTAATTTTTATTCATACTATAATAACATTAACTAGATTAAAAATCACAACATACGCTATTTATGTAGTAATTTTTAAATATAATATTAAAAGAAGAAGTATTAATATACAAGAAACAACTTTAGGCTAATGTAAAATAATCTGTAAAAATTACGTTAGGTATAAATAAATACAATCACATTTACAAACAAAATTTGTGATATGCTTGTATGCAGCGAAAAATTGTGGCGGTGAAGAATTGTGTAGGCGAAGAATTGGGTAGGCGAAGAATTGTGGGCGAAGAATTGTGAGCGAAGAATTGCGGCGGCGAAGAATTGCGGCGGCGAAGAATTGCGGCGGCGAAGAATTGTGGGCGAAGAATTGTGGAGGCGAAGAATTGTGGAGGCGAAGAATTGTAGGCGAAGAATTGTGGGCGAAGAATGTTCCTAGACCCCAAAAAAATGAGCATCTTGAAGGTAAATCGTAAAACAATTTTTATAAAGGTGTAAAAAAATTAGATAATAGATCTAATAAATGTAGACATGTTCGAAAAGATTATTATAGAAAAATAAAATTATAAAACTTGAATTTTTTAATATCTTTCCACACAATTCCGCGAATGTAAAAAACCCTTCTTGTATACATACACCATAAATAACAAATGATATTGTACTATCACTAAGGAGAAGAAGTAACGTTAATTTATTACCACCAAGTCCAAAGCGAAGTTTTATTAAAAGATAAAAATAAATGTTTGCTTTCAAAACAGTCAGTAATTTGTTCGTGAACAGAGTCGAATACTACAAATTGTTTATAAAATGTACTTTCTACCTTCTACCTCTCATTTTAAACATTTTCCATTCAAATTTTTGGAATATTTATCTACATATCTTTTCTAATTGAAAATTGAAAACTTTAGCGATTTTTGGGATAAAAATTTCGCCTAAAAAATTAACTTTACGTATGACGCTGATAAATTTACGAACACATAAATCTTTCGCTCTAGAAATGAAATTACTATTAAAAACAACCAAAGATGAAGCGCCAAGTAAAATATTCACAAATTAAACGCAGTTTGTAAAAGTTACTAACACCTAAGTAAGCCAAATTTAATTTTAATGATGAAAAATAAACGCAAAGATTAATATTAATCCAGCACAAACACATGCGCGAACTGGCGCCCATAATGCTTATTCTGGCTTTAAAAAAAGTCTTCAGTGTCTAACTTTTTGCATAGCGAAGCCCCATACGCTTCAAATTAAATTTAAATTTTATAAAAATTTAATAACCAGTACTGTACTACAATTAAAAACTCTTTAGTACGAATTTATTCGTTCTACAAACCAATAAATTGATTTTGGTCAGCGAAATAGAATACTTTATCCAAGAATAATGCATCCCAAGATGTAAGATTGTTGCATAATTTCTATCATATTTTGTACACTATTTTTTTAAACGAAACCGTGTGATGATTTTCTTATTAAGGGGCTGAATATTTTACTTGATAGTTTATTTGTGCCCACAAGGTTTCCACTAAATGAAAATAAATAACACAATCAAAGGTAATTAAACGACGCCATTATAAACCCATAATGATATAACTTGCAATATCTATAACTCAATATTAAACGCAAACAAAACGAAATAGCCAACTGAGACCCATCCCTCTCTCAATCAACAATGCAGTTGTTTAAACACGCAATTTTTCGAAATTGTGGAAAACAACAGCGAAAGCCGCATGTAAATTCAGACCAATTAGGGTCGCCTATGTCACAGCGATATTGAAGAACCTTCAACAAAATAAAATACCACCACAAGCTCCCTACGTCGGCGTCGTATACACTGGGGAATATCCAATTTGTCTACCACATTTTACCGTTTGCATACGTTCACAACTTGTTTTTAAAATACAATCCTTAGCCAAATTACGTTCCAAGGGAATTACACGCAACAAGAAAAAACTTACATAACACACCACTTTAACCAATCAATTCGAAGAAAAAAACAATACCCAATTTGTTTTTTATTTAAAAACAACGAAAACAATTATTCATCACATTCAAAAACTTTAATCATAACTTGTACTGCTGTAAATTGTGAAACAAAAATCGTTTGCTCTAAAACTGTACTCCTACCTCAACCTTCACATGGAAGAAGATTTGTACAGTGATGCGCAAACGTATGGAAACAGACAAATATCTAAAACAAAGCAATATTTTCAAGTAGGCTATGAAGGTAGACAGCAGTAATTTTCGGTTTTAAAATGTTGAAAATTTTTGAAAGAGCTGTATCGCTCAAAATTTTCATGAAAATGTAATTTTCACGAAAACGATCGACTTTAGACCAATATAACTGCATACATTTTTTTAAGTAAATTTAAAGAGGAATCCAAAAGTATAAAAATAAAAAGGCTGTTCCATTTAAAATTTCCAAGTTTGAGTCCGTTTTGCGGCTGAACCGGAAGTCGTACTGCAATCTTAATATTTTTATCAAATCTGTAACATGCGATAACGGTCAGATACCAAAATTCAATGTAGTATCTTTAATAGTGTTCTAGATATTTGTCTGTTTCCATACTTTTGCGCAGCACTGTATAATAAAACATAGTGTTTAATTTTTCTATAGATTTAAAGTAAAATATACTTATTAGAAGTTCTCTACAAATATTTAACTTCTTTCTGGCATTTAAAGAACAATATAAACACCTACTAGAAAACAAATTATGATAACTTCACATTTTATCCTTGAGTTATAAGTTCTATGATAGTAGAGAATATTTACCATAATAAGGATTTGAAATTACACAAAGCTCCATTTCAAGCGTGAATAAATTATTAAAGAGACGCTGAAAGCAAGTTTACAAAACAACTTAGTTATTTAACGCGCGAACTAAATTGAAGTAAATTAATTAACGCGAAATCTTTGAAGTCGATCGCGATAATTGATTTCCTCCGACCAAAAATATTTGTACAAGGCATATTTCATCGCGATATAGCTCCAACAACTTTTCACTCCATCGATGAAACATACGCCAGCTATAACACAACAGCTAATCAAACTTTAATTAGATTGTAGTTAACTAAACCATAATGTGGATCAAAGACTCATTACGTTCTGGACGAGAACCTACAGGCAGATATTGCCCAAATAAGATTACCTTTAAATTCATTATCATCGACGATTATCAATTTAGTTTATCCGCTGTATTAATCAAAAGCAATATTCTATTAAAGACTAGAGCAAAAAATAACCCGTCTAAAATCAGTTAACAAAGGAATTTTAAAATATAAATCGTTTGATTAAATTTAAATGATTCGTTACTTAGTTTATATTTTTCATAAAATGATTGAATTATGCATTGTTACAAATTGTCAGAAACCATTTACCTACAATTGTTTTAAACCGATTTGGACAAACAATAACTATTTTGAAAACCTATTGTAAACAGACATACTGAGGTATTATTAAATATTAGCTTTGTCATTTTCTTTCCTGGAAACTTGGGCATATGTTTTCATACGTCAGGCCACAATAATTCACATTTTTTGGCAGAAAACGTTATAAATAACACATCCCTGGCAACCAACAAAACTCGACTGTTGTAAAAACACAAACCTCTACATTTGTCAATTAGAAGCGTTTGACAAAAGCGACCGTGAACAATAATTCTTTCGCAAAATATTTAAATGACTGACAAAACACGACTACGGGACAAGCTTCAAATTTTTCAACAGTACATGCTAGTGGAGCAAATTAATTTTTGCGACAACTAGTACATAAAAATCGCTTAATTGCTCCATTTCCATGCAAAATGTTGTGAAACATAGGAAGTCAAGATTAACAATTTGAATAATGTCTCATAGAAATGTAAGTCCAAGAAACAGGTGTCGCAGACATCAAGCATGACCGAACACGACATATCTTTCTAAACATATCGTCTGACTTAACAACGTCTCGCCCACCACAAACGGCTAAATGTGGTCACAATCGACAGATCCTAAAGGGAACAAAAACTTTAATGAAAAAGTTAAATTCCTGGGAGACAAACGGAATCGCGCGTACTGCGTCCTTGGCATTTAATTATGCACGACTGCAATTCATTGACTGCGTTGGAAATCAATAACGTGGGCAGTTATCAAGAAATATTTTTACATAATTACAAACAAATGTTCTCAAAATAGAAACAATTAGTGTCAAATATCGACCGTCTCATTTTAAAAAATTGATAGTTACTTTAAAAGCAAATTTTCAAAATTTCTTTAAGCATAAATTCACGTACGATTTTGACTAAAATATCCCCATTTAAACTTAGATAAGCCCATTGCTTTTTTTTATTCCTATTGGACAAAATAACCAAAGAGTGGAAAAAATACGGATAAAGCCTATTGGGGATCAAATAGAATGGAACCCAAATCTATAAGAGAACTGGCTTTTGCACATGATGTGGTGCTTCTAGACAAAAAACGAAGATCCACATCAGTGTTTCTCAAACTTTTTACTCTTGAGGACCTCTTCCAAAATTCAATTCTTACAGAGTACCCCTACGAATTGTTTAGTAGACAATATTTGTTTTCTTCTGGCCTGGCAAATAAATTTGGATGATATTTAAACTTTACGAAAGGGCTTGGGGACCCCTTCAGAAGGATTCAGGGACCCCCCGGGTCCATGAACAACACTTTGAGAAACACTGATCAAGATGTATGGGCAAAGAAATGAAACGGATGCAATATGGTAATCATTGCAACAAAAACCAAGAATCAATTAAAGGTTAAAATTACATTAGAACAAGAAAGGGCAGATGAGGTGTTTTTTACTATGCTACTAATAAACGTCTGGTAATTAAAAAAAAAAAAAAAACGAAGAACGGGTATTTAATGCAGTGTACCTACGCCTCAATACTCACAGTTCAGAAGTTTGGGCACTAACCCAACGGAGAAAAAATTATACAGACTAAGGAGATCAGATTTTTAAAAAGAATAGAGGGATGTAGATAATTGATATGATCAGCAACAAAAAAAATTAGAAAGAGTCTAAAAGTGGAAGATATAAGAAAGAATTAAATAAAAACCTTCAACATCCATTCAACATATTATAAGAAAACATGAGTTATAAAAATTAAAATGCAGTCCTATACAAAAACTCGTTGGAGTCCAATTATCTTTACAATAAACCTGGAAATACTATTTCCTAACTTGCACTTCCATTGGCGTTAACCCAGAAAAACCTTAACAAACATGAAGGCCTCAAAAGAGACCGAAGGAAATCAAGATGTATCAATATTTTACCCTGACTTCACAAAGCACGACAGCTATCAATCTCGAGTGAGCCGTTTCATCTACATTTAAATAGGCCAACTGTATCAAATATCCTTTAATATTCGCCCAAGGATTGAAGCCAACGACAACAGCATCGTAAAATATGACACATTTCACGATCAGCATTAAACAGCTAAACTCCGCCACTTTTTTGTCAAGCAAATAGGAGCAAAAACCACGCCAGTTACACAATTTATTAAGCTCACAAGTTTAAACGGCAAGTAATCTTTTGAGCACGATTTAACTTCCTACATGGCGATACTATTGTTGCTTTGCTATAAATTTAGAAACAGAACAAGCCACGAAGTTCTACACGTTGAACTAGATTTAAAAAATAATTGCAGTAATGCATTTTGAATAATGGCCAAAGCTCAACAGGTTGTGGTTTTGTAAAACCTTAAATTAATTCACTAAAAAGAAAGAAAGTAGGCATGGTCAGTGCACAAGTACAATAAAATTTCATTTTAACATACTTAATCAGCATATGAACGAATAAATCATTTGAGTAGATACTTAAAAAGCTTAAGGTTCGTTACGGCTTAGGGAATTCAATAACTGAATCAAATATCGACTTAATTTAGAAACTTTAACGAAAATAACGCTTAAAAATTGATTTTGAAAAAAAAATTAATTGATTAAAACTTATAAATCTACAGTTATTTTTGCCAGTAAGTGGCCAAGTACAATAATTGCATTCATATTATTTTTTCACTTGTCAAGCCTTATATGCAGGTGTACGGGGGAATTTTAAACATAAAAACCTGGCATAAACAAGCTAATTACTCTTCTTCACACGTAATTGAATCCGAAATTTCAACTGACAACTCACCGACGTCGTCTAATTAGTGCTTTGATAATATTTAACGAAAAATTGTGCTGTCAAACGGGTTAAGATCATCAATCACAAACGTTTTTAATTATTAATCAACAATACTGGGCAGTACGGCCGACCAGGAACCATGTTCTAGGGACGTCCTCGCTCTTAAATGCAACAAAAACCGCCAACCCACTCGTGTAGCTTTTAAAAAGAGAGCAAAGTGTGTCGTATATTACGTAACGCGATAATACCTGTTAATTTATATGATAGATGGGGCAATTTCAACGTTATTGTCTGCTCTAGGAAGAGAAATCACATTTCCATCCCCGAAGGTTAAAAAAAAGCTCGTCACCGACCTGTTAAACGCCAATAAATCTTCGGCGTCGAAACAGTTATGCACCGAATTGAATTAAATGTTGTTAAACCCGCGGTAAAAAAAGTCAAAAGTAGGTGGTTTTTAAGATCGAGATGTTTAAGGCAGATAAGAGTCATATAAACTTAATTTACGACCACTGCGGTTCAACTAGAGGTAATAATAAAGTTGTATTAGTTTTATCTTTTCCCATTCATTCTGTACACAGGTTGTCATTTATTATTTCTAGATGTCAAGAAAGTACAATTCAAATGTATCAACCAACAAATAATAAGAACAAACGTAGAAAATTGAGCAATTATATTTATTCCACGTCAATTATTTTAATGATTTATTTATTAATGTAATTAAGTTTATCAAAAATCACAACTCTTTTATTCGCAGAATCTCTTGAAGCATTCCTACTACCACTAACAAATTTAATAAGGATAATTCCGTAATATTCATCGTATGCACTATTATTTCGGAAATAGCAAAAATTCAAAAAAATTATGTGGGCTCCTACCTCCACAGTGGCCTTTTTGTCCGGAATTTTTTTTTGCCCCTGACTAAGAAACTACTTAAGCAGTATATTTGTTTTTTTAAATTATTTTAGATGGTATTCGCCTGGCAATTCTTTAGCGACCATCAGGCAGAAAAACAATCTGAGGAGACACTGCTGCTTTGTCTAAAATTTAGACAAAGCAGCAGTGTTGATATTAAATTACCTTCATTTAGACTCTAAATGAAGGTAATTTAATATCAATAAACGTGTTGAAACTGTAGGAAACAATACAGTTCCAACTATTTGCGTATATTTCGAGCAAGATGTTGTGAAATTGGGCTGACGACAGCATTGTACGAAATACGACAGGGTAGGGTTTGAAACGTAGAAAACTGAAGACAGTTCTTAAAATTACATTCGGTATTTATTAGGATGTAAAAGAATATTTCTGAATACTTCAACGTAAAAATTATTAATAATCCTTGAGAAATAAAAAACAACTTCTGAGTAAGATTTGTGAGGCAGGTAGGAAAAAGCTTTTTACAACATCAACCATAATAGAAAAGGGATTTATAATTTAATTTTAGCACTTCCTTATTCAGGGGTCCACTAAACCTGAATAAAAGCCTTTTCTGAAAATAAATTGGTGAAAATACGTGAATTGGTTGTCTTTTTAACAGAGAATGTGCTCGCAAAAGACGAAGCTAAGGCAAATTTTATCAAAATTGTAAAAAAAAAAAAGCATGATTTCTAACAGCAAATGAAAAATTATGGTCATCCGCAGTTTTTTTTTTTGGGTTGAAAACAAAAAAAAAAAAAAGATGAGCAGCAATTCAACACGTTGGTACACAAAAAAATAGACAGGTGTGAAAAATATATGACAGACAAGCGCATCTAATTGTCTGCAAGGACGACACACCCCAACAAGCCGACCCTGACCTAGCACTTGCTAAAGTATAATCTACTGTTTCAATCCTCGTTTTTGTGTTGTTTGATCTTTTTTCTATCAAATTTACACATTTTAATGAATGATATAAAAGCCGATCCTAATTCCAGAGTGACCACTGGGGCCTCGCTTATTGTTAGAGATAGACCATGCGTTTTCATTTGGTAAAGTTTTTAAACCTAACCGCTAACCAATATCAAAAAAGAAGAGACTCTGGAAAAGGTACGTACCTGACAACAAACAAACCAGGAGATTCCAAGGATTATAAACAGCAAAGAGAACAGGCCAAACGGATTATATTAGCAGTAAGAGCAGACTTTGGGGGGGAAAATGGAAGAACACTACATCAGCAATCAATTTTTTTCTTCAAAGTATTAAAAAACTTTGGGAAAAAAACATACGTTAAACATTAAAACTAAAAATGGATAAAAGGGTACATTCTGACAACTGAGAAAATGTTAGACAACGATAGAAACAGATGGAGAAGCAAAATCGAGAGTTGGAAAAACATATCTCGACACCGAAAGACACAAGAGGATCTGATTAGGAAAAGAAACATTAAAAAAGTTTATAAAGACAACCAAAACCGACTTTTTAGTGCCAATATCCAATCATTATTGACTGCAAAATGATTGGCTTATAAAATTTTAATAAACAAAGTTACAGCCAAAAAAGGAAAAGTCTGGTTTTAAGATTTTTTTCAGTTTTCATAAAAACAGTTTCAAATACTCTGATTTTATTAATTAGCATAAATTTAAACCACGTTTTATCCTATGCTCAGAGACCTATGAATTGACACAAAGAAATGAGAGAAATTAATGACGCTACAAATGGGCGTTCTTAGAAGAAGCTGCAGGGTCTCTCGGGTGGACACGTAACCAAAGAAAAAATCCGCAATAGAATGAGAGCAAAGAAAACGATAATGGATACAATTGAGCAAAAACAACTAATATGGTATGGACATGTGAAAAGGATGCCAGATGGAAGATGGCTGAAGTCTATATAAGAGTGGACGCCACTCTTCAGAAGAAACGCAGGAAGGCCCAAAACAACATGGAGGTAAGGGTTGGTAAAAGTAATTAATCTAAGGAAACTTAAAGATGAACATACCGAAGATGGGGTGAAGTGGCAGAGAGGAGCCGAAAAACGTCGGCAGACGTAAAAATCTGAATATACAGGGTGTTTCTAAATATTGCAAAAAACTTCGGGAGGTAATTCCTTATCGAAAATCAAGCTTCCAAAGAAAATTTTTTAAATTGCAAAATTTTAAGTCTGCAAAATGTTTGGATAAAATAAGTTAAATAACAACAGGGTCGCACTTTTCAGCCCCCTTTGAAGGTGGGAGATGATTGTAAATATTACTATGGGAAACCTTTCAATAAGCATAAAACATGAACCAAATATCATTCTCCTACATTTATCCAAATTTGAGAAATAAAATAAAAACCTAATTTTATCGCTCCCCTTTAAGGGGGTGTAACTCCGAAAGAAGACGTCTAAGGGGAAAAAAATTATATAATTGTCCCCCCTTAATTTTCGACAAGGAATCGCCTCCCGATTTTTTTGCAATATTTAAGAAACACCCTGTATGTTTACTCTATGCCTTATATCTAATAATTAGTGAGATTCCAATGGACCTCGGATTTGAATCAGTCAGTATACGATAGTAACGCGAAAACTTAAGACATGTCAACAACAAACAGAAAACGTGTATTTCACAGCTCAACGTATTTGCTACTATTAATAAGATACCATAAAACGAATTTCAATAATAACCCGATTTCAATTTAATACATATTAAATCATGTAAATAAATAAATCGCGTGTCGCGCAATATTAAATCTCTTCCGAAATTTAACTGCGCAATGTTCATGCTTACGTCCGCATGCCAATTCTAATGAATTCAAGATAACCAACCACAAATCTGGGACCGCCGGCCGCATTAACTCCAAATCTCTTTGATACATTACAAATGGTTATGGAATACGAAACACACCACCCCGGATATAATCCAAAACCTCATGCATTTCCGGTAAATACCGAAATATATTACCAGCTCTGTAAGCGCGCGGGAGCTCTTACAAACTTATGAATATTTCAGATAAATTCACCGTCATGCTTTTCAGGTAACCATTCAAAACGTGAACAGCCCAACTTTCAGGTGAAACGTAGCACAGCCATATTAATTACAGACACTCGCTGACAAATTGGTCGTGCAAACAGCTCTTGTTTCAATACGCAAAAAAAGGCATTAAAAAAAAGTTGGAAACTCGTTCGGAGCGGCCGTGGAATTAGCAAACCTAAAAGCACTACTACATCGAGCGCTTTAAAAATTAATTCCCACTTTGGTTGTCATTTGTATATTTTGGGTATTGCCGTCTAAATATAAACCGCAACAAATAGGGGACAACGTAACATGCGGGTTAATTTATAGACGCGTACTTGGGCGACATAAATTAATCTTGAAGTAAATGTAATAATATCAAACTGAAGCGTAAACAAGAAAAAGCCTGGCTAAAGAGTAGGTACGCTTTCGCAACAAACACTTTAACTCATCTGTTTGTAATTGCGCTAACCAAACAGCACAGGTAATTAAGCATCACCAGCAATAAATTTTCATTAGTTTAAAACAGAGAATAAATTCGAAACGGTAAATTACAAATAGACTTATTTTTAACCTCACAAATCACTTAAGTGATTCATTGTAGATACAAATACACAGGTTAAATTAAAACAACACTTATCTTCTTCTTAAAAAGAGTCGCTTTTCTTGAAATACACAATAATCGACTGTAAAATAGACAGAGATCAACAAAATGGTATAGATTTACTTCAAGACGCGATTCTTCTCAATAAAATAAGTGATTTTTAACCAAAAACTTATACATACATAGGTACAGGATTGCGGTTTTTCGAGAGCCACTATTGGGGTAACAGTTACGACTTCGGTTAAATTAGGGCAAAGTTGTATATTCAGGTGCTTAATAAGTTGACGCAAACAGAACTTAACTAGCTTTTGTAGTTTTTGAGATATAGGGAAAAAAGTAAAAAAGTGGATTTTTGTTTTTTGCCCGTAACTTTTCAATTTGATGTCGAATTTCATTTCTGTAAAAACTTTTTCATGGCCACTTTTGCAAGGAATCAAAATCTCCAATTATATTTGCCATGCGACGTTTCGCTTTTTTTAAACCATCATTAGATCAATTTTTTCTTATGGACGCTATATCTGATTTTAACGCCAATTTGTAGAGCATTTTATTCTGAACTCGACATTGTATAACACTTGGCACTTCTTTGAAACAATTGTTAAAAATGGCAAAAACAAATATTTTATTTTAAAAAATTCCTGATCGGCATGGTAAATAATTGTCTTTGTCCCTTTTTCCTTGGAAGCAGGTAAGTAAACCGCATGAAATTAGTATTAAGGAGTTGATGTTTTGTAATGTACCTTACCATCGGGTAAATAAGGTTGTTGATTATAAAAAAAAAAAACGAAACATTAAATACCAAAATAAGTGACTGATCGAAATTACATTTGAAATAACTGATAGAAATGTTGACGTTTTCATCAACTATTTGCAGTGAAGTTGGTACCAAGCCAAGCTTTTTACAAACACAACGATATTAAACTGCAACAAACACAGATTTATCGTTTGTTTATTCAGCAAATTATGCCTGAAAGTTACAATATGATAATATCGACCTTCCGAAACCTGCCAATGAAAGCACACGGGCACTCATTAAAATGAAAACTTATCGGCAACAAATTTATTTAAACCTAAATTATGAATAGGTCATAATTAATTTAAAGTAGCACTCGGCTATTAAGGAGGCAACTTTGGTGACATGTTTATTGATTCGATACGTTTAGAGAATTTATTGTAATCACGTTATCACAAACTGCAGTAACCATCATAGACGTCAAGACTTACATATCTGCACATATGTCTGGATGCAGGTTTAGAGGAAGCACCAACAAGAAACACGTAAGAAAAAAAATACATGCCCAAAGCACCATAAAACACACAAATAGCGACAGTATTTCAAACCAGAGATGTAAAAAATCTATGTAAACGCGAAAGGACCACCAACGCAGATTTAGCAAGACAGTAGCACAAGAGATACATATGGAACGAGAACCATTAGGACTTATACAACAAATTTATTTATTTAGTAACCTGCTTGCCTATCAATATTCTATGTCGATGCTATAACTCATAATCGCATCTGCTTATTTGAAACCTACACACGACGACTCCTCACTTGTCGATTGGTTAATCATCCTTCAAAACGTATAATTGTTACATGGTAAACTCGCAAGAGTTATTTATTCATTAAAGTTTTCTCTTTAATAACATCGGTTACTGGGGAAAGCTTGAAAAGTGTATATTATTCGAAGAATACTTCAGATAACCACCAGGAAATTCTTAGAATTTAATTAAAGAACTTTAACAAAAGTTTGTACTTGCAGTATTTTTCAATATCCTCGACTCCTATTGCAGAAAAGCACAAAATTATATCCCCTCCAAAAACAAAAGCTTTTTGCAGGTAATACTGCTTTACTTATAAATTTTATCGATTTTTATTCATTGTTTACAGTTCAAGTCCACTGACGACAAGAATCCATTTTTGAAGACTAAATCGAATTAGTTTTGACATTTTCTAGGTGAAGATCTTAGCGTGCAACGTTACCAACATAAAGAAAACCCCTAAACAGATAATCATAGCCTTGGTGAAACAAGAAATGGTCACAAACCAGTAAGAAAGGAAAAGTTGAGAGAAAAACTAGTCTTCAATTTCATGTCAATTCCTATCATTTTATTCAAAGAATCTGGATGCAACAAGAATGTAGACAGGTAGGTATTTGTCCGCTCACTTGGAAATAAGTAAAAGGGTGTACTTTTTTTGTTAAATAAATACTTAAAAATTCCACACATTTTCTTTAAAACAAAAAGTAAAGAATAGGTCAGTAACACTGAATATACCCTTTCAATCAAATTTCACATTCAGAACAATTTTGATGGACTGCTCTTGTGTTATGGAAACAAGTAAAATTATAAACTTCTAGCAAGTATCTGTGTTGACTAATATGAACAAAACAAATTGTAATGCGACATTAAAATATAGAAGAGAAACAAAAATACCCCAACATTTACCATTTTATATTATTCAATCCAATTTTCCAAAATCGCGCGAATACAAATATAACACGATACTTTTTTTCATTGCTTAAGTGTTTGTACTCATGTTAAATTAGGGATGATGAGAATTTGTTGATTTCATAACTAAAGGTAAGTACACACGCTAGAGTAAAGTTGCGACACAAGTCTCTAAACTGAACTAGCGCGTGTTCACACGTAATGCAATTTTTGTTTCGACCGTGACGTCAGGACACCCCTCACCTCAGCCCTATCTGCAACTACTTGCCAGGGTGTTCACACGAGTGTTGCGCTGTTTGCTCTCTCTTCGGTATTTGCTCTCTGTTCAATTCATTATCGAAATGCCAGTTCGAGAAAAGTGCCGTGTATTATTTTGAATTTAAAATTATAGGGAATTAAACGATTATATTATAATAGGGTTTATGCAAACTATAATATTAAATTATTGTATACCACAGAATTACAACTCAAAGTTTTTTTTAACTATTTATTTAAAAAGTTCATCATTATGTATTGCGCTAGTTCAAGTTCAAATGGAATGTTATTATTGAGAAAGGTCGGACCCTACTATATAAATATTAAAATCGGTATGGAAAACTTAAACCTATTTGGCAATTGAACTTCTTAGCAATAATTTATTTTATGATACACTTTAAAAAAGATGCAATTTTTTTGTCACATAAAACTAAAATATGCCGCACTCTCAGTCTGCTGTCTTTAAAATTTATCTAAACACTGTTTAAAATTTTTGTTCATCTTAAATTTCAAATAATTACACGAATGTTATCATAAAGCTCTGATTGGTCAAAGTATTATAGAAAGGGTTTTGTACCTGAAACACATGTTCGGAAAATCCGTGATAAACAATAGGATTCGACTTCCTAGAATACAAAAACTATATTCATTCAGTACGAATGGGTTGAACCTCATTTAAATATATCTTTGTTTGTTTATAGCTTATAGCTCAATTCAATAGTAAAGGAAATAGCATTTATTACTGTTAACTGAATCATTTTAAATAAAATAAGTTTCTAAAATTTGAATTTTACAACAATGCGTGCTTGGAAATACTAAATTACTTGTCATAAATAATATCGATCCGATTCGATTTGAACAATTATTACCGAGGTTTGAACAAGCTACAATTTTAAAATGATGTAGGTATACTAAAATTTTAGAAGTTGTCATTTGACAATGTTACGTTTTTTTACTATTCGATTAAAAAATTTAGTGTTGATTTATTGCCTTTTTTCAAATTAAAATACAAAGTTATTTGTGAAAAACGTCGCACAATATCAGTATAAATTTTCTATAAGTACTGTAGTTGATTTTTAAAACGTGACGAAGGGACGCATAGGCAGTCTAGCATAAATTTCCAAACGTTTGGATCTGTTTAGAGCGAGTGACGAGACAAATATTTGAGGTATTCACACGACCCTCTAACTAGACCAAAACTTGCCGAGGGTCGATCTAGCGGCACCGATCTATCGAGCTGTTCACACAGCAACACCCTGTCTATAGACCCGAGTTGCGAGACTTTTCTCTAGCGTGTGTACCCACCTTAAGCAACATACTAAACACAAACATCTATAGAGACGTTTGATGCAACAAAAGCCAGAATATTGTTTTATTGTACCTTCAGTGGTAAACAACCCAGACCTTACATCATATATCCGCA
This sequence comes from Elmis aenea, assembly GCA_947652605.1. Classification (NCBI taxonomy): domain Eukaryota; kingdom Metazoa; phylum Arthropoda; class Insecta; order Coleoptera; family Elmidae; genus Elmis; species Elmis aenea. Next base: position 63,116,230 of record OX393577.1, read on the forward strand.
AAAACTTAATAACAGACCAATTTCAAAAACAAATGACGGCACGTCCGACCATAAACGGTGCTTACTCGAGAGTATTTTACAGGTCAAGTTCGACATGCCATTAAAAATCGCTCTCATTACACCAACGACGGTAAATAAGTCTGTAAACTTTGAGACGCGATACAATAATCCAGTTGTCTTTGCAGATCAATCGACTTAACATCGAAAATAAATAACGCTAGAACTATCTGGTTTAGATTTAGAGTACAAATTGTAGGGAATTAACAGGATTCAGCCGGGAACGACAATGAAGATTAACAACTTCTGTTGCTGAGATATGGTCAATACGTTTTATTTCTTTAATAATCCTTTACATGATGACGAAGCCTTTAATTTGGGCCTCTGCCACTATCAATTTAACAATTAGAATTATCGATTTGTTTTTGTGTTTATGATTTGTTGACAATAAATAACTGACAATTTAAGAAAATTATCAATGAATTTATTTATTTGTTGTTAATAAAATATCTTTTCTTGGTTTATGTATTGACTCTAGACTGGACTGGTCATACCATATCGAACGCCTGTCACAAAGCCTGTCACGGTACCCTTTTGCACTAAAAAACCTAAAAAAATTGGTCAATGCAAACGCGGCCAAAACTGCATATCATGCATATGTCGAATCTAGGTTACGCTATGCTGTAATTTTTTGGGGTAACGCTAGTGACTCAGAACGCCTCTTCATTATACAAAAGCGATGTATAAGAAATATATTTGGCCTGAACTACCGAGATCACTGCAAAGAAACTTTTCGTGACAACGAAATATTAACCTTTTACGGTCTATTTATCCTCGAAGCCATCATGTTCGTAAAAAATAATGTAGATCTGTTCGAAGAGAATATAAGAAATCATGCAGCCAGTACGCGACATAAAAAAAACCTAAAACCCGATTGTTTCAAATATACCTATCTTCAAAAAAATGTAGCCTCCACAATTATTGCTATATATAATAAATTTAACACATCACCTGAGAGTATAATAAATCTTCCCACCCGCGAATTGAAGAAGAAATTAAGAAAAGTTCTGATTTCTAAAGCTTACTATGGAGTAAGCGAATATTTAAATGATGCTGACTTTGTAAAATGTTATATTTAAATATCATTTTTCTGTGTTTTTTCTTTTTTATTAACTATGTATATTATTTGTAATGTACGTAAATTATTATTGTGACCAGTTCTACACCTTTTTTGGGATATTCAGAACAAATAAAGATTATTATTATTATTATTTATTTAGTCATGAGTCCTTCTACTGTTTGGTGTAGGACTATTGAGTTGTGTTGTGCTGACTTTCTTCCACGTTTTTCTGTCTTGTGCTACATTTTTTATGCCTTTCCATTTGATGTTTCTTTTCGTTGCTGCTTTTTTAACTTGCCAGGTTTTCTCGGTCCAACTTTTTCGTTTTTTCCTGTGATCTTGCTTCACAGGCTTTTCTGGTTAACCTTTCTTCTTTCATCCTATAAATGTGATTCGACCATCTCAGCTAAGCAAATAGGGCACTTGCTCCCTCCCCCCCCCCCTGGGATCGAGTAAAAAGTAGTATGTACTTGTAAAAACAAATAATAAAAATTCAAAAAGTAAATAAAAATTTATATACAGGGTGAGTCACGACGGACGCGTCGGAGTTTTATGGCGAAACGGTTTATATTTTTCAATTTCTGTCGCTGTTAGATTATGTAAGTCAATAAGGGCTACATTTTAAAAATATTTTCAAACATACAGGGTGCTCCAAAAAAGAGTGCCATATCAAAGTTATACTTTTTCTTATGGAACACCCTGTATATTTTTACATTTTTGGATTCCTCTTTAAATTTACTTTAAAAAATGTAAAAGGTTATATGGGTCTAAAGTCAACCGTTCTCGTGAAAATTGCATTTTCATGAAAATACAGTATTTTCAAAAAATTTCAACATTTGAAAACTTTGACAAGTCTGAAGAAATTCGCTTGGAGATAAGATTGACAATAGATTATGTAACACTTTGCACCACCTACATTTTTAAAATATTATACAGGGCGATTTTTACGCTTGGCCAAACTTGTGAAACTTTAAACATCGATAACTCATTTTTTTTAAATACAACGCCCTATATTTTTTTACACCGTCTTATAGAAAATTTAATTCTCTTTCAAAAACATTAAGGCTGTTTTTCACCTAAAATTGATATTTTCCGAGATATCGCGATTTTATTGTTAATTATTAGGGCAAAGTAATATTTTCAAGTAGGCTATGAAGGTTGACAGCGGTAATTTGAAACAATTGAAAGAAAAAACAAGACACTTATAATTTTATCGTTTGACTACACCCTTTTGACATAGTTTTATAGGAAAGTTGTAGTTTTACCACACTTACGTTTAAATAGAGATTTTTTAAAATTATTTATGCATTTATTTATTGGTTCAGTGTTATAAGATAATTACTAAATCCTATAAACCTTTTTTTGTCTGTTTACGATACGATACTACGACACTCTACCGAAAACAGTACCAAACATGTTTTTTTTTTTTAATGTAAAATTGGACAAGTCAGTATTACTTTTTTTTTTAATCAGCGTTTCGTTCTCGTACCTTATACATTATCAATCGGTTTTTAGGACTTGGCAAACGATTTGATCAATTATATGAAAAATATTGTGGCCCTGATGAGAAACCTATATTTAAACGTAAAAATGGTAAATCTACAACTTTCCTATAAAACTATGTCAAAAGGGTGTAGTCAAACGATAAAATTATAAGTGTCTTGTTTTTTCTTTCAATTGTTTCAAATTACCGCTGTCAACCTTCATAGCCTACTTGAAAATATTACTTTGCCCTAATAATTAACAATAAAATCGCGATATCTCGGAAAATATCAATTTTAGGTGAAAAACAGCCTTAATGTTTTTGAAAGAGAATTAAATTTTCTATAAGACGGTGCAAAAAAATATAGGGCATTGTATTTAAAAAAAATGAGTTATCGATGTTTAAAGTTTCACAAGTTTGGCCAAGCGTAAAAAACGCCCTGTATAATATTTTAAAAATGTAGGTGGTGCAAAGTGTTACATAATCTATTGTCAATCTTATCTCCAAGCGAATTTCTTCAGACTTGTCAAAGTTTTCAAATGTTGAAAATTTTTGTAAACACTGTATTTTCATGAAAATGCGATTTTCACGAGAACGGTTGACTTTAGACCTATATGACTTTGTACATTTTTTTAATTAAATTTAAAGAGGAATCCAAAAATGTAAAAATATACAGGGTGTTCCATAAGAAAAAGTATAACTTTGATATGCCTCTCTTTTTTGGAGCACCCTGTATGTTTGAAAATATTTTTTAAATGTAGCCCTTATTGACTTACATAATCCAACAGCGACAGAAATTGGAAAATATATACCGTTTCGCCATAAAACTCCGACGCGTCCGTCGTGACTCACCCTGTATATGTATTATTATTTGTCTCTATGCCTTGCCCCCCCCTGGAAAATTTTCTGCGGACGCTCATGTTTGTAGTATATTCTGTGCCACATGAGTTTTTAATGAAAGGTGGAACACTGTGATATAGACTTTAAACGATTTGGGCGCCAATTATCAAAACTAAGCCGCATTATGATTGCATTTCGTTTTAGGTACTGACGTTGATACGAGATGTCAGTTTAGTGGTGTGTTAATTTGTTTGTTTTTTTAGGGTTTTTTGTTGTTTAAACTAAGGATTTTTGTTAATTTTGAAAAAAAGTTCTTAACAAAAATTGTCGTAATTTTTTTAAATCATTTTTGTCCGCGATATCTAATTTGACATCTTCTGCTCATGCTCATGTGGAAAATCCGGGAAAATGAAAATTTAAAAAATATGAATTACGTTATTTATAACCTAAATAATATACTCACAAGACAGAATAATTTTTTTAAGCATCAAAATTAATCCAGGTCTGAAGAGGTTAAGCAAACCTGTATCTCTTATAACAATGCTAAAAATGTAATCTGGGACACCCCGAATATTAGTTTATCTCTCAATTTTATCAGTTTATTTTGTTTCTTAAACACTCCTTCGCCAGGGTAAAAGTAAATTTCACGTTGGCGGTTTTAGACAGAAGCGTTCACCGCACAGGCGGCCTTATCGTCGCGGTTACTTAAGGTGTCGGAACTTGTCATCTAAGAAATGACTGATGAGCTGCCGTCACACACGCGCACGGCCTCTGTTTATACAATTTTGTTTTTTAATTTATCCTAGCATCAAAATAACCATTTAGCTCCGTTTGAGACAGCCACGGCGTAGGCATCCAGGACAAAGCGATATTAAGTTTTGCCGAAGTTTTTCTTTATTTTTGTCCCTTGCGCGTAGGTGCCTCTGGGATTTGTTCGGCGAAACTTTTCTTTTCCAACTTCTCCGGAATGCAATTAATTATGTTAAAACGTCAAGACCGAACGTATTACTTACGATAAAGGGGACTTTGCGACTCTTTATAATTGGGACGAACGACGCGTTTGAAAATGTTTGCTTTTATCATTGCGTAAGTCGGTCGCGCGAACTCCTGTTGTGTTTTTGAAAGTTTTGATTAAGAGTCCGTGTTCTTGCCGATTTGATTGTAGGCGAAACGTATTGAAGTCGACTTGACTCGGTTTAAAATTGCGTTTAGTCGTAACTTTTTTCATTCAGTGGAATAAACGTTACGTTATGGAAGTTTAATTAACCACGTTACTGTAAAACAAATGAATTGCGGTTATTTTATTGAATATTTTCAGTAAATTTTAGATCTGAATTGTCACACAAGAAGAACTGGAAGAAGGAATAATAAAAATAAAACTAGACAAAGCTCCAGGTATCGATAATATTACTCCAGAAATGATCAAATACTTGAAAGAAGCAGGAAAAGAAGCCCTGAGAAGCATAATAAACGAAATTATTAAAACAAGAAAAATGCCAAGGAATGGAACATGGGAATTATTTTACCACTTTACAAGAAAGAGGACAAAAGGAACTGTTCAAAGTATAGAGGCATAACACTAATAAGTATACCAGCAAAAATACTAGCCAGAATAATAGAAGGCAGAATAAAGAAAAAATTAGAAAATACGTTAGAAGAAACACAATATTGTTTTAGAAGGGGAATAAGCACGCAAGATCCAATTTTTATATTACGACAAACGATAGAAGAAGCAATGATGAAAAACAAGGAAATACATATATGTTTTATTGATCTGGAGAAAGCCTTCGACAGAATACAAAGGAAGGATGTGTGGAAAAGCCTAAAAACCAAAGGTATTGACGGGGGGAACTATAGACACACTAAAAATAATGTATGAAAAAACGCTAAACGTGGTAAGAACACATAACGAGGAATCATTAGAGTTTGAAACGAAAGATGGATTAAAACAAGGTTGCGTGCTTAGTCCATTACTATTTGCAATCGTAGTAGATGAGGCAATAAAGAAAGAAAAAAAGAAGTTCAGACCACTACAGTTGGGGTATTGGAGGATGGAAAAGGTTGAGCTGACGGAGTTATTATTCGCAGATGATATGGCGATGGTGGCAGACTCGGAGGCAAACCTACAATATAATATGGAAAGACTAAACGAAGAACTAAAGAAAATTAATATAAGGATAAATGTACAGAAAACAAAAAGCATGATAGTAACAGAGAAAGAAAAAACACAACATTTCAATAGAAGGGCAGTATATAGAACAAGTAACACATTACAAATACTTGGGAACAATCATAGAAGGAAACGGAAGACAAGACAAAGAGATAAACGACAGACTAGGAAAAGTGGGAAGAATATAGTCACACCAACTTTATTATACGGAAGCGAACCATGGACACTTACAAAAAGAAACTTAAGTAGAATAAATGCAGCCGAGATGAGGTTTTTAAGAACAATCGAGGGAAAGACAAAACTAGACAAAATAAAAAACGAGACATACAATGAAAAACCAAAAAATAAAGTCCAGAGAGTCCAAGATGGGAAAGATAATTAGGATGGTTGGGTCACATTAACAGGATGACAGATGAAAAATTAACAAGGAAAACGTACGAAGCAAGGACGCAGGGAAAAAATAAAAGGGGTCGACCAAGAAAAACTTGGAAAGAAGGAGTAAAGAAGACAGCGCAAGAAAAAGGTATTGAATGGGAGGACGTAAAGAAGCTGTCTCAAAACAGAGCGGGATGGAAAAGAATAGTGAGCAAGAAAGAAAGTTAACAGAAAGTCTTACACCTAACGGTAGAAAGACTAATGATTAAAATAAAAAATTGTCACACTATCGTATAACTTTAGGATAAACCTGCGATTTCACGGCCCCGGCAACAGGTACTGTAACTATATAAAAGAAGAAATTACCCCACTGCGATGTGTCCCTCATAACTTAACTTCACTGAATTGAAAAACGACATGGATGCGATATTACCTCCAGTTAATCAAACCCGTAGGCTCATAAAGCGTCTCTAGATCGCAAAAGAAAGCACCGAATTGAGGCGAAACTGCACTGTCATTTGCCCTATATAAGGTATTATCTGCAATAAAATCTTAATGGCAACTTACGCACACAGAACTGCTTTAAAACGAAATTTATCGCGTTTATTTAATCGTTCAATTCCACCGCGATGTGCGGCAAAGTTAAACGCCGCAATAACCGCTAATGGAATGAAACAGTAATGAGTTGTAGCAACGAAACAATTCAATTCACTAACCAATTTCCCTTTTTTAATTAATAACAGACAAATAACATTACTCTACGAATCAATTACTTACGTACATGAATGTTACAACCACAAAGAATCTGTTACAAAAATTTATAAAAGAGATAAATCACAAACATATCTAGCACCAATGTAGAAAAAAATCAATTTATCGTCCAGTTTCATGTTACCAAACTCGCCGATAATATTGGACGTGAGGATATTGAAGGATTAGATTCAGACACATTTCTGAAATACTCGACATAAGTGCGGCACATCGTGTATCATGAATTCGACGGTCAATGAGACGAATTCCGCAACTGATTAACAGAGGAATTTACGCATAACTGCGTTGTCAACGACAAAGTTAACGCTTATTACACACAATTTTCCGTGGAAAACTATCGCGGTGTCTTAACCGAGCGAGAATCAAAACGTGACGGCATATCCTAAAAATCTAGAGATCTTGGCTTCTTCAAAAAAAAAGTTACGTTGATAGGCATCGTTTTTAAATTTAAAAAATTATAATAATCAGATCAAATAACGGTATTCACGGGCCATAACTTCAGTTGTCTATCAAAATAAACCGTTACAAGTGAAAACTGATTCAGATTCTTGGACACGGTAAACGAAATCATACTTTAACTGACCATTACTGCTACAATCTTTGTTTACCATCAATATTAAAGGTAAGCAACGAAGAAAATACATCAACTCTAAAAATAACTAAAAAATCGCGTCGGCAAAATGAAAATTAAACAAATAGCACGACGATAAAAACCAAATTTCAATCATAAACAAGGATTTTAAATCGAATACAGGCAATAAACGCTACGAAAAATTAGCCATTGCTTTCCTTAAACGATTTAATTACTGAACATACGCACAAAAACTCATCAAGTGGAAAATCGCGCATTATTCTGATTTATTCATAATACACCAAAACTGGTTGTATTTTCTTTTAAGGTAACAGACGTTGATCTAGGTCGGCCAGGTTTATTTAAATGCGCTCGTTTCCGTGACAGCTTTTATCCCTAGAAACTTATTGGAGCCATCATATGAACCTGAGTCAGTTACTTCAAGTTACAAAAAAAAAACTAACTGTCACAACTACGTCTAACTAAATGACGTCTAACGCCAACAGGATAAAATCTGCAAACGGTGACACACAAACGTTGAAATTGCATACAAATGCACGCACGCTATGAAATCGTTATGTTTTTATTGTCGAGTTATTAGATCTAGTAGTTTACGTCCTGTAATTTTATGTTAGTTTAGCGGAAAAAGCTTGCAAACAAATGGCGCTGAAAAACGTGCAAGTTCTTTATCAGTTTTATTGCCTGCGTCAGCAAATGTAGGTAGTTAAGAGTCGAACATTATGTTGATCCCTTGATTTGGCTCTGTGACGTTGCTTTTGTCCTGGGCTTTTCAAATCACTTCAAAAGTTTTTTATTATTACTTAAAGAGTCGAAGAATGAACATGGTACGATAAAAACTACATTTTTCGATAATTATGTGCAGTTCATCAAATATTTGGACATTTCCCAGTAAATGTTTTTATTTTTCAGTAAATCTGTACAATTTCCAGTAAATATGAGCATTTCTTAGTAAACGCATATATTCGGCAGTATACAGGGTGGACCAAATTCGAATGTTTCACGAGGTATCTCGGCTCTTTGGCTACTTTTTTGAGATAATAACGCCTTTGTAATCAGATTTTTTATGTCTCTTTCCATTTTGGCACTATAGACGAAAAGTTAAATTTCAACGTTTTTGAAAATTTGCTATAATTTCTTTATTTATGAAAATAGAAGAAAACGTTATGAAGGTTTTTTATAATTTTTATGCTTAATTTAAAAACAAAATTATTTTTTTAGCGACCTTGACTTTCAAGATATTACGTAAACTCTTATTTTTTTAAATGGGAACCCTAGTTGGCCATGACTTTATATGACGCGTTTTTTAGCTTTGCAAAAATATCTAGTTTTATATACAGTGTGTCCAAAAGGTGTGAAATATGCTATATATCTCAATAATTATACACTTAAAGGAAAAATGTTTTCAATAAAAGTTGTTTGGTACTTAGTTTTCCACCAAAAGACAATTTTTTTTTTCGAATAACAAAAGCACAATGAAAAACAATTGAATTTTTTAAATGACGAGATAGCCCTATATTATACTCATTTGATAGAGAACTTTTTTCTCTTTTCAATAATGCAAAAACTTAAGCAACTTTTTGTGAAAAACGCAAAAAATACTCTCAAATTATTTTAATTGTTTAGTATTTATTTCTAGCAAAAACATCAAAAGAACTAAATTTTTTTACGAAATCTACAATAAGTGTTTAAACTGTGAAGCATTTACAGCTTGGCAATGATAAACTCGGTTTTTAAACCCGTTTATAACATTCCCAACCATTTCTTCTCTAATACGATCCTTTAAATTTTCGATACTCTCCGGCCTCTTAGCATAAATTAGTCAATTGTTTTTCATTGCGCTTTTGTTATTTGAAAAAAAAATATTGTCTTATGGTGGAAAACTAAGTAGGTACCAAACAACTTTTATTCAAAGCATTTTTCCCCAAATGTGGATATTTAGGTACTAAGATATACAGGGTGTCCCAGATTACATTTCCAGCATGGGGATCTCGCTTATTATAAGAGATACAGGTTTGTTTAAATTAGATGAATTATTCCTTGGTATGAAAGGAGCCACAATCAATTTTTAAAAGTACAAAATTCGTCGTGCTTCAGATGTTATAGCAAAAAATATGAAAATGTCGAATTTCTTTTTTCTTTCATAACTTTTTTGTCTTAATCGTTAGAGCAATTTTATTTGTACTTTCTGGAGGTACTTTTTAATGGAGAATGTAACTGTCATTTTAGATTTTTTTAAACACCTACCATTTTCGAGATATTACCCCCAATTCCATTTTTTCTTATGGGCCGCGAAGTTGGCTATGGAATAGTTGAATGTGCTTTTTTTTTACTCGTTTAAATGAGATATTACTTGCTATAACTATTTTTATAAACAAGTCACAAAATGAAAAAAAACGTATTTTACCCATGACTTATCAAGCTATCTATGAAAATAAAAACAAAAAACAACTAATTAAATGTCAAATGACAGTTACCATTTGTATGCGACATCATTTATTAGAATGTATAGTATTGTTGTGTAATTCGATAGTTTTTGTAGCAAATTTGTTTTCATATAATTATGGGCACATTTACAACTAATTAAAAATTTTTAATGTTGAAATGCTAAATTCTTTACAACAGAAACTGTGCAAAATAGATATTTGTAATTCTTTATGGATTTGTTTTGGATTTTTGGTTGGTTTTTCGAAGAAACCATATTCTTTTAAATTTATTTCCAAATTTCTGTAATTACACACTCTTCGTTGCCTTTTCTCAAGATATAGCTCAAGTATATTCGCTCAGCTTCCACAGTTTTTATGGTAAAGAATGTAGCATCTCAACATGTCAAATTTTTCGCTATTTTTAAATGTAGCCATCATTATAACAATAATTACTACAAAGACTATCGAATTACACAACAATAATATGAAATTCTAATAAATGATACCGCAGACAAATGGCAACTGTCATTTGACATTTAATTAGTTGTTTTTTGTTTTTATTTTCATAGATAGCTTGATAAGTCATAGTAAAATACGATTTTTTTCATTTTGTGACTTGTTTATAAAAATAGGTATAGCAAGTAATATATCATTTAAACGAGTAAAAAAAAAGCACATTCAACTATTCCATAGCCAACTTCGCGGCCCATAAGAAAAAATGGAATTGGGGGTAATATCTCGAAAATGGTAGGTGTTAAAAAAAAATCTAAAATGACAGTTACATTCTCCATTAAAAAGTACCTTCAGAAAGTACAAATAAAATTGCTCTAACGATTAAGACAAAAAAGTTATGAAAGAAAAAAGACATTCGACATTTTCATACTTTTTGCTATAACATCTGAAGCACGACGAATTTTGTACTTTTAAAAATTGATTGTGGCTCCTCTCATACCAAGGAATAATTCATCTAATTTAAACAAACCTGTATCTCTTATAATAAGCGAGATCCCCATGCTGGAAATGTAATCTGGGACACTCTGTATAGCATATTCCATACCTTTTGGACACACTGTATATGTTGCAAAAAATTACCGAGATATTGCTAATTTTGTGAAAATTCGAGCATCAAAGTTAGCCATGATTTCGTAAACAAGTGATGTTTGCAATTAATAGACAACTAAACGTCATATCCATGTAAATTTATAAACTTTTAAGCAAATCCGTATGTTCTTTTGCATTTTGTAACTGTTTATTGTGGTATTATGAGCATAGCTAAATTTGAACATTTCCAAAAGTTTAATATGTTAAAAATTTACATTTTTAAGTGCTAAAAACGTGGCGGCTGCTGCAGAATTTGCTTGGAAACGATATTTGGTTGTTTTGATTGCCAACATTACCTGACGAAACCATGGCACACTTTGATAGTGAAATGTTCACAAAATTCACCTTTTGGCACAAATTACCCATCAGTCGTTTAAGAGATATGTCAACACGAGTTCGACGTCACTTTTGACAGTATGTAATAACAAATGAAACTTTACTTGAATCGCCAGGACACTGAAGATGAGTGCTTCAACAGAAACAAGATGTAAAAATAGCCGAAAGCACACAAAAATTACCTACTCGTATAATTAATTATAATCTACGGGAATAGCTTTCATGAATTCAGAAGTCCAAAGCACTATTATTATACACACGTGTCAATATTAACACAGTAAATGCTGGAGACCAAAAGGTTAAATGATGATTGAACGCTGCGACCCGAACAATTGAAGTGTCCAATCGAAGTTGATCATTTGATCGAAAACAATACCAGTAGTGTATTTTAGTTATTAGTAAACAAACGTCAATTGGTAATGAAAACTTTAAAATATAAAAATATTTTAACGTCCATTGTTTAAAGTAATCTATTTTAATGAGATGTGGGATGTTCAAATAGTCACTTTCACTGCAGTAACGAGCATGCATTACCACGCCTTGAATATTCGTGCGCCCACAAACAAAAATATTTGAGTTTGTCAGTAATTTGCCTGATACGCTAAGAGATGCTTAAAGTAACAGTAATTTTCAAGCAAATCAAAGTTTAATACTATTTAGCAAAGACTGTTACTGATGAAAAACAGTGGCGGAGCAAGGGGATCCGGGGGGGCGGTCCGCCTCGGGCGGTACTTTTGTGGGCGGCACTTTTAGTCTACCCAAATGAGGTAAAAACTAAAATCTCGGGGTAATGAAGGAACAGATATAATAATCACTAGCGCTACTCAATCAAAAATTCACATAAAAAAAGAATTCTCATCGAAGTTAGAAGGTAAAACGGGCTAGTCGACTTGGCTACACTGAAACCCCGCCCCCTTGTAAAATACCCATTAAGTATCGAGCTGTTGCAAACTAATGTGGAATAAAGTACCCAACAGGCCATCAAAGTATGGGATTAGAAGCTTAATACATCAAAGTATATCGCACTGAAAAAATTAATTGAACAAAAGTACAGAAATAGAAGTTTCATGCTTTATAACGATCTGGTATCAGCAGTTATTTTTCAGTATAAAGATATAAAAAATAACATTTCCATGTTATTGAGATAAAAAAATTATTACAGATATCACTAACTGAAAAAAAGGAATGATCTTAATTTTAAGTTGGTAAACAACAGTTTTAATTCCATAAGCAGGCCTACAATCAAAATGGTTTTGTTGAAAGCAGTTGATAATAATATTAACTGCATCTTCCATACTATACACTCTATAATATTAAGCATTCGGCAGATTGATCACAAAAATGACTTATTTTAAATACGTCTGCACTTCTAATGCAAAAAAAAACTTAAGAATAAATAAAAATCTTTAATGAGACATACTCCAGACATTGCTCCATCAGATAACTTTTTCTTTTTTCAAATCATCAGAGCATTTAACGGAAAATTTTCTTGGCAAAAAAGATGTTATTTTAGCACACTAAAGAAATGTTTTATCTCGATACAAACTTTCTTTCAAAAACAGGACTTCTTTCATACTTTTTTAAAACGATTTGTGATCTGCCTCGTGTTTACAAAATTCAGCAAATATTATGGTGAGAGACAATCACATGAAGATCGCTAAGCTCCAGTTCCTTCCTAAAATCGTGGTATGCTCCCACAACATTAACAAACTTTCATGGTTAAAAAAGAAACCCAGAAACTTAGTGTGAACCAAGGACTTTACGATCATCCTAATTAGTAAGCTTCAAGATTGTTGGTCACTAAAAGTGTTTAAAGACTAAATGCTGAATGTACACTATAACCTGGACCTTACCAGTAGGTTACAAATCCATGCAGTTTTATCTGTCTTCCAGGTACACAAAACATATAAACTTGAAGAAAAATATGGCCACAAAATGTGTGGGAAAAAAGTTTGTCTTAGCTATTTTTAGATACCCCTCAAAACTGTGTAATAAATCCATGAAAATTATTACCAACTTAAGCTGACAAATTGTTTAAAAAAATGCAAGTAATATGAACATTAAATCATTTCCAAAAGGTGTCAGTTTCCCACTAATATGCATAATTTATTATACAGCACTGAATTCGGCCCGAATTCGTCAGTCATACGTATTCATGTATGCATCAACTGCAGAAGATTTAATCTTCGCTGTTAATGTTGCGTACATTGGCACGTTAATACGCGCTTAGCGTGAACGATGATGCTATCTCCACTCGCAACGAAAAACCTCGCTCATTTTAAACCACTTCTGTTGCACAACAAGAAAAGGAGCTACCCAACGTGAGGGTGTTTTTATTTACCTTTTTCATATGCACTGCCACTCGTTGCCGAGATATCTGTACATCAAACACAACAGCGACGATAAATCTTGTTTCGTGTGCGTACGAAAGTAAATGAAACACCGCGTATTAAACATACAAATTATTCCAGTTTAATTTTCTCGCATGTTTTGTATGTAAATAAACATCGCTATGTAATTATTCCGACAAATATGTGTATTAGATGTTTGTTTTCAAGCGATTTATAATGTTAACAACGATTAAAATAGTTCCAAAAACACTTTATTCTTTGATCAAAGCGAGGTAGTCACTTTCAACAGATCATGGATCACTTATAAACAGGCAGAATTTGTTTTTTTAGTAATCTGTATTCATCACTAACAAAATGATCGTTAATACACGTTACGGGCTCAATAATTTCAACGTTAAAGTCATAATAGTATATTACGTAACAAGAGCTGTAAAACCGGTAAAATCGTATGTATTATGTGATCGTAGAAAAAGTATGCTACATAACACGAGTTGTAAAGCAATTACGTACGAGTGGAAAAGTTGTGCACGGAGCCGCGTAGCGGCGAGTGCGTATTTCTACCTAGACATTTCTAGACTAGTGTGCTTTTTGCTTACCGTGCGTAAGGACTCACTTACTATGCATTCAGGAAGTGTTTGACGTAAGTCTACTTTGACATTTTTAGACAAGTGTGCTTTTTGCTTACCGTGCGTAAAGAGTCACTTACTATGCATACAGGAAGTGTTTGACGTAATCTACTTTGACATTTCTAGACAAGTGTGCTTTTTGCTTACCGTGCGTAAAGACTCACTTACTATGCATACAGGAAGTGTTTGACGTAAGTCTACTTTTGACATTTCTAGAGGAGTGTACTTTTTGCTTACCGTGCGTAAAGACTCACTTACTATGCATACAGGAAGTGTTCGACGTAAGTCTACTTTTGACATTTCTAGAGGAGTGTACTTTTTGCTTACCGTGCGTAAAGACTCACTTACTATGCATACAGGAAGTGTTCGACGTAAGTCTACTTTTGACATTTCTAGAGGAGTGTACTTTTTGCTTACCGTGCGTAAAGACTCACTTACTATGCATACAGGAAGTGTTGACGTAATCTACTTTGACATTTCTAGACAAGTGTGCTTTTTGCTTACCGTGCGTAAAGACTCACTTACTATGCATACAGGAAGTGTTTGGCGTAATCTACTTTGACATTTCTAGACAAGTGTGCTTTTTTGCTTACCGTGCGTAAAGACTCACTTACTATGCATACAGGAAGTTTGACGTTAGTCTACTTTGACATTTTTAGACAAGTGTGCTTTTTGCTTACCGTGCGTAGACCCACTTACTATGCATGCACGCTGATCAGTCAGTCATTTACATTAGGGGTCGTAGAAAAAAACTAATTTCTCTATTATGCAAGGCAGGGTTTTCTTGAGGGAAATGTAAATTCTGACAGCATTTAAAAGTGTGACGTAATTTAGTAGATTTTGTTGAGGATATTTTTCATTTTCCACAGACTACTCCTAGTCCAAATTTTGTATTTCTTTCGTCACTAATGGCAAAGAATAGTGGGCAATCTATTATATCACAAAAACCGAGATAGTTTCACTACGGGGCTAAAAAGTATAAATGATTCCAAAAGAAGTATGTGAAGAATGTTTTAGAAGTTGCAAAAGTGTCCTTAAGAGACCTTAAGAATATGCTTGCGAATGGCGTTTTTTTTTAAGTAATTTCATCTTTGATTTTTTTCTGGCCACATAGAACGAAAAACAAAATACTGCTGCACAACTTCCACCAAAATAATTAATAGAAAAATTGAAAAAACAATGCTTTTATTCTATATAAACTACTTTTCTACATACAAAAAGTTTTAATAGTGATAAAAAAAAATTACAACAATTTACTTCAATTTCTACTTCAATAGCAATTCTGCAATTTACTTCAACTTCTGGTTCAAAAATACTTCTACAATTTTTACTTCTACTTCTACTTCGAAAACACTTCTACAGGCCCCGCCTTCATCAACTTACCACTGTAATAGGATACATGGGGTTGATAATTGTAAACAACAAGATATGGTTCGGTTTAGATTCATCTTGACGTTTCCGCCTTGGTTCTTCTGCCACTCCATAGCCACCAGTATGGGCCTAAAAAAACAAAAATTGCCATTAGAAAACGTAACAATTAAAAAGACTCTTAGCAATCAACATTTCTTACACCGTATAAAAGACGTAACTATTTTACTTTTCAAGTTATCAAATCATCAGCACAAAAAAATCGAGCCTTCTGCATGTCGTGTGTGTACCTGTTGCTAGAAGCTACAACCTTAAATGACTTTTAGCTTCCAAAAAATTAATGCGGAAAACGTATAGGTAATTCTCGTTTATTTGTTTCTGACTTTATGAGCTATAATAGATAGACGTTCAGTATTTGTTCAAAAATAGGAACTATAAAACATTTTTTTTTAAACGAAGAATTATGAACTACTTTGAAATTAAAAGACAGCATGAAGGCTTAGGGCTAAATATTGCTTTGCTGTGACAAAATTTTTGAAATACTTTATAGCTTTGCTAGACAAGAACCGATGCGGTAGAAGTAATTGCAAGCAATTGCTTACTTTTAAGTAGCTATTTATACAGCGAACACTTTTATATATCTTCTTCGCACGGTTGAAATCGAACGCGTGAATATATAAGCCAAGTTTTTTGACAGCGAACGTTTAAACAGTAATTTAATTTGTCGATATGTTTATTCATGAAGTTGTAAACAAAATGTAAAATATTACATGTCTTTTGGTTCACCGTAGCCATAAATATTAACGTATCAACCTGTTTGGAACGAACATGACGCTTCGCTGCTTTCTTTTATTTAAAATCGTATTAAGATTATTATGTGGGTCACACTAGTGCGGCCTTGTGCGAAGGCGCTTAATCTGTTTTGTTTTGCTGTAATAGTTTTCGTTGGTTAATAGAACATAGGGCTGGAAAGTAGTAAATTGCTAGATTAAAAAGCTTTCGGATTACATCGATTTTGGACTTGGTTTTCCTAGGAAACCAGAGCAGTTGTCCTGTTATTTGTGGGTAATAATATAGTAATGTCGAGAAATTATTTAGTGAAAAGTTCAGGTTTTGTTAGAATAATGCATTTTTATGATTTTCAGCTGTTCGCGTTGACTTTATTTAGGGTAAAAATACGAGAAATACGCTTAAACGTGAACCAAAATCGATAACGTTAATTTTAAAGCGATTTTTGTTTAAAAACTGCTTAACTACTTGCAAAAATCTGGTTGTAAAACGGTTTTTTAAAACCGGCTTATAAACTACGCATATTTACATAATATACAGCGTGTACCGATTTTGGTATATTACTAATCTTTAAAAAATTGTTTAAATTAGACCAAAATTATTTGTTTTATGTGTTTGTGTTTCTGTTTCTATTTCTTCTTCTTCTTTTTCTTCTTAATCGGTTCGTCTTGTACCTTACGATGTCGAAGTATCTTTTCCTAGTTCTTGATGATGTTTTTACATATCTGTCTATCATTGGTTAACTGTGACACATCTCTCCAGCTGACTCATTTTTCTTCTAGTCTCTGCCTCACTTCGTTTTCTCATTTGGTTTTTGGTCTTTCTCTACTTCTTTTTTCCTCATACTTTGTTTTCCATCGTTTTGCGTATCTGCTCTCTGGCATGTGTAGTTGATGTCCCAGCCATCTTAATTGATTTGTCTCCATCTTTTTCTTTATATCGTTCACTTCTAGTTTTTTTTTCTGATTTTATCATTGCCAATCTTATCAGTTAGTCTAAACCCTTTTATTCTTCTCAAAAATCGCGTCTCCTGCGTCTGTATCCTTCGTTTTGGTTTTCTTGTTAGTGCCCAAGTTTCTGAACTATAGGTACGAATTGGTACGTACAATGCATTGAATACTCACGTCTTGTTTTTTTTTTGAGATCTCCTTCGCACTTATCAAGCATTTATTGGTGGCGTGATAAATTTTCGTCGCTGCAGCTATTCTGTTGTTTTGCTCTTCTTCCAATTTGCCGTTCTCTGCAATTATTGTTCCTAAACATTTAAAATTCGCTACCTGCTCTATCTTTTTTTGGTCTAGCATAATTGTAACTGTTTCATGATTTTTCGCTGTAATCATTGTCCTTGACTTTGTTATATTAATATTCATATTATATCTACTTAATGTATCTGCCCATACGTCTAGATCGAGTTACAAGTCCTTTACGCTTTTAGCTAATAGCATCACATCATCTGCAAAGGCTAGTTCTATTAAGGATATTGGTTTTAGTTTATTCCAACCCCAGTAGGCTTTCGTTGTGTTTTGTTTACATTCTTTAATCCTTTTAAAGGTTTTGAATTTCCATTTCAAACAAAAATTGCTAAGTTGCAGTTAAAAAAAACGGAACATGCTACGAAATTCTTATTTAGACCAAATTAAAACTACCTACTTGTAAGAAAAACGTTTTAAAATCAGTGACTGCATAGTTCATACTATTTTAAAAATTGGGTAGCTCTATTACATATTATTAAATGGAATCACAAGACTCTTGTATCAAGTTGAACGAAAAACATTTTTAAAAACAAAGATGACTAGAAAAAATTACTGTCTGTTGAATGCCCTCATAGTTCGACAGGCCAAATGAACTTCCGCTACTATTCACCAACTACAATAACAAAATCAAAAAGGAATGTGACGACGTCAAAACAATAATAGCAACAAGGAAATCAAAGCGCCACAGTTAAATTTAGCCTACCTATAGCTTTAAACATCAACCTAAATTCTATAGTCCCCCCATATAACGCTAGCACAACACTCACTTGAGATTTCATCGTCCTATTCGTCAATTTGTGTTCGGTTCTCGCCGTATTTACATACAGTTATTTACCCAAAAGCAATGTTTAACTTTGCAGCCCCGAATTTAACATATTTTCGTCCACCAGAATAACAGCCCACGTCTTGCACAAACTCGAGATAGAAATTTTCCTCGAGTATTTCTCGGATTGCTATTTCTTATCGAAATTTTACACAATGAGAAAGTATCTATTGACCGACGGACGTCCAAACATTCTTTGGGTATAAGTGCTATCACCTCCAATATATCATATAAACTTTATATATCACCAGGCACTTGCCGTCTGTATTCAATTCGAATCATTTTAAAAACTTCGAGATTTGTATAAGGTTCGATTCAACAATGGCTACAATCACTTTCATTTCAACATTTTTGTAACATTTAAAGATACTTTTAAGAGAAGCAAAGACTAGAAAGCTTAAAATATAAAAACAAGATTGAACCAAGAACTCTTAATATCCGAGATCTAAAACTACAATTTTATTTGACAAAAATATTATACACACAATGTTATCTTGAGGTGAAAATTAAAAACAAAAATACATTAGAATCCATAAACACTACAAATTGAAGTTTAAAAAAAAACAATAGTTTTAGCTTGATGTTGTTTAAGCTTCGAGAAAATAGAACGAAATTCGAATTAAAATATAGGAAACGTAAATATTTTCAGCCAAGAACCTTTTCATACATAAATTACAAAATAAAAAATTTACAACCCCTCTCTCTCTGAAAGAGATTGCAGAACTTTGAAGTGCACAAGGGGAATTTAAAATAACATGCATGATGAAGATGATGTGGTCCCTAAAAACATTCCTTTAAAAAGTTATCGTTCATTAAACCAAAAGAGAAGTTAAGACGCTCGTAACAACAAAAATAAACAGCAAAAAGATTCAAAATCAACTATAACAATGAGACAAATGGCAAGTCAACGAACTTATAATAGTATATTACATAACAATAGCAAGAGTTGTAAGAAGCATGTTAAGCACGAGTGGAAAAGTTGCGCACGGAGCCGCGTTGCGGCGAGTGCTTATTTCCACGAGTGCGTAATTGCTTTACAACTCGAGTTTTGTACTATACTTTTTCTACGATCACGTAATACATACGATTTTAACGGCTTTTTGGATAATATACACATGTAATTACGTTGTCTTGTCAATTTTGACGTAAGCCTACTTTGACGAGTGTGCGTTTTGCTTCCCGTGCGTTATAACTCACTCACTAGGCATGCAGGAAGTGTTTGACGTGAGTCTACTTGATCGTTTCTAAAAAAAAAAACTGTGTTTTTTGCTTACCGTGCGTAAGGACCCACTTACTATGCATGCACGCTGTGCGGTAAGAGTCACTTACATTAGTGGTCGTAGTAAAAATCATTAAAAAATTGCCTCAAAGAAAATTTATTTAAAACAGAACATTTTAACTAATTTTTAAATAAATTTCCGTACGCTTAAACAACATGATAATGCAGCACCTACTTGTTTTGATTTTTACAGACCGTGGCATAGAAACCAATTCGCGACGACGTTGAAATCTTTTAAATATTTCTTTTATCTACAAACATGCCAACACATAAATTACAAAAACCGTCACTCCCCTTTACAAAATCCAACTATTTTTATTTCAGCTAATGCCCCATTTAAGACAACCTACTTCAAACAAACAATCACATAAAACTTATTATTCGAATGCGATGAAAATACCACACACATTCGCGAGCAAAACAAAGAATTCCAATGACAAATTGTTCTCGGAGGACAGGTGCGACTAAACTCATTCCAAACCAACTTCGTCCGTAAACCTTAGACAACAAACTTATGATTATGGAGTAGTTTACAGAGAACCCACCCACTGGAGCCAACAAGAACCGAAGTATAACCCCGTCATGAGCTAAATCAATCTTACCTAACACGCTTAACGCACATACACACGTGTATACTTCGCAACCGCGATGCTTCTTCATAATAAGATTTATGACGGATATATCCCTAGCCTGTTTGTTCAAGTCGTTTTCCTACATCAACATTATTAGTCCACAATATCAGCAAACTCAGGGAGTCAGGAACGAACTAGCTTACAAGGAGAATTTTAAAAAATTCCTCGTGCATTTCCTATTTGCACATTCACATAAAGAATAATACAAATCAACGCTCAAAGAAAAACAATTACGAACTGAAACAACTGAATTAGTTTCAAAACAATAGAAGCGTGGCGGCGTGCTAAGATTGCAGCTGTTACCAAAATGTTTGGATAAATACCGAAAGACGAGTCGTAATATTCACGTGAATTCAAAAACACTCGATCTACAATCATTTGTCAGATAAAAGGTAAAATCGTTTAAGTTACTATCGCACGTGCATCTACACAATTTGGGTATCTAAAAATAACTGCAGATAAACTTGTTGAGTTTGAATAAATGGGTAGCGAAAAATTTGTAAACGATGATTTACCAAATATTAACCAGGCACACATCGTGGCGTTATCAGTGACTTGCTTATACGAGGTGAGCGCCAAAATTTCTCGACCTGACTATAAAAGACGCGGCTGCGGCGTAGGCTCAAAATTAAATTTTATTTTTCAATACAATCCCCCGACATCGTTTAAGCAATAATTTGATACCCCTAAAAAAACATGCCTTCGGTTTGTCTGCAAAATGTGCCCAAACTGCAGCCTTCACCTCTTGGTGGTCCAAACAGGTAATAGTTACTGGGGCCATATCTGGACTATATGGAAGGTGACAGATTTGTTCAAAACCGCAGTCGAGAATTGAGGCTTGAGCAATTCCAGCAGTGTGCACGGGACCATTGTCGTACTACAGTAAACGCACGCCTTTGGTCAGTTTCCCACGTCTTTTCTCCGGAATATTTTGTCGTAATTTTAATGCTTGTATATGAAAACCCCGACATTTTTGATAGTTCTTTCACCTTCAAGCGTCGATCGCCTAATACGAGTTCCTCAACAAGGGCAATCTTGTCGTCCGTCACCACTTCCACAGTCCTTCCTGTTCTTGCATCATCTTCCAAGGATTCTTGTCCCATTCGAAACCGTTTTGACGAATCTTTTACCACAGAGTAAGACGGGAAATTGTCCCCATACACCCCATTCAGTCGAACTTTGATGCTATGAGGAGAAAGACCTTCGCGAGTGAGAAATTTTATAACAGCTGGATACTCAATTTTTGTGACTTCTGACATCGTGATGAACGAATGACGGTTATAAGAAAACTAATTGAAATAAAATCCATTTTTGTTTTTTCCGAGGCTAATATGACTTAAACAATGTGTTAAAAAAAAATTGGCCCGCCTGCGATAGCTAGATCTATGTCAGGCCGGTAAATTTTGGCGCTTACCTCGTAGTTACAATAAAACTAAATTTTAAATGGTTTTCATTCGTTTTTTCCTTATGTAGACGAGCAAATTCCATGTTGTATTGGGCTTCATGAAGCTACAAGGCACCACTGATCCACTGTAATTGCATGTAGACACAAAAATACAAACAATTTCTAGATAAAGGTGCTTTACCAAGAATGATTGACAGAAACAGCAATGATCAGCATTTAAACCCGATAATCGTGGAAATTCAAACTCGACAAGCGATTAAGATTAATCAAACCCGATAAAACTTTGCTAAAAAAAAACGTCAATTACATCAATCCAATAATCAATCCTTAAAACTAAATTTGAACGATAAACTTAGCAACTACTGAATACATTTATGTATTAATATCGATATTTGAAGACCCACTTCTGGGCATCGGCAAAGCCAGACTCAGCGTTGCGACAAAGTAAACGTAAAACACTTACATCTGTTTTATTAGTGTTTACCATCATTGTGTACACAACACCCAGTATCGATTACGTATTTTTTTAAACAGAGCTTTCCTCGTCACCCCCGGTTTTAGTAGGATTACGGCAAAAAAATCATATTTTCACTTAAAAAAGTCGGAACTGTAAAACCGAACGAAGTTTCTCTACCAGAGAGGATAATACAGGATTATTTTCCACGAATTTTGAAATAAATTAAACACAAATAAAACTTCTGTTATTGAAAAGAAAAATATAATAAAAAGAAAAGCTTTCAAACTGATAAATGAAGAGATACAACAAAACTGTCAACACTATATAAAAGACGAGAAACAAAAACGAAAACGGATGAACAGGGAAAAGACTTGGAGCAACTAGGTATAGTTCAAAAGAATTATTCTTAAGTTTGTTGAAAGGGCATGTGGGACAATAAAACAATGTAATAATAACAAGAAACAAACTACCTGGTGAACCGGAGAAGTCAAAAAAGAAATGAAGGAATAGAAGAGACTATGGAAAAAATATCTGTCAACAAGCTAACCAGGAGATTACGAAAAGTATAAACAACAAAGAGAAGAAACCAAACGGACTGTGTTGGAAGCAAGAAGAAATACTAGGGGAGACTTTGGAAAACGATTGTAAGAACACTACACGAGCTATCAAAAAGTTTTCTACAAAGTATTAATAAATTTAAGAAGAGATAAAAACCAGAATCAATCATTAATGAAATATTACTATTTTGAAACAATCGAACTAAAAAACAACCATTCATGAAACTACTACAATTTTGGAACAATTGAAGTGAACTATAAAAACCATTACATTATGAAATTTCTGCTTTGGAACAACTGAAATGTACAACAAAAACCAATAATTTACGAAATTATATGAACTGAATTAACTCGGTTGTTATCCAACCGGCTGTCTGAAACCTTACAAAGACACAAGTATTATCGCAACAAAAATTCTCTCCGTAAACGAAATTACAGCTTCGTTTGTAAGTAAAATGCATACCGTATAATTCCTCTTTAAAATTCGTACACACGCTGTCACAGCGAATATCAACAAAGAGCGCTCTTCGATCCGAGCGACCGTTGTTGTTGTCAAAGAGTAAATTACCGATTACAAAAACAAAAAAGCACTACAGCTGGATTTTTCGCCGTTAAACCCAACCAAACTGGACCGAAAGTGCACGTTGTACAATACGCAGTAGCATTTAAACGTCAAAAATTAGCCCGAAGGAAGACGAGCTCGCAAAAGTAGATTTCGGCTGTAAATAACCACCGAGTAACTCTTTTATAGACACAAAAGTCATTTTGTGAACACGCGTTCATAAATATTATAAAAACGGAATTTATTTGAATAAAAGTTTTCAATTAAAACAACCGCAAATTTTACGTCAACGTTGGTACGGCAAAAACGGTTCGGGGATTTAAAAAATACACATTACGGTCGCAATTAATCATCTGTACGATTCTTTTTATATAATTTATTGCCACGCGTAAAGAACACATGCAACGGACACAGATAATATTTCATTTGCATTAAGTTAGCGCTGGTTTTAACATAAGCGGAACGACCTGCTTCGTACCAAGTCATTTGGTATCGAACTACTGAAAAAGAGAAAAGTTTTGCCACAGCACGGCTTACTTATTTAATTTCTTGAGCAATTAGCAACAAAACGTAATGGTTCAGCATTTAAAATATTGCATATAATTGTAATTAAGAATATTATAAAATGGCTCCCGACTAAAGTAGTTTCTAAAGCGCGCTGAAAAAGGAACAGTTTTCACTCACTTCAAAAACTAACAACTTAAAATGATATCGTTCTCGCTACGTTACTTATTAAGATAATGAAATTAGAGCTCGCGGTAGCGAATTGCATCTAGTTTTTGTAGATCTGGAAAAAAACTTTCTCCTCTGTTCCCTTAAACAAACTATGGCAGACGCTTGAAAACCAAAATGTGGCATTGGATACACCTACAGTGTGTCCAAAAGGTATGGAATATGCTATATGTATATCTCAGTAATAATCCACTAGGGAAAAATGTTTTAAATAAAAGTTGTTTGGTAGTTAATTTTCCACCATAAGACAAAATTTAAATATACATTTTTTTAATAATAAAAGCGCAATGAAAAACAATTGAATTTTTTTAAATGGCAAGGTACCCCTACATTATACTCATTTGATAGAGATTTTTTTCTTTTCAATGATGCAAAACTTTAGTACCTACCCTTACTTAAGCATTTTTTTGAGAAAAACGCAAAAAATACTCTCAAATTATTTTAATTGTTTAGTAATTATTTCTAACAAAAACACCATAGGAATTAAATTTTTTTGACGAAATCTACAATAAGTGTTCAAACTGTAAACCATTTACAGCTTGGCAATGATAAACTCGGTTTTTAAACCTGTTTATAATATTCCCAACCGTTTCAGGTGTAATTTCTCTAATACGATCTTTTAAATTTTCGATATTCTCCGGCCTCTTAGCATAAACTTGATTCTAAGGTGACCCCATCATTGAAAAGAGAAAAAATTCTCTATCAAATGAGTATAATATAGGGGTACCTTGCCATTTAAAAAAATTCAATTGTTTTTCATTGCGCTTTTGTTATTCGAAAAAAATAGGAGTATTTAAATTGTGTCTTATGGTGGAAAACTAAGTACCAAACAACTTTTATTCAAAACATTTTCCCTAAAGTGGATATTCACTGAGGTATATGGCATATTCCATACCTTTTGGACACACTGTATATAAATGCAATTAAAAAACTTTACGAAATGCAAAGAGTTGTATAAAGATAGGAAATTCTTACTCGAATGAATTCATTTTAATAAGATTGCCCACTGTCTAAATCAGGCCCGTGCAACCTTTTAAGCCAAAGGGCCAATTGCAAATTTATGAAATCGTAACGGGCCGAACCACTTTCTAGTGGATATGGAGATTCCTCCAAGTGTGAAGAGTCCGGAGAAATTTTGAAACTGATTTGTTTTTCGCACATACATTTTCAGTGTGAGCAACGCAGTGACATAATTTAACTGTTTTACCAGAGACTTTTTACTAAATAAAACAATATCCAAACAGTCAAAGTAGCATGCGAAAAGAACAAGGATGTAGTGAAGAATAGTTAAAAAAGTAAACTGCAAATGGAAATAATCTATAAAAAAAATCTTACTTTAACAAAAGTATAAGATAATGTTTAGAGCAGGCCCGTGCAACCTTTCAAGCCAAAGAGCCAATTGCAAATTTTATGAAATCACACCACTTTCTAGTGGATATGGAGATTCTTCTAAGTGTTAAGTGTCCAGGGAAATGTTAAAACTGATTTTTTTTCGCGCATACATTTTCAATATGAGCAACGCAGTGATATACAAAAAATTCCCTAAAAAAAATCGGTTTGAATTTTTTTTTTGTCAAAAGCGTAGTGAATTCGAAGAGATTACCTCAGTTTTTATTTCTAAATCAGTTTTTAAAACAAAATAAAGATTCTCAGCTTAACGCAGTGTTACGTAGCACCGTCTTGCCGAAACCATAAGTTACAAAATTTAAAAAGTATCAAAACCAATTTTTTTTTTAATAATTAGGCAAATCAGTATTTCTATGACGATTCGCAACAATTGTTGTAATTTTAACAAAAACTAGAGGCCAATGATACCACAAACGGATCCTCTACCTCAAAACAACTTTTAAAAAAACTTGTAACCTAGTGACCTATAAAAACAAAAAAACGTTAAGAATTACGGCGTTCGCTTCGTTTTACTTTATGACTTGATGAAGCTCTGAAAATTAAGAACAGCGTTTTTAATCCGCTGTCTAAACCGCGAAAGTAAATATTTTCACTGCGCACAATATAAAACTTTTTTTGTGCTATGCTCAAACTTTTTACTGTGTGCCATAATCTCTTTCGGTAATGTCAGCTTTCAGACGTTTAATTATCTGTGTCGTACGTTTTATACGGCTACAGCAACGTCAAAATTTAACTGTCACGAATTTAATTTCATTATTTCAACAACCGCAGTAAAACCAAATGAACTAACATTATATTTCGGGATAATTAAAATTTCTACACAAGTGCGCATAAATAAAAATCAACAATAAAAGGTTGGCAACAAAAAAAATCACACAAACTAAAGAATAACCCGAGGCAGAGTTCCTGAAAAGCACTAAACGAAGCTGTTAACACCAATACGCACTAGCCTTAATAATTTTAATTTCAGTCAAAACAAGTGAACACGATTCGGGATTATTATTTAGGACGATGTTCGGAGGACTATTGTAACTTGAAATGGGTCCCAAGTGTACGGGGCCCAGGATTTACACAATAACAACTCGCTGACGGATCGTCGGAAGTACAAGAGTTGATTGGATTTTCATGCGGTCGCCTTAATCCGACATAAACGTATTATGTGCGCAAAGGTCGCCAATTATTGAAAGAAATTCGGTCGGGGGCTGCATGACAAAATCTGTGAATACGTAAAACGGACGGAATGTACTAAATTATTCAATACAGCGACGTTAAAAACCAAAGGTATGTAATATATAAATGTATTCGTGCTATTAATATGTGATTGCCATTACACGAACACAGAATAATGTAGAAACTACTTCACGAAAATAAAACAATAAATTCGTTTTTAAAAACAAAAGTATTACATGCAATATACAACGTCATAGTTCATACTGCATGTGCATTTAAAAAACACCTGGTAGGTTATAGTATATTACATAAGAAGATTTGTAAGAAGCACATTACGCACGAGTGCGTAATTGCTTTACAACTCGTGTCATGTAGCTTACTTTTTCTACGATCACATATAATATCTACCTACGATTTTAGCGACGTTTTGGCTAATATACATTAAATTACGTTGTCTTGGCAATTTTGACGTAAGCCTACTTTGACATTTCTAGACAAGACGTTTTGCTTACCGTGCGTTATAACTCACTTACTATGCATGCAGGCAGTGTTTGACTTGAGTCTACTTCGATCATTTCTTTAAAAAACTGTGCTTTTTGCTTACCGTGCGTAAGGACTCACTTACTATGCATGCAGGCTGTACGGTAAGAGTCAATTACATTAGTGGTCGTAGAAAAAGCATATTACATTGGACGAATAAGAAGCCTCTCTGAACAAATTTTTGATAATATAAACGTACATGCAAAAATACATGAAAGCAATATTTTTCTTATTGCTTTGATATTTTTTTTTAGTTCTTGCATATTTGGCAATGGCAGTGCTAGACGACATGTGATTATTTTCAAGTGGCAAGTCGAATTTCGAAAATAAATAAGTTAAAGCTAGCTTCAGTTACAGCCTAATGTCTTTTTTTCACTATCTATGATATTAAAGTCGAGATATTAAAATATTCAAATGAATTAGTCCATAGATGTTTAGCTATTAACAATTCTAGAACAGGCAATTTAATATCTTTCTAAACAACACAATACTTTAAAAACCTAATAAGTTATACTAATTAAATAAAAACTGACAAAACAAATTAACTAGGGCATCACAATAATTGCTATTTGAAATTCAATTATCGACAATTCCTATGACAAACAAACAGTTTTAATTTTACATCCACAGTGCAACATGTAAACAGATACTTTAAAATTTAAAGGTCTTATAGTATGCCACAACATTTCAAAACTTCAATTCATACAAACTGACTGGCAATGCGTTTGCCAAAAATAATACAACCTAGTTGTCTCTTCATTTTAAAACATAACATAATGAAGTTGCATTTAAACTTTGAAACTAATAAGACTAAATAGACTGTAAGTAAATGTATACAAAATAATACATACATCAAAGCTAATCGTATATAAAAATAAACAAATATAGTAATAAATAAGCCTCAAAAAGCAAGTTATTCAAATTAGAGATACTGACATTTTGTATGACAAATAATTGCTTAAAAAACTGCGATAACTTGTTCAAAAATCAGAGGCAAATTACAACGTAATTCGCACTTCTTTTTTAATTGCCATCCTATTAAAAGATAGCAGGTGCTACACTGTTTACCGATAGCATTATTTAATTAAAAGAAATACTTCTAGAAAGCGAGGACATAAACCAATTAATAACAGTAATAAATTGGACACGATCATGCAATTATAAATTAATAACAACAAATATTTTCTATGTTAACAATTAACTATGACTTTTTCAATATTACATATACAAAACTTTAGGAACGAACAATATTTCTGCCAGTCATTGCAAAAACTTTAACAGGAAATTATCGTAAAATGATTTGTGTTTATTTCAAAAAAGTTTTCACTTAAGAAAACGTTTTTGTACAGGTAATGTTAAGTGTACGATTAAATTTATTAACTTCCTAGCAAAATAAAACAAATTACTAAACTTGTAGACTTCGCAAAGACAAGTTACATTTAGTAACTCATTGTTATTGAACATCAAAACGATTTATGTGAATATGACATGACACATTTGAAAGATAATTGCACAGAAATGTGTAAACCGAGGTGTAAAACTCGTGCAATTTAAAATCTGCGACGATTCAACAAACACACGTGGATAACATTGAAGAACAAAGGCATGCGAGCAGAAAATCTTTGGAACTGGTCCAAAAACTTTGGAGGAAGTTGACTCACTAACACAATTAATGTTATATATTTCGTAAGAAGTGATTTTACGCAAACGTAAGATACCAGAGAGTTATCTTTATCGGCAATATTTCAATACGACCAATGCAAAATAAATTATGGGCAATTACTGCATCAATAAGCAATAAAATAACATAATAACGTTGTTATGATTATAATATAAACGACATAAAATCAACTCGGGACTTAAGCATAAGGTGTTCGGATGAATTTAATAAAACCACAGAACAATCTTGTTGAACTGCATCTTGCTGGCCTTGGTAGGTCATCGTCCGGCCTACCATAATTTAAATAATAAATAAACAGCGATACGATTTCGATTGTTTCTATAGCGAGTGCTTTAAATCTGATTTAAAAAAATTCAAAACTTTCAACAATAGGAAAATTGAAACATTGCATGTGCTCGTGTAATAATTTACTGGCAATTTCTGCAAAATTGCAATAGGTATAAACCACGTGCGGTTGTTGTTATAAAATAAATAATGTATATTTTGCTAACCGTTTTAAGTACTCGATATAATAACGATAGGTAAACACGTTTAATATACAGAGTTACACACTTATCAGTTACAGTAACCCGTTGTACTTAAGTAAATCAGTGCACTATTAGATAACAATTACCATAATAATTGTCAATAAGCATAATTGCATACACTTAACGAAAACAATTCAATTGAAAATAGTAAACAATAACCTCCCATCCTGCTTTGGCACTTTCTCACTTAAAATATTTATGTTATCGGTGTATCATCTTTGCAACAACATGCACACACTAGAAAAACCTAATTTTCTTTAATAACAACAATTTAAAACGTGTTTACCGCAAAATTAACCAATAACATGACAGGAACACACTGACATGAAGGCTCGTACGAAAAGGTTATATTTTTGTAAAATTCTTACAGCCTATATCTGGGTTCGTACACTATAACTTACTCTATTATTTCCCTGATCTGTCTCCGTCCGCTGTCGTTTATTATGCGGTCCATCACCATTGAACGCCATTTTGAAATAACAAACACGCACCCCGTACACAGAACTTATTGCTGCAGCAGCACGCGCAGAACTGTCAATTCTTCGTTAGCGTTGGGAAGTGGTGAAAAATCAAATTTGTTGTGATGATTATAATGACATCTGTGGACGAATCTAGAAACTTTTCGTTGCTAACTTAATACGAGTTTAAAATAATAATTTTAATTAAGTTACAAATATTACAAAAAACAACTGTAAAATGTTAATTAATGGTACTTTCACTTTAAATGTATACTATTTTTTGCAATAATAATCTAATAATTAAGCAAACTACTTGTTTTTAGCATCTTAAACCAACTACATTCGTATTGTTCATTGAATATTTTTGTTCTTCAAGTTTCCTGTACGTACTAACTAGAACTGTCATAATGACGTTTAGTTGAATAACCTACAAACTTTGTTTACCAAAACAATGTAAATTTATTTCAAATCATGTTTTTGTTAGCTAACTGTAGCTTCCTCTTGTGTAAAATAATTATATTTTTTAAGTAAACTGCTTTTCCAGATAGTTGTTTTAATTGCTTTATGAACTTCAACAACAATGAAGGGTGAAGTATGTAAATAAACATTACATTTGGATTACATGAAAGATAAGTGTTAATTGTATATTTAGGGACCGTCTCCCAGAACTGCTGTGGTTAATTTATCTTCTCTGAACCTTAGCCACAAAAGTGACAGTAAGTTTAAATATAACTTTTATCGTTACTTTAATTTATGCATGTTTTGTGGAAATAGTGCATGGTGATTTTGATAAAGAACTAACTAGTGTTGGAAGTAGATCAGTTTGGCTAGTGATAGTTTTAACATTTATGATTATACCAGGCATGTGCTACACTTTATTGCAAACAATATTTACAAAAATTAACTACACTGATTTTAAAACACGATGTCGCATCCCACAGCTTGAAAATAGAAATTGGAGTTTTGAGCAAATTCAATATTTATCTTCGCCTATGTAAGAACTATTATTACACGCGTTCTGTAATTATTTATTTAAGTGAAATTAATTATTGTTACAGTGCTAGCAAAAAAGAAAACTGTTATTTTCATCCGTACGATTATGCCAAAATTGCTGAAATGGAATATGAAGAAGCCAGATCTTACGTGAAAACCTTGAATAATAAAATGCGCGATAAGTGTAGTGATTATGTTCATTTATCGGATAATAAATCTTATACACCGTATGAAGAGGTACTTTGCTGACCTTAAAATATTATCGAAAAAATTGATAATCAACATTATATTTCAGTTTTCTTTAGTATGTGATAATAAAAATAAAGAAAGAGTCCTTAGTATATCCACGGTTTATGGACAGCTCTTCGGATTTTTATTTATTGCACCTTTTGGTGACTTGTACGTACCCAAACTAAATTTTTTTGTGTTTTGTTTTCAATTTTAACTACCTTTCAAGTCTTGGACGGACACGAATCTTGAACTGGGGAGCCAATATTTTCATTACTGGGGCAATCGTAATGGGTCTAGCTCTTTCTGTTAAGGTACTAATTATCGGTAGAATCTTTGTTGGAATGGGTTACAGTGCGATGTTGATTTCTATTATGTGTATAGGTAAGTTTATGGTTACAAATAAGCCATTTGTTTACGGAGCTATGTCCTGGTTCAGTTGTAGAAATTTCTACAATAAGTATTCGTCCGCTACGGTTTGCTTATACATTTATGGGTTCACCCACTAGTTACATGGCGATACCGTTTCTTGCAACTCTCTTGTACCACTGGCGTCTGTTATTTTGGACTTTATGTAGCTTTACGTTTCTGATTCCACTCATAACATGGTAAGTTTGTATAAAAATCGTGTAACAAACAGTTTGAGTTACACATGTTTTATTTAAAAACAAAAATTGATCAATGAAATTTAGGAAATTTGAAAAATGTTGCTATTTTTGATTTTCTTAGGTATATTCCGGAGTCACCGCGATGGTTTATGTCAAGAGCGAAAAAGGCTAAAGCTTGGGCTATTTTGTATTCCATTAAAGACCCCGTTGCGCAAAATGATCTGCTTTTTCTGTACAAAAATGAAAATATTGTGCCAGATGATGTGATTCAACACTGGACCGAATTTAAGCCGTTTGCTAAGTCGAAATTACCGTTTCTAATAGCAATTATGTTTCTGAGTGGAAGTGCTTATTTACGAAACATTTCAGGTACTTAAATTTTAATTTTGAATTTTAACTAAAACAAAATGTAGTTATGTCAAAATTTGTTTTTTTGTTTGTTTTTTTTTTTTTTTTGTTTTTGTTTTTTTGTGTTTAGGTAACATTGCCTTGGATACGTACGCAGATCGGTCAACATATCTTTTTTTGTGTGGTATTATGGAACTAATGGGCTACTCAATCTGTTTACCTATGGTGTGTGCGTTAGGTAGAAAAATAACCATCGCAGTATTATTTTCCTCAACCAGTATTTTGTACATCATCACATCTCAATTACAAACAGGTAATGATTTATAAACATTTGAAGACCTGAGAAACAAACAATTGCCAATTCCGAAATTGTTGGTGCATGTAAAAAAATGAACATCTATACAGGGTGATTGATTGAGACCGGTACTTAAAAATATACGAAGAATGAAAAAGGGTATGGATCTGAAATTTTGGTTATGACCATAACGGCATCTGATCTGTTTAATGAAAATATTTTCAATATGGCGACACTTCCGGAAATATCGGAAGTTGACATCTACTTTCTTATTTCAAATACATTGGTATATTTTTTAATGCGTATTTGGATTTAAAACGTTATTTTAGAGGGACTTTCATTAGCATTCCCTATACCTGTGCAGTCATTTTTTAGATTTTTGGACTTTTTTCAAAATTTTTTGATTTTCATCATGATGCTTAATATTATCTAACGCCGCCATTTTTTAAGAAAAAACGCTTAAATTTTAACCATGCCTAGAAGAAACCTTGAAGTACATCCTAGAATATTTGCAATCGATGCATTACTTACAGGGTGTCCAAAATTTAATTGTCTTCTACTAAAACTAGTTTTTTTCAAACACAATGTCCAAACTTTTTTTCATTTTCTAATGCAAAATTACATTCTGCATCAATCTGTATTAGCGTTTCCTATACCTATCTGCAACAATTTTCGAGTTATTTAGAATTTTTGATAAAGTTAAGAGAAATTGCAACATTTTTAAATAGTAAGCCTTGGAAATGACAACAAATGCCAATATTAATAACTGTAAACCACTTTTATTGCGTTTGTCTGAAGTATCCATTAAAATGGAATATCAAGAGTATTCAAACACAGATATTTTGAATTTATTTTACATTCATAGACAATATCACAAAATTATTGAAAGTGCGGACGAACAGTTGTGCATTTTTAATGTAGCTTGCACAGCATAGTATGTTAAACCCGAGTCCAGCGCTAACAATCGAATTGACCGCTGAGGATGGTCATTAAATTATCCTAGGATGTTAACTTTGTTAGTTTCATTATTTGTCACATGCTTAGGTCGAATACTAGCAGATTTCACTCTTCTGAATTGCAAAAAAATTGATTGTATTCATTGAAATTTCTCTCTGGTCATTACAGTCAAATGAGGATACCTCTCACTGAACATACAGCAAGTTCTTTCAATAATCTTGTAACATTCTTCTTGAATATAAAAAAAAGTTCAAAATATTCGTGTTTGAATACTCTTGATTTTCCACGTTTATGGTACTTCAGACAAACGCAATGAAAGTGGTTTACAGTTACTAATATAGGCATTTGTTGTCATTTCCAAGGCTTACTATTTAAAAATGTTGCAATTTCTCTTAACTTTATCCAAAATTCTTAATAACTCAAAAATTGTTGCAGATAGGTATAGGAAACGCTAATACAGATTGATGCAGAATGTAATTTTGCATTAGGAAATGAAAAAAAAGTTTGGGCATTGTATTTGAAAAAAACGAGTTTTAGTGGTCTGAAGTTGTATTAAAAGAAAATTAAATTTTGGACACCCTGTAAGTAATGCATCGATTGCAAAAATTCCAGGATGTATTCCAAGGTTTTCTCTAGGCATGGTCAAAATTAAAGCGTTTTTTATTCAAAAATGGCGGCGTTAGATAATATTAAGCATCACGATGAAAATCAAAAAAGTCCAAAAATCTAAAAGATGACAGCACTTAGGTATAGGCAATGCTAATAAAAGTCCCTCTAAAATAACGTTTTAAATCCAAATACGCAATCAAAAATAGACCATTGTATTTGAAATAAGTAGACGTCAACTTCCGGTATTTCCGGAAGTGTCGCCATATTGAAAATATTTTCATTAAACAGATCAGATGCCATTATGGTCATAGCCAAAATTTTAGATCCATACCCTTTTTCATTCTTAATATATTTTTAAGTACCGGTCTCAATCAATCACCCTGTATGTTATTTCATAGGATCCATGGAGGGTTTATTTTGCCTCATGATGTTGGAAGCTATGACAAGTACAAATCTCATCATAATATACCTTTACGTCAGTGAAAATACTCCAACAAGTCATAGGTGCACTGCAGTTGGATTATGTGCCGGATTAGGGTCTACGTTATCCATGATCATCACGTATCATCTTTATTTTTTCGTCACGGTAACTCATTTCGTTTCGTTTCTCCCAATATTATATTTGACGGTATTTAATTGTAGAACGCGACGTTATTTATAATTTTGGGTTGTACGAGTATATTTGGTTTTATTTTGGTCCTTTTTATGCAAGAACCGATGCAAGAAATTGTTTGTGACACCGTCGAAGAAAGCACAAGACCGCACACCAATTGATTTTTTTTGTGAGTGAATACTTTATTAATGTCTTTATTTAAAAATAAAATAATTTTTATAGTATGGATTTTTATTGTTTACATACAAAAACATAACACAATATTTCGGTAACAAATTAACACACAATTTGGCTGCACTTAATTTAAAAATAGTCCAAACATAATATAAAAAACACGTTAACAGTATAATAGTTAACTTGAAAATAAAAATAGTTTTGGGGCACGTTCACAATACACACACGGACTAAAAATACAATAAGACGAGTATTTTATTGCTTAATTAAAAGAAATAAAAGAAAAATAAAGTTAATAAAATATAGCAGGTAGTAAAAACTTAATTAACATAAAAATATTGTTTCATCACCCTTAAAATGTACCGTATTAGCCCGACTATAGGGCGAGGTTTTTATTTAAAAAGGTGACACGTAAATAGGGGGTTGCCTTATATTCAGTTACATTATAATGGTGAGGCAAAAGTTTTTTTCTCCAAAAAGCAGATTAAAAGATATAGCCCTATAGTCGGGCCAATATGGTAATACAAAACAAAAATATACTAACAACTTCATGCTTAAGCAATCTTTTTGCCCCATGTTAGAAGTACAATGATGGTAGACCACTGATGTTCCATTTCTGGCCAAGCTTTGAATTTTTTGCTGTCACCGCCTGAATTAAATAAATGTTGTTTACTGAATTAAATGCCACAACTGCAGTGAGATAAACAGGGTGTCCCAGCCAAGACGAATGATTCAATAACACTGTTATTTAATTTTTTTTTTGTTCCGAATAAAAGTTGTTTTTGGTCATTTACTACATAACCTAAAATTATTGTTATAGTGTTTTGTTTTTGCACCCCGATGCGTAACTTTGTTTTTTAAGTGAAACACCCTGTACAGGGTGGACCAAATTCGAATGTTTTACGGGGTATCTCGATTACCGCAATAGCTAGCGAAAATCTGATTTCGGTCTATTGGGCTATTTTTTTGAGAAAATAACGCCTATGCAATCAGATTTTTTCTATCGGGTTCCATTTTGGCACTACAGACGAAAATTAAAATTTCATCATTTTGACATTTTGCTATAACTTCTTTATTTATTAAATTAGAACAAAATGTTACACAGGTTTTTTATACAGATTTTTATGCTTAATTGAAAAACAAAAGTACATTTTTTTTAGCCATCTTGAATTTTGAGATATGGAGTAAACTTACATTTTTTTAAATAGAAACACTAGTTGGCCATGATTTTATGTGAAAGAGTATTTTTTTAGCTTTTCAAAAATATATAGTTTTATATATTTGTTACAAAAAATAACCGAGATATGGCCAATTTTGTAAAAATTCTATCATCAAAGCTTGCCATGATTTGGTAAACAAGTGATGTTTGCAATTATTAAACAACTAAACGTCATTTCGAAGTACATTTGTCAACTTTAAAGCAAATCCGTGTATTATTTTGTATTTTATAACTGTTTATTGTGGTATTGTGAACGAGGCTACATTTGAAAAGTCTAAAATGTTAGAATATTACTTTGTAAGTGATAAAAACGTAGCGGTTGCTGCAGAATTTACTTGGCAATGACGTTTAGTTGTTTAATAATAGCAAGCATCACTTGTTTACGAAATCATGGCAAACTTTGATGATCGAATTTTTACAAAATTGGCCATATCTCGGTTATTTTTTGCAACAAATATATAAAACTATATATTTTTGTAAAGCTAAAAAAATACTCTTTCACATAAAGTCATGGCCGACTAGGGTTTCCATTTAAAAATATATAAGTTTACTCCATATCTCGAAAGTCAAGATAGCTAAAAAAAAATTACTTTTGTTTTTCAATTAAGCATAAAAATCTGTATAAAAAACCTACATAACATTTTGTTCTAATTTAATAAATAGATAAGTTATAGCAAAATTTCAAAAATGATGAAATTTCAATATACGTCTGTAGTGCCAAAATGGAATCCGATAGAAAAAATCTGATTGCATAGGCATTATTTTCTCAAAAAAATTGCCCAAGAGACCGAAATCAGATTTTCGCTATCTATTACGGTAACCGAGATACCCCGTAAAACATTCGAATTTAGTCCACCCTGTACATATATTTTGTAATTTTTAGACGCAAAATTAAATTTCTTTCATTATGTATAAAGTTTCATGAACGTGAAATCACACGTTTTTTGAGTTATTTAAGTTTTTATGGAAATATTGACTGGAACTGTTTGATGTTTCACCAAACGGACCGACCTTAGAAACACCTTGTATATTATTTTAAAATTTTAACTAGTCAGCAATGGCTATGACACTTTGTCGAATAAATTTTAAACGGAATTCGATCTGACATTGCCAAGTTGTTAAATATTACTCCTAATATTTTTCTAGAGTCCTGTTACAGCCAATATTTTCATAAATACTCTATTAACTCAAAAATTATTGCTTTTTGGTACAAAAAATCATATACATTTTTGAAAGAGAATTTAATTTTGCATCTAAAAATTACTAAAATACAGGCTGTTCCATTTAAAAAAACCAAAGTTACATATCGGTGCGGAAAAACAAAACACTGTGTAGTTAACAAATGGTTTTAGGTTACAAAGTTACATAGTAAATGACCACACACAACTTTTATTCAAAACTTGTTTTTGAATTTTCATTAATAACAGAACTATAGAATAATTCGTCTTTGCTGGGACACCGTGTATAGTGGTCAAACATTTCAAACAAATTAAAGACAAATTTCTTGTTCCGGGTAATTTAAGTCAAAAAAGATTATGCAAAAAATGTTTTATCAAACTGTTAATAGTAAAGGATTTAAGAACATCAAAATCACTATTAATTCCCAATTATTTTTAATTTAAAAGATAATCATGATTATAAATTTAAAAAATTACTGTCCCTACCTTCGACATCCTCTGCTTCTCTTAACATGGATTCATCAGACTGCCAACCCAATTCACCATCAGCTTCTAAACCCAGCAGCGGAATATTCGGGAAATGCTTGTTAAACAAAATAGATTCTGTATTTTTTTCCCTCTTTGCCGCACAGCATATCCTAAAGGCTACTCCATGTGTACGAAGAATTGAATTCTGTTTGAGCTATGATACACAAAAAATATTAAGTAAAGTTTTCAATTAAAAAAGTACACAAAATTAAAACCAATAAAAATAAAATAAAATTTAAACACGACAGTCGAGTAATTACCTCAATTATCTTATTTTCAAATTGTTCCTCGAATCCGTAAATCACTGTAGAAGAAGCATTAAAATCTGCTTCTACGTCCTGATTTTGTAAAAATGTTATACATAAAAAATCCTCGACCCGATACAGTCTTCGCGAATTGGTGTTCAAAAATGGTTTCGTACCCCTTACTAAGCCTCCTCCAAATGCCACAGAACATGGATTTTGCCTGGAAAAAACGTCAATTACAAATACTGCATAAATTACATAATTAAATTGTTACCCATTTAACAAAATATCCATAAAAGGCTCAATATATCTGTGGGGATGGTGCACACAAAACAGTAAAAGACACTTAATACATTCCGTTGGTTTTATGTTTTCTCTTAATGTTTCCACAACAGCGGTCGATTTTTTTGGAGAACAATAGAAGGTAGCAATTCGTATGTTAGGTATCACTGGAAACGAAACAGCTGAAAACAAGGCCTGCTGATTCTTCAATACTGCAATAAAAAAGCAACAATTAAAGCTATTTAAAACAAAAAATCCTATTATTTAATTATACTGTTATAATTTTTAAATATTACTTACAATTTAAAAGTCTACAACCTCCAACAAAAATTTCATTCACACTTGGACATGATAAAACGCAATACTCTGAAGAAGGTGGCACAATTTCTGTAGTAATATATTCTGCAACTAATACTTCGCTTATTATATTTAAACATAAATTAAAATTATTACTTACAAGTCATTCGTGAGCAAGATGTTTCGGGAATAAAGGAATGTAAGCATATAAATTTATCTAACTTAATTTTTTTACAGCTACATAAAAGTATAGTTAAAGTAGGTTCAACATAATTAAAATTATTGCTCGTTCTTATTCGATTCGGTTTATCGAGGCTCACCCAAGTAACGGCACCGCCTTGCCGTTTCTGTAATTCTTTTTCCGAAATTTCATGCCAAGTTTTATTCACTAAAGACGCAGTTTTCAAATCGATGTAGTCTAAATAACTGAGCACAATTTCCAAAAGTGGATAAAACGATTCCAAAGAAGCTCCAAAGTCAAACGATTCTGTAACTGGTATTTCTTCATATTTGTTTTTATTTTTACATGATCGAATACATGAACTATCATGTCCATCCTGTAACAAACCGTAGTTACATAAAAAATTATGAAACATTTACATTTATTAACAAAATGCAACAAGTAGAGGCACTATTTATATTTTATAATAAATCTTAATAGCCTTTTATTATCATTAATATTACACTAAGATTATAATTTTTAAATACCATTTTATTATATCACGACTCTTCTTTTTATTAATTATTAATTTTCAAATATTACATTCTTATGTACAATGTCAATTTTAGGTTATGTTAAAACATTTCGTGTCTAAATAACATCTAACGAAAAATTAGATTTGTTATTTTTATTAATGTTCTTCTCCAAAATTTAGCACGTTATGTAGTATTGGTAATTTGATAACAGTGACTTAAAAAAAAATGCTTTTTCGGCAACAAACTGCACAATATTGTTAAAAAAACATGTAACCAATGCTTTATCCAGCTTGAACTACTATAACACTGCAGTTGCATGCTTCTCGTTTATTGTTGAATAACAATAAACAAATATTAAGATTAACACAATGTCCGAGAGCGAAAGGTTTTTAGTAAGTGGTTGGGAAGATGATTTGAATGATATTGATGAGGAAAAAGACCCACATGGTAATTTATATATCCAGGCAATTATATTTATAATTAACATATTTTCATCATAATTAGGAACACCATGTAAAGAATTGCTTTGGGCAGCAGAAACTGGAAATCTTGAAATAATTCAAAAACTATTAAAGGATGATCCATCTATTGTAAACACAGTTGATGCAGACGGTTACACTCCACTGCATAGAGCTTCATATGGAAACCATAAAGAAGTTGTTGATTACTTATTAGCTCATGGTGCAAATATTTCAGCCCGAACACAGTTTATGTGGCAACCGTTGCATTCAGCATGTCAATGGAACAACAAAGAATGTGTTATTCGATTGTTACAAAATGGTGCCGATGTCAATGCTGCAAGCGAAGGAGGTAAATTGCTGGCATTCTATTGCCAATTAAAAATTACTCGTTTTGAATTTTAGGGCAAACTCCTTTGCATATAGCAGCAATGCATGGAAAATCTTATGATGTTGTTCAAATACTTTTGATGCATCCTTACATCGTTCCTAATGTGAAGAATAATAATAATGAAACAGCATATGACATAGCCAAACGAAGCTCTAAATATTATCATATTTTTGACATGACATTACCGGTTTTAGATGGAATAAAGGACAGTAAATAATAAGATATTTATTAGTTAATGTTTTTAATTCATGTGTATGTAAGTTTTTAAATAAATACATTATTTTGTAATAAAGATTTTATAATTTATATAGCCCACACTTTATGCTTTAAAAGATTTTTTGTATGACAAATAAATGATCATGTCAACTTCCCAACGAATTCAACATATTTTAAATAAATCAGCTGTGCTTTTTTCTTACATTACAAAACGTAACTTTTACTTTTTGTATGAATTTCTCAAATCATAAGCAGAAATAATTTAATTTTTAATCGTTTCCGCTGTTTCTATGCAAGAATTTTAATGGAATGGAATGTACTCCAGGCTACAACGCTGCTAATTTCATCTCGACCTGGAAAAAAATAACCAATATGTCTAACTGAGAACGAGACTGTCAAATTCACGTAAACACAAATTTTATACTACGTACAATAATTATATATTGAAAATGTAATTGTTTAACTAACTGAATAATAAAATGGCACAAGGTGTTTTAAGTTCAGATATTTCGAGAAGAAACCCCCAAGACGAGTATGAACTTATACAGAGGATTGGGAGTGGAACGTATGGTGATGTGTATAAGGTATTGTCATATTTCCAATTAATTATCGCCAGTTTTATTACGTCTTAGTAAATCTTTGTGGTGAAATGAATATTTCGCTCTTTTTCAGGCCAAAAGACTGTGTA
This sequence comes from Elmis aenea, assembly GCA_947652605.1. NCBI lineage: Eukaryota > Metazoa > Arthropoda > Insecta > Coleoptera > Elmidae > Elmis > Elmis aenea. Next base: position 63,157,078 of record OX393577.1, read on the forward strand.
CCAATGACTTAGCAGCAATCAAAGTGATAAAGTTAGAACCGGGTAATTTTTTAACCGATCACTTAATTCCTACGTTAGAAAATTTTCTTTTACTATTATCAGTTCCAGGTGATGACTTTGCAATTATACAGCAAGAGATTTTAATGATGAAAGATTGTCGGCACCCAAATATTATAGCTTACTATGGTAGTTATCTTCGAAGGGATAAACTTTGGATTTGTATGGAATATTGCGGCGGAGGTTCGCTGCAAGATATATATCACAGTATGTTCACATCATTTATCATTTTTAATGAGTATTAACGCGTTTTTTTTGTAGTTACTGGACCGTTACTGGAACAACAGATAGCGTATATGTGTCGTGAGACGCTGTTGGGATTGTCGTATTTACATAGTATGGGGAAAATGCATAGGGATATTAAAGGGGCAAATATTTTGTTGACAGAGGCCGGGGACGTTAAATTGGCTGATTTTGGTGTATCTGCGCAAATAACGGCAACTATAAACAAAAGAAAGTCGTTTATTGGTACGCCTTATTGGATGGCCCCAGAGGTAGGTGCAACAATGTAGTTATCGTGGTTTTAACAAATATTGTGACATTAATCTCCCAAGTTATGTCTTTGGTGTAGAGAACATTTAGTTCGTAAATTATCATAACAAATTTACCAAACAGCAAAACTATTTACTCATCAATTTTGTAAGCGTCACCTAAAAAACCAAAATATAAGGTTTGTTTAGTGAAACAAAATCGTATTTTTGTAAGATAAACAATTTTGTTGCCTTAGTTGCTCATGTAGTTATGATAATGTTGTTACTTTATAGCTATATAAGGTAAACAGCATTTTTCAATTTCATTGTTAACAGTTTACTTTGAAAACATTGTTTTTATCAACGGTTTTCTCCAAAATTTGTTCAACAAGAAATGTTTTTAAAACAGGTGGCTGCCGTAGAACGTAAGGGCGGTTACAATCAATTATGTGATATATGGGCCATTGGCGTAACTGCTATAGAATTAGCAGAACTGCAACCACCAATGTTTGATTTGCACCCCATGCGAGCACTATTTTTAATGTCCAAAAGTGGTTTTAAGCCCCCAACTTTAAAGGACAAAGATAAATGGTGAGTTAGTTGCATTTTACTTACGTTTTATACAGGGGATTTTACAGTTTTACGCCTTTAGCCGAAATATATAACATATTAAACTGTTATGAAGTCAACTTGAAGAATTAGGTTTTGTATGATAATATCAACTTTTACAGTAATCACCTCAATAAAATACTCAATTCTGGTTATCAAAGTTATTAAATGATACAAATTAAACTTTATTGAGTGTTTAAAATCTCCAGTTATTCATAAAAGATGACTTGTACGTGATTAATCAAGCAATCTTTTAAAATAGTTGAATACTATGTGATAAAACACCTGATATTCGGCTGTTCTATTAACACAGTACAAGTACTTTTATTGTTTTGTTTTGTCACAAATTTTTGTTGAATTATTTCGTTAAGGAACTTCTAAGCATATTTCTACTTACTACATCTCAAAACATATGGGTACAGCTCTAATGCAGGAGAATAAGTGGGCGTAAAACATCTTAAATTAATAAATGAACATCAGACTTCAGATTGTTCATTGTTATTATACACTGAGATGTGTGTGTGTGATTCTTGTTTAGCATACGACATTTCACCTTCATAACGTCAGTGGCAATGTTAATAGGTCATTGCCATTATTTTTATAGCTGATTACCTAATAAAACTATTAGTAATTATTACTCTACTATTACTTCGTGTTTTTAGGAGCCCGACTTTTCATAGTTTTGTTAAAGTAGCGTTAACTAAAAATCCAAAGAAAAGGCCAACAGCTGAAAAACTGCTTCAGGTAATTAGCTTTGGTTTGTTTATTATGTGAATTGTAAATGTATGCAAATTTTCAGCATGCATTCTTCCAAAATGATATGCACAGAAGATTGGCTATAGAGTTGTTACAGAAAGTTAGCAATCCATCACATATGTTTACCGACCTTGAACCAGATGAAGATGGGGTAAGTTCTTTTTATTAACAGTAGTTAATTATACGAGTGGGTAAATGACTCATGCGTTTAGTAGTTTGAATCTCTATTTATATTTTGAATTCTTCGAATTAATTTGAATTAATTATGAGGTTGTGTTGTATAAAACCTATTGACGTCTTTGTTTTATACAGAATGTCCCAGCCAAGAAGAATTATTCGATAGCTCTGTTACTAGTAAAAATTTAAATAATAGTTGTTTGTGGTCATTTACTACCTAACCTAAAATTACTTTTAACTGTACACAGTGTTTTGTTTTTGCGCACCGATACAAACATTGTTATGTTAAATTGAACACCCTGCATATTTTGTAATTTTTAAATAAAAAACTTAATTCTTTTTCAAAAATATGTGAGGTTTTATAGCAGGGATTTGGAGCAGTCCAATTTTTTAATTACTCCACTCCAGCTCCGCTCTGGCATCAAAATGCCTGCTCCAGCTCCACTCCATACTCCAAATATTGTTAACATTTTTAAAAAAAAGTTTTTTGATGAAAAACATTTTTTTTGAAAAACAAAGTTTATCGGATTGTAGAAGTTGGTCAAAAATAACAATATTTGACCCTAACAAACAAGTGAAATTAAATAAGTGTTTAAAAACAAATTATTGATCTTCAAACGTTGAAAAAAAGGGGGAAAAACTATATTTTTTTTTTAATATACTATTTTAAAAACAAAGTTTTAATTTTATCGGATATGTAGAAGTTGGTCAAAAATAACAATATTTGACCCTAACAAACAAGTGAAGTTAAACAAATGTTTGAAAAAACAAATTATTGATCTTCAAATGTTGAAAAAAAGAGTAGTTTTTAAAAAATTGTGCATAATAAACTTGAGCAGTGGAGCAATCAAAATTATTTGCTCGGGGCTCCGCTCCTGCTTCGGGCAAAAACCCATTGCTCCGTGCTCCAGCTCTGTGCACCGCTTTAAACCCCTGTCTTATAGTACCTTAAATAAACCGTTTTGGAGTTATTTAAGCGTTTATGAAAATAGGGCTCTAAAAAAGTGTTAATATTTAACAACTTGGCCATGTCGGGACCAAATCCTTTGAAAATTTATTCGACAATAGTGTCATAGTGATTGCTGACTAATTAAAATTTTAAAATAGTACACAGGAAATTACTTATGCCCGGTCCATTAGGCTAAACTTCAAACACAAATAGTCAGTTTTTTTTAATGGAACACCCTATATATTTTTAATTTTCTCATCGATAATTTAAAATATTGATGGTCAGTCATTTCTAAAATTAATTTTATTGCAGTTTTCTTGATAATTTTCGGGCACAAACAAAATATTTAATAGAATTAAACCAGTAGACTTTGAAAATCTCTTGAAAATTTGTTTTTAATGTTGAAACAATTGTATTCTGATCTTTAAATTGATTTTTTTGTCTGATATAAATCATATTTCATATAACACAACGAAATATTAATCAAATATACATTATTTTTAAAACTAATTAGAAATTCCAAAAGAAATAAAGCCTAAAGATGAAAATATAATTGTATTTGACATTTAAAACAAATTCTCAAGATATTTCCAAAGCCTACTACTTTAATTTTATTAAATACAGTGTTTGTATCCTTAAATTTATTAAAAACACAGCAATAACTCGAGAAATAGTAATTTTAGACTGACCTATAATAATTTTTAAGGATAATTAAATTATTTAAAAGAAAATGTAAAAATATATAGGGTGTTCCCTTGAAAAAAACGAAGTCACATATTGGTGCGCAAAAACAAAACACTGTGTATAGTTGAAAATAATTTTAGGATAGGTAGTAAATGATCTTTGCAACTTTTATTTAGTTTTTTTTTTTTAATTTCCGCTAATAACAGCTATCGAATAATTCGTCAACATTGGCTGAGACACCCTGTGTATATATATTTTTTTAATTTTAATTGTTATATGCTTTTGTTCTTTGAATTTTAAAAGATCCAACGATTTGGCACATTTTTTTAAATCAGCGTTACTCAAAGTGTGCTCCGTGCAGAGGCGGATTTAACGGCGGGCGTACCGGGCGCGTGCTCTGGACCCCGACTTCTGAAGGGCCCCGCAAAACCCCAACTTTATTTATTTAAATATATGGTTTACATGTATTTTTATTTTCCCGGTCTCTCTCTTTTTTAAGGGGCCCAATATTTTCTTCTGGGCCTCAACTGACTTTAATCCGCCTCTGGGTCCACGGACCCCTGGGGATCCCTGAATCCTACCGAAGCGGTCTCCCAAGTCTTTTAATATGTACAAAAATCATTCAAATTTACTTGTCAGGCTCAATTAAAAACAAAATATCGTCTGCAAACCCATACATTGAGGTCCTCTGTAAGCTACTAATTTTGTAAGCGGTCCTCAGAGAAAAAAAGTTTGAGAAACACTGCTTTAAATTAATGTGGTCTTTTATTACAGTACAAAAAAAATCTTATTTCAATTTTTTACTGACTCGTTACGAATTACATGGTTGATATAAATAATCTTGGAAGTCTTCGTTAATAACTGAGTAATTCTTTTTAGTCGGTTCCGAATGTTCCTCAGCGTATCGCATCACGACTGACATCACGTCCAAAACCTCGTACTGTAGTTCAATTGTCTAATGATATTGAAAGTATAGATGAAGTAAATAATACTCTACAAAGGCCAGGTTAGTAACCTTTTGTTTTTTTTTTGTGTGAAAGTCTTTTGGTTTACTTTTATGTCATCGTCGTCATAAATGATTTATCCTTGTTCAATTAATTTTAAAAATCGGTTTACACCCTGTACATCCTATGAATTATTAATAGTACATTTTTAGTTGTTAATGTATTTAATAAATATCAAATAATTGTGCAGTAAATATTGATAACTTTTGAGTTCAATCTTTGTTGTTTTTTAAATGAGATAAAACATTATCGGACGGAGAAACACACTTCGACCTGCTATTGGTTGGAAATCCATACCGCAAAATAAATCAAGGCAATCTTTAATGATTGTTTTCTTTATCGTTGCGTTCTAAGTATACTCAAGTGTTTGATATTGTTTACAAACTGTCAATAACTACAGGCACAGTAAGAGGATGATGTAACTTTGATAAGATATTTTTGTTGAAGGAAATGCCCTTTTTATACTACACTTTCTTGCAAAATTACATTTATGTGTTTGTGAAGTGTGTATTTATTTTAAGGGCCTTCTAATAATTTGACTGAAGATGTTTCAAAAGCATGGGATATTATGGATATTATGAACAATGTTACGACAGTCCATAACTGTAGCGAACATAAAAATCAGAAATGCGGCATGGGAAGTGCTTTTGATTCATTGAATCGAGAAAAGTAAGTGCTTTAGAGTGTCTTCTTATTAATTTTAGTTATTAAAAAATGTTATTCAAATACTTATATCTCAAAATTTAATTTTTTTTGTTGTAAATATTTTTCAAACATTTTTCTTTTAGGGTTTTTTTTTGAGTCAGTCATTAATTTTTTTTGCCAAATTTTTTAACAGTGTTTTTCAAATATTATCATGAGTTGTCTTATGTAAAGTTTTTTCCCAAGGATTTTCTTTTTTATTAAAGTTCTGAAAAACGCGCCCTGACAGGCTCGCAAATTTTGAACATGTCTCTAAGGTAGAAATCGTGTGAACTGCAGTGATGTACCATCATTTTTTTTTTGTGTTCATGATATTTTCTGCACGATTTTGTATTTTTTTTGCTGTGAAGTTTGTCGTTGTTAGTGTTTTTTTTTTATTGGTATGTGCTTGAGCTCTATAACTTTTTTATTAATCCTGGTAGTAAGACTAATACAGATGATTCTATTAAATTTTGACCTTTGAAGTATTTGTTTGTTTTCAAAAGTAACTGAGAGGGTAGTTTTTAAAAGATTAATATTTATTGCAGTGGATTTAAAAGCAGTTTTTTTTTTAAATTTATATTTTTATAGCATCAATTTTTATTCACTTGTGTAATCCATGTTCGTTTAAAAAACTTGAATTAAGTGTTAAGACATCTAAGCCAAATTAGCACAGGTCTGACGTTTACTTCGTTCAAAAGTGAATTTTTAAACAATTGAGAATCTGCCACCTTTTTGTTTATATTAAAACAATCGAAAATTTGTATTTGGCTACTTTTATTACATCCAATTTTGCGAACATATTCATTTACATTTTCATATACAAATATTTTCCCAAATATAATGGTGTTTCATTGTATACTTATAATTATTGATCCATTGCTTATTTATCAGTATTGTGTAGTCAATCAATGTACAGGGTGGCCTATTTTCGATGCCCATACAGGGTATCTCGGTTATTATCAGAGATAGAAAAAAACTAAGTACGTAGTCTCGAGTTCTTTTTTCGAGAGAAGTTCATTGCTGTACCCAGATTTTTGATATCTTTTTTGATTTTCGAAATATAGACAAAAACCGATTTTTGGCACTTTTCAAAAATGTTAAATATCTCGCCTAACTAAAAAGATAAAAAAAAAAACTTTAAAGACATTTTTGGCATGGTTTTTTGTCCTTAATAAGATAGCGATGTTCAATTTTTTTTTACTCATACAAATATTGATACATTACACCTAACTTTCTTATTTTAAATGGCAACCATAGTTGGCTGTGACATGAATTCAAAGCTTATTTTTTGCGCTTTTCAAAAATATATAATTTGCTTATGGTTGCTATTTAAAATAAGAAAGTTAGGTGTAATATATCAATATTCGTATGAGTAAAAAAAAATTGACCATCGCTCTCTTATTAAGGACGAAAAACCATGCCAAAAATGTTATTAAACTTCTTCTCTATCTTTTCGTTTAAGCGAGATATTTAACATTTTTGAAAAGTGCCAAAAATCGGTTTTTGTTTATATTTCGAATATCAAAAAAGATATCAAAAATCTGGGTACAGCAATGAACTTCTCTCGAAAAAAGAACTCGAGACTACGTACTTAGTTTTTTTCTATCTCTGATAATAACCGAGATACCCTGTATGGGCATCGAAAATAGGCCACCCTGTACATTAAATTATCAACATATGACTTTAATGCCAATAAATGCGTCATAAATATTTTTCTTCACTATTACACAAACTTTTTTTTTTCATTGTAATGTTCTGTCTGTTTTAGTCTTATATAGTAATATTACATAGCTTGTGGCATCATATTTATTAATAATCTTTAATAGACTTTGTATTAGAAGTGTTTAATTTTATTTAACAGTTGTTGTTTTTTTTTTTTATAGTTAGATGAATTAATTTCGAGTTTTTTGTTTTTTTTTTAAATCATTGTTAAAACATTATAGCAATTTATAAAATTTCTCAGTTTTTAGAAAAGCTTTTTAAATAGTGAGACTAACTGAATCATATTTATTTATACAATTACTTCACATTCATTTTTTTCTATATTGTAGTAGATAAATATTATGTTTTCTAATTGCATTGGCAATTCGACATAAGCTTTTAAAATTTTACTAGAACTTCTGTGCTTAAGAATGTATGGTCTGATTGTGTAAAGAGTTTTACATAAGGTACATTTTTACCTTGAGGCTAGCCTAGAAAACAATGCAAAACCTCATGGTTAACTTTAACATGTGATTTGAAGCGCTTTATACATCTGGACCTATGTCTGCCATTTATTATTATTGTATAAAGCTGGTGACTACCTTCGAGCATATTTATATTAAGCTTTTGATGCTGCATATTTTAATATCGTTTATAAATACTTCTTCCAAAAGTATATGACATTTTCTTCATGAAAAACTTAATTTACTGAGAAATTTTATTCCTTTTTAAGTTAATTATTTTTCGTATTATTTTGATTATTAATTTTCATCTTATTTTAACATTTCTGTTATAGTTTAATTTATTTATTTTCGATGTTGTTTAGGAGTCTGTTGCAGTACATAGATGAAGAGTTAATGTTGAGGTAATTGTTGTGATTTTCACTTGTTTTGCATGCACGGCTTTCATTTAACCCCAGCTTTTTCATCTTGCACTATATCGTAACGCCTCTTTTATTATTTTTTTTGTTTTGTTTGTACTTTGAATGGTACAGGGTTTAGTAAAATAACGGTGTTCACTGCCAGTAGTTGATGTGTATTTTGAAATTGTAGGGGAGCCTACAAGTACCAAGCTTCGGATTCGTACACCCAACAGTAAGTTTTAATGGAATTTTTAGTTTTATAGTCGTGTAAAAATTCATTGTGATGATAAAGTTTCGAGTTTTTTTTGTAAATTTTGAAACTTTAAGAGGTCAGTCAGTTCCGATAGCATTTAAATATTAATAAAGCTATTTTGACGATCAAAATATATCGGGTTATTTAAAATTTATCTAAAGCAAAGATCTAGTTGTAAAATTTTTCATACTTAGAAAGCTAAATTATATAACAGTTCTATTTTTCAATTTTTTGCTCAAGTTTTGTGAGAATTTGTAGTAATATTCTACAATATTACAACTTACAGTTTAATCATGTTACTCCCAATATACTTATGGCTGTAGTAGTGTTATTTTGCTTTTTTTACGCTTAATTATTAATGTCGGGGCTGCTGTGAGAAAAGGTGGTTTTTGTGTCACCTGTTTTGGTTGGTGTTTTTGTTATTAAAACTGTTTATGTTATAAACAGTTGAAAGGCAGAATATTTCGCACATAGGACTGTGCTTGACATATTTGCAGTTTTTTTTTTTACATTTTCTGCTTCAGTAAGAACAAATCAATATTTAAAAACATTTACTTTTGCACTTAATGCCTGCATATACTGACAGAATGTAAGATTTTGATTTTCTGTCAGTCTGTTTTAGCACAAGGCATGTTTTTATTAGTCGAAATTCAACGTGCATGTCGACACCTTTTTATTTCACAAAGTGCTTCGTCTACTAAAGTTATTATGTTTGTGTTATTTGTATGTAATATTTAACGGTAATCTGCCAAAATTGTATAGCAAATATTTGGTATTCGATTGATTATTTTGCAAGATATATTTTTAAAATTTTCAAGATCAAAATCAGTTTTTTTGAAGTCCAGTTTCTGGAATCTTAGGGAATTTGCAAAATTCTTAAAGACTACCATTTATCTATTGGATGGCAAAGTTAACAGTTCCTAATAAAGAAAGAGTTTCAAAAAATATTGTATATATTTCACATGGTTCATTGTCAGCATTCAGTATAAGTTTATCACTTGTTTTTGGTGAAGGCTCAGGTATTCGCATCCTATAAAAAATTGAACATCACATATGCACTGCATAGTGTCACATTTTAGTAAACTTTAGTCGGTTATCAATGGAGAAAAATTATTTGCAAGTAGTAAGTAATTATAGTAAGAATTGTGCAATTTTGTGGTGTAGTAATGATCCGTTTGTTGTGAAATAAACCACCAAAAATTGATCATATGAAGTGGCATAGACAGTAGGGGGCTGGGGGGGTAGGACCCTCTCATAGGGTCGCAATAAATCGATATAGGACCGGAAAACTGTAAATTTTGTGCTAAAAAACCAGACTGGTGACCTAAAAAAAAGGTCCTCCGCCTTTTTGCGTCTTAATTAACCCCCCCCCACTATGGAAGCATCCTGCCTACGTCACTGATCATATGAAATGTGAATTTGATAAATCGTTTCTAGTAATCAACTTTTGTTTTGTGTTGCAATTTTTTTTAAATAAATAAATGTGAGTCAGAAAATATTGTTTGGGCTTATTTTAATGTTTAAATAGTTTAAAAATAATAGTAATATTTTTGTAAGAAAGCTTTGCTATTGTAGTCCAGTCAACTCTTGATTATTGGTAAATTGCCGGTTTATTTTCCATTTTTTGAGTTTTTTTTTGTACTGGATTGATAACAAGTTGAAAGATTTTGATAAAGCTTTGCGAAATCATAACTTGAAACAGAATATTTCAAACATTTCTTCATATCCCTGGTCTCTGTATACTAATCAAAATTTTTCAATACTATATTTGTTTGTTTTCACAATTCATTCCTGAAACTAATAAATAATCAAGAGTTGTGTTTCAGTACTTTTGTACATATTTTTGTTTGTATAGATTCAGTTTCTCTAATTTATTTTACTTGTTCATAATTTTATCGAAGGGATCTTGTATGTGATACGTTTTCGTTTATTTCTAGGGCAACGCTGCCAGTACAAGATGCAGATTCAGGTCATACAAAGTGTGATATACACACGATTCCGTCTAGTCCTACTAGTGATAGTGCAATTAACGGTTCGCCCAGAAGACATTCGTCTGTTGACGAAATTTTCGGACTGGTTAACGCGATGAATTTAAACGGACAAAGGCAGAGATCGTTGAGTGATAGCGGAAGGACTGATAGGAATGTTAACGGTAAAACATTTAACGGTCAAGCAGGTGTTTCTGGATTAATTCGATCGTCTTTTAGGTGCAAATGCAGAAACAAATAATCACGATAGTAGTGCTCCCGATTTGGTTTGTCCGCCTGTCCCACCAATCCGGAAACATCGCCGGAGACACACTCCACCAAGACCACCAAGTAATGGGTTGCCACCAACGCCAAAAGTGCACATGGGAGCATGTTTCTCAAAGGTAATGTCACACCAATTTTTTTTGGCAAAACAAATTAAAAGTAATTTTTTTGCCGAAACAAATTCAAAGTAATTTTTTTTGCCAAAACAAATTCAAAGTAATTTTTTTTTCAACAATAAATATGTCTTTTTGTGTTTTGTTATTTGCAGGTATTTAATGGCTGTCCACTTAGAATCCATTGCACGGCATCGTGGATTCACCCCGATACAAGAGATCAACACATTTTAGTAGGGGCCGAAGAGGGCATTTATAATCTTAATCTTAACGAATTACACGAAACCTGCATCGATCAATTATATCCAAGGCGAACTGTCTGGATGTACGTCATTAAAGATGTACTCATGACCTTGTCAGGTACGATAAACGAATTTTTTGATTGATTGAGTTAAGATTAACTATTTGAAAAAGCTTGATTGAATTTGAAAATTATTTGTGTTTGTTATTTTCAGGCAAAACTCCCCATTTATATAGACACGATTTATTAGCTTTACACAATAAACAGTCCCATAGGTTTAGTTTGCATATGAACAGGATACCGGAGAGGTTCGTGCCACGAAAATTCGCGCTTACAACTCGTGTTCCTGACACTAGGGGGACACTCCGTTGTTGTGTTTCTCGTAATCCCTATAATGGCTACAAGTACCTGTGCGGCGCCACTTCGTCTGGCATCTACCTCATGCAGTGGTATGACCCACTCAACAAGTTTATGCTACTGAAGGTAAGCTCTATCTACAATCATAAAATTTCTTACAGTTTGGTTGCAGCTATGTTCACACAAAATCAAAAACAAAAAACTAACAAACAAAACATAGTAATGATAATAATAATAATAAACAAAAACAAACAAAACAGAACAAAAACGGAACAAAAACGGAACAAAAACGGAACTAAAACGGAACTAAAACGGAACAAAAACGGAACAAAAACGGAACAAAAACGGAACAAAAACAGAACTAAAACAGAACTAAAACAGAACTAAAACAAAACAAAAACAAAACAAAAAAAATATAATAACTACAGCAAACTATGCAAGTTGTCTTGTGAATCTTTGTATTTGCCTTTTGTTTAAACTGATTTAATTTCTTTACATAAAGAAATGGTTGGATATTTATATTATAGAACAAAAATCTTCTTTTTGCACATTAAAAAGCAGCTCCTAAATGTCACATCTGTATATTGAGCACATTTTTTGTTTTCAGCATATAGAATGTACCCTACCAAGTCCAATTTATGTTTTTGAAATGATCATAACACCAGAATTAGAGTATCCAGTGGTTTGCGTGTCCGTCAAACAGGCATATCAGCATAATCGGTTTAAGTTAGATCTCATTAACATGAATTCAGGTAAGATTGTGTTTTGTTTTTGTAATCCTTTGCTGTAATTCGTTTTGAAAATTGTTTTAGGGGCCAGCTGGTTTCATTCGGATGAACTGCAAGACATGGACGGAACGGCCACAGTAGTACCAAAAAGAGAGAACCTCAACATAGTGGGCGTTTCGCAGCTAGACAAGGATGCCATTTTAGTATGTTACGACAATGTAGTGAAAATCGTTACGATACAAGGAAAACTCAGAATTAATAAAAAGCAGGTTTCCGAATTGCGATTTGATTTTGATGTAAATAGTATAGGTGCGTATATTTCTACAGAATTCACTTCATAACAAACGCGACATCATGTGACACCATTGTTGTTTTTTTTCAGTTTGTTTGCCGGATTTAAGTGTGTTAGCTTTTCATAAACACGGAGTACAAGGCAGATCTTTGAAAAATGGTGATATTACTCAAGAAATTACGGATCAGTCCAGAACATACAAATTATTAGGGTCTGACAAGTAAGTTTTCATTTTTTTTATAACATCGTTCATTTGTTTTACTTGCCCCTGTTTTATGTATCTTTAACTCTCAATTGTTTAAGTGTGCCATGCTTTCTGAAAGATCATGACATTTACTGTAATTTTTTTTGTGCATCAATATCATTAATTTGTTTTAAATACCCCAGTTACATGTATCTGTCATTTGTTTTACTAACCCCTGTTTTATGTATCTGTCATTTGTTTTACTAACCCCTGTTTATGTATCTTTAACTCTCAATTGTTTAAGGGTGCCATGTTTTCTGAAAGATCATGCCATTTACTGTAATTTTTTTTGTGTATCAATATCATTCATTTGTTTTAAATACCCCAGTTACATGTATCTGTCATTTGTTTTACTAACCCCTGTTTTATGTATCTTTAACTCTCAATTGTTTAAGGGTGCCATGTTTTCTGAAAGATCATGTCATTTACTGTAATTTTTTTTGTGTATCAATATCATTCATTTGTTTTAAGTACCCCAGCTACATATTTTTGTCATTTGTTTTACTTACCCCTGTTTTATGTATCTTTAACTCTCAATTGTTTAAGGGTGCCATGTTTTCTGAAAGATCATGCCATTTACTGTAATTTTTTTTGTGTATCAGTATCATTCATTTGTTTTAAGTACCCCAGTTATATGTATCTGTCATTTGTTTTAAGTATCTGTCATTTGTTTAAAGTTCCTATATTTCATATAAAAAGATGCCATTTGTTTTAACTGCCCATTTTTTTGTATATTTATTTGTAATTTGTCTTAAACTGTCCCTCTTTTATCTATATAAATAATATTTTGTTGTATTTTACCTTTGAAGATTCGGTTCTGATGTTTGTTTTTCATTTGTTTAGGGTTGTAGTACTGGAAAGTCATTTAGTTCATAGTGGTACACTTACAACTGAGGACGGTCACGACTTGTACCTTCTTGCGGGGCACGAAGCAAGTTACTAAAGTGGAAATAGGTATTTACCGATTATTTTCATGTTCTGTAATTTTTATTAGTAAATTTCCGTGGCAGTATTTCGATGCGTTTATAAAATTAGCGATAGGTAGATGTCTTTCAACATAAACTGAACCGTGAAATGCGCAAAGAGAGGGGATGACAGTTGAAATGGGGACCTTTCTAAAAACGTTATATTATTATAGGCTATAACCCCTTTGTTGAGTAGATGTGTTTTTAGGTTAGTTTAAGATTAGTTTTTGTTTCTGTGTCACAGTTCAGTTTATCTTGAAAGACCTCTAGTCACATTATTTCGTTGAATTTTTTCAGGCGTCACTGCAACTTTAAAAACCAGTCAATGCTCACTAAGAAAATCAAAATAATTCCTTCGCTTTGCATAGAAAATTTAGATTATAATATTTGTTAACTTATTTCTAGTGTAAGATAATATTAAAAGTGGCAGATACAGAAATCAAGCGTTGTTTCGAGATACCTCATGAAACTTTACGTTAGTAAAGTAGAAATTTTAAATCTTGCATGACCAGCAATATTTTAGATAGTTCGTTAACTATAAGCAACAAAAATTCTACGTGTTTTTATTCGAAATTGTGCAAGTTGATAACGACTAATTAAACAAAACACCACTACAAATTAGTGTGTAGGTACGATTTGTAATGGACCTCTTCGTCGACGGCCTTACGGAATTTATTGTAAACGCACGTTGCTTATCTTTCATGCGGCTTTGCAATATATTGTAAATAATTTGTAAAAAGCAAATAATCATAAATATATTTTCGTGAAATAGGCTTAAATTTAAAATTTATAGATAGATCATGTAGCCAAGTTAAAAAAATTATTAATTGACTAATAATGAATTTTTAAATGGGAGGCTAACTGAAAATAATTTTATTATTATCTACCATTATTTAAGATATTTGTAAAAATATTTTTTACCGACTTTTATTTTAATTGCTCTTACAAGATATCTTCTTACTTTTTTGGTAGAAACTTTTCATTATAGAAGTGGAAAACAAAATCATAACCTTGTTTAAAATGATCTTTAAAAAAACATGGAATATGCTATAGCAGCGATTTTAAACCGGGGGTCGTGAAGGATTTTAAGGGGAGCTACTAAAAATGTATAAAATGTTTTTACATTTTGAAATCTTAAAAACAAATGTGTTTGGTACTACAAACTAGGGGGCCGCGAAAATAGTTTAGGATATTTAGGGGGCCGCGACTACTAAAAGGTTAAGAACCACTGTGCTATAGCTTTATTTCATAATTGAAAGGAACATTAATATTTCCATTTAAAGTTTGTTTGTCAATTTAAAAAAAAAATTTAATTGTAATATATTGAGTAAAATCAATTTTAAAAAATCACAATTTGTATTTAAACTCCCTGTAGCATGCAGTAGAATTTTTTTTATTTTTTTGCGTTTTTTTTTGTAGTTTTTAGTTAGTGTTTAACAAAATTTTGCAAAAACTATACCTTTAAGTACCAATATTTGTTTTTATTAAATTAAATGTTGTATATATTGTTTATAACTATGGAGTAGCAGAGGCCGTATTTCGTTTATTATATAAAAATTTTACTAAAAATTACAAATAAAATGCATGTTTTTTTGTGGCTAATTGTAAAATAGTAAGTTTTAGAATTGCGTTTTTTTAACAGTTTAAATTACTAATTCATTGATGTAGTGCCCCAAAAAACTTATACATATAATTAAAAAATGCCTTAATTTTTGTTCCTCATCGATTCATCCATTCATTTTCGAAATTCATTGATGTAGTGCCCCAAAAAAAACTATATAATTAAGAAAAACCTTACTTTTGGTCCTCATCAATTCATCCATTCATTTTCATAAGTTCGACGGCGAAAATTAATATTTTGAATCAATTATATTGAGTTTTTTATCATATCCACTCAGCAATATGTAAAAAATATCACGAAAAGTGCATATTCAATTACATTTTTTACTTTATGTGTTGTTAAATATTTCAATTTACTTTCCAATATTTCCACCATTTTAAGCTTTCCAATGCAATATATTTTATTGTTATTTATTTTCTAAGTGTTTTTATATTTCTTGACAATTTCCATTCCTTTATTTTCATATACTGTAAAGTGATAGTGAAGATAACAATTCCCGCTTAATAATATTAGATATAATTCTTATGATCTAGCTATAAATTGTTAACAATAACGAAATAAATTTCGTACTCGGCTGAGTAGTTCGAAGCAGGTCCATTAAATTCGTGGTTTCTGTATTAAATTTGTATAGTCAACAGCATTTTCGGCTGTGTTTTAAATTTAATTATGACCTACTAGATGTGTACTTGTAAATATTGTACATTGTTAATAAAATGAATATATACCAAAAAAACCCTAATTTATTTTATGTGTTCGATTATGTAGTTTTAGTTTGTATGACCAAGAATAATGCATTGATTTGCTATTGTATTTATGTATTTTATGTAATTTTTTAAATACTTTTTAATTAATGCTATATTAAAAATTAACAATTAATTATAATTCGGTTGTACAGGGTAAGTCAACATATATTGCCACTATTTTTTATTTTCAAAAATTATTTATTTTTTTATTTATTCTACAATTTCATTACTTAAAAAATGTATTTTTGTGAAACAGGTATCAAAGTCCAAGTTTTTGTGGAGTATCTCAGTTACTATAGTAGTTAGCGAAAATCTGATTACGGTCTCTTGGTTTTTTGTGATAAACGCACCTGTGTTATCAGATTTTTATATCACTATCCGTTTTGACACTACAGACAAAAAACTAAATTTTATCGTTTTTGAAAATTTACTTTAACTTTATTTATAAAAATATAACTAAATGTTACAGTTTTTTTAATGAACATTTTAATGCTTAATGTAAAATTTTTTATTTTTTATTTTGTAACTGACTGTTAAAAGATATGAAGTAAACTTATGCTTTTTTAAATGGAAACTCTAGTAGGCCATGGCTTTATATAAAAGAGCATTGTTTTAACTTTTGAAAAAAATATATACTTTTACATACCTACATATGTGTTGCCAAAAATTACCAAGATATGGCTAATTTTGTGAAAATTTTATTATCAAAGTTTGCCATGACTTTGTAAAAAAATGCTTTTTACAATTAAAAAACAAGTAATCATAATTTACCAGTAAATTCGGAAATATTTTGCAAAATTTACAGATGTAAAAGTATATATTTTTAAAAATTTAAACAAATGTCCTTTATATCAGGGGTTCTTAACCAGGGGTCCACGGACCCCTTGGGAGTCCGTGAAAAGATTTCAAGGGGTCCGCGAGCTTTATGGGAAACATTAATTCATTATCTTTGTTTTTACTAACTCTAAGTGACATCTAGATTTCCTTTACATCTATGAATGTATGCAATAAATTACAGTAGTATTAGCTGTATCCTTGGTCCTGAATAGAATTAATAAATATTTTCATATCGCAATACAGTTGTTAAGCACTTTGAAAAAAGCCTTTGTTCTGAAAATGGGTCCACGGCTTTCACCTGACTGACAAAGGGGTCCATGGAACAAAAAAGGTGAAGAACCCCTGCTTTATATAGTCATGGCCTACTAGGGTTTCCATTTAAAAAAATAATGACTTTAAAGTCAAGGTCGTTAAAATATTTTAAAAATAGTTTTTAAACTTGGCATAAAAATTTTAATAATAGACCTGTATTACATTTAGTTATATTTTTATAAGTAAAGAAGTTAAAATAAACTTGTAAAAACAATGAAATTTCATTTGTTGGCTTTAGTGCCAAAATGGATATAAAAAAATCTGATAACGTAGGCGAATTTATCTTAAAAAAATAATCCAAAAGACTTATTGGATCTTTGCTAACTATTACAGTAACCGAAATACCCCGTAAAACATTCTAATTTGGTCCACCCTGTACATGGAGGTTTTTTTACTGTTCAATTAGTGCACTTTTTAATTACCAAAAGATGGATTTTTCTCCCAAGTATGTGTTAAAACGTTTTTTTTTGCTAAGTGGAAAGGTTTTATTTTAAATTACTAATATTGAAATATTACTTGCATTGAAGATAGGGCAATATTTGCTGACTCACCCTATGTATGTAATATTCATCCCTAATAGTACACTATTGATGCTTATTTTAAAGTAATGCTTTGCACAAAAATAAATCACAACATAACTGTTTTTATAAAATAACCAAAAAACGTGTAATGTAATGTATATTTTAAACATCTAGATTTTCAAGATAATTTAATGGCTTATATGTAACTGTTCTTGATAAGCACAAAGCTTTATAATAATTTATAAAATGTTTTATTACGAAACACGCAAAAAAAAATTAATAGTGTACTGTTAAATATTAAACACCGCTTGTGATGTATTTATATTTTTAATTATTACAGAAAAATGTACACAAATCATATATCACTATCATTACTTAATATTTTTAACATAAAAGAGATTATGAGAGATTATATTTTTAGAAAAATAACAACGCTGTTAAATAATACTTTAAATAGACTTAAAGTTGTGGGACTTTTAAATTTTTATGAAATTCTTTCAGGTCGTACTGAAATTATGTAACGTGTGGCAACTGTTTCTTAATTAGATTTCATTTGTTAATACGACTCTTTTTATTTAATTTTAATTGGGTATTGTATAATTTTTATTCCATATACATTCTGTATCCTACTTTTGTACTTGGTCATATGTTAATACTTTGTTAATTTTGTCATTTTTGTGTATTTGATAAATAAATATATGGAAAGCACAATGGCTTTTTTTTCTCGCAGAGATTGGTAATGTCAAGGATTTTTGAAGTACAAGTAAGTATTATTTTAGGTGGCGTTTCTCAAAAGATAAGTATTTGCTAAAATTATTTGGCCAGCTGTTTTAAAAATAGACCACAGTGAGCTTCTATTAATAGCTAGAAAGGCTTTTAGTCCTAGACCACGAATTTTAAAGCTGTGTGTGATAATTCTCATGTAGAAATTTATTTAGAGGAAAACGGTAATTAATACAAAAAATGCTTGTTTTTTAACATTCATGTACTCATTAGTTTTTGCTAATAACGTAGCTACCTCAAACTAGAACAAAATGAGGCCAGTTCGTAATGTTTATTAAAGTAACATGGCTGAAATTATAATTGGTTTTGATTTATTTACACGTGTTTTTGCTGGACTGGCAGCTGCAGTAACGCGCTGTGTATGTGAAAAAAAATCAATAAATAAATAAATAAAATCCAGCTGGGAACATTTAGCTTCCCCATGCACCAACGTTGGCAATGTTTTACTGCAATAATACAGATTTTTAAAATGTTTTATGATAAAAATGATAGTAACAGTTGATTTCTTTATTTATTAGACGATATTAACGCCTCGAAATGGCCGAGGCCGAAGGAGGCTCCGAGCAGGATGATGTTTCATTC
The DNA here is from genome assembly GCA_947652605.1 of Elmis aenea. Lineage (NCBI taxonomy): Eukaryota > Metazoa > Arthropoda > Insecta > Coleoptera > Elmidae > Elmis > Elmis aenea. The sequence continues at coordinate 63,175,875 of OX393577.1, forward strand.
TTGCGGACGGTAAGTGACCTTTAAGGTTATTTTGCAGTATGTCCATAAATTTTTAATCCAATAATAGAAGCTGGACGCGATATCCGGCTTAGTGCACGAGGTTTCACGCTGCGATTTTGAAAATTATCGTTCGCACTTTTTTTGGAAACCGATAGCGCCGATTACGAACAATAAACCTAAATGTCCCTAAATTTTTATATCAATTGTTTTTTTGCGCTTTATCTGCATGATTTAAAAGTATATACAGTGAGAACGCGGGTATGTCTGTCCGTCCGCATGTCAGATATCCGAAACAGAAAATTCGAGAATGACTGGCTATGAAACCAAAGTTAATTTTTGGAATGTAAAAGATTTTCTTCCATGAAAATCGGTTAACAAACGTATGAAAAAAAGTAATTATTTCAAAATAAATTAATTACTGTGTAAAATAAATGTTTTTTTGAAAATAACTTTTGTCCAAATACTGACCCGAACCTTTCGTCATACTCACAAATTAAATAAAACAAATAGTTCTTAATGGAATTGCAAAAAAATTATACGCTAATATCGGGGTTTCCCCGGATACAAGCCATTAAAACAATTGGGTTGCTATACTTTAAAAATTATGAAGTGGGATTACGCGTATGTTTTCAAGATGCAGTTTAAATGCAGTCTATTAAATTCACTAAATTTTAACTAGTTTTCAATTTAAAATCATTATAATTTATGCTGATACTGTAAATAATTTTTTACTAAACCAATAAGATTTTAAACCTGACTATTTTATAGCAGTTTCTTTATGTATGGTCATACAGTTGCAGTATTTTGTGAAAATTTATTTAACTTAGGTATATTCAAAATCTCCAAAAATATGAGTTTTTCGTCAATTAGATAAAAAACTGAAGTGAAAATGAATTGTTAATACAATAATCTCGATATCGACGTCCAAATCTTTAAAAAAAAAACTTAAAGAATTATGAGAAATACGCGCGTAGCAGTCGTCTTCTACAACATTTTGATTCAATGTTTTTTAATTTGAATATAGCAAATGATGGCAACCAAAATTCTTTAGCTGCATATGTGTTTTATAAAATCTTATTTGCTTGAAATGAATCTATACAGAAACAGCGTGTGTTTTCATAAATATGTAATGAATTTGATAAGAGAATTTGTGAACTGTAAATATCCTTTTATCACGAAAATCGATGTATTAAAAGGTTTTTCCAGTACAAGGAATTGTATAAATTTTAATCGAAATTTAGCAGAGATAATTGAACATTGCTCTAAAAACATATTCTCAATAACGTTAAGATATTTGCACAATCGTGCAATAACTCACGTTTTACGCGCTAGTTCTGGGGGTTTTCCCGAACATTCTTCAACTTTTGTACACTTTTTATTAAGCCTAGGTTTATATGCAAAAAGAAATTGAGGCATCGCAACATTCTTGTTTTATTTTTATTGTAGTTATGTTTATTACACATCTTAATAATCTTTGTGCATTGTAGGAAGACATGGTATGTCTTTCGTGTACTGCAACAGGTGAAAGAGTATGTTTGGCAGCCGAAGGCTTTGGTAATCGACATTGTTACCTAGAAAATATAGCAGATAAGGTACTACCTGACATTAAATCTGATATTCGAGCTTGTTTAAATGTGTTTTTTTTGTGCAGAATATTCCACCTGATTTATCCCAATGTGTGTTTGTTATCGAACAAGCTCTATCAGTTAGAGCCCTACAAGAACTTGTCACTGCTTCCGGTAGCGAAACGGTAAGTTAATTTCAAAGACATAATATCATCAATAATTAATTTAAAAACAGTCAAATTTAAATAGGATTTTGCAAATTATTCAATTAATTTGAATGGAACATGGCTTGTTGCTCAATATGAAGGGCCATAAATGGACATTTTTAATTGATATTAAGTTCCTTATTTAATCTGCACTATGATTGTGTGGTTCACAAGTTTTTTTTCTTAATAATAGCAAATTTTTTTCTGGCTTATTTCAATTAATTTTCACTTTCTCATTTTTTTGCTCTATTGCTGTTTTTCTTCATTTTCTAAGTTGTTTGGTACTTCTTTCTGTACAATTCGTTTTACAAACATATTTAAAAACAGTTTAATTTGATGCAGACATTTTTTTAATTTACGTTAATTTCTAGATGTGTTTATCATACACGAAAATTAATCTCAGTTGATAAGTTCAAAAATTCATAATTAAGTGATTTAATATGGAAAATTAGTTAGTTATTCATTCAAATCAATAAAAAACATCCTATGGTGTCTTTATGTTTGCTTGCTCAAATTATATGACTTTTTCTTTATTATATCAACTCCTAGATTTTACTATAAATCATGATCTAAGGAATAATAGGTTTGCCAGCTCCTTTGCGTGTTTAATGGTTGATATTTTATTTCTTTTTTTAACCAGTTTAGTGTCTTCTTGTTAACTCTATCTAATGTACCCTTGATGAATTTCCAAGCTAATAATAAAAATCAAATTTGTTCTTGAAATTACTATTTTATAATCCGAAAATTGTAGCTTTGAAATGACGCGTTTTATTGTGCCACATGACGTCACTCAGTATGCGATCTGGCATACCAACAGACTTGTATCATGATTTTAAATAGTAACAGAACGTTTTTAATAAATAATTTATTAACACAATGACAATTCTGTTTTTTAAATACTTTTTATGAATTATTATCTGCTGTTGCTTTTTTGGAATTACTTTTATTCAAAAACAAAGAGAAATTTAAACTTCTAGAGCAGCATTCATCATGAGACACTTTTTTAGATCAACGTGAAATCTTTGTGAAATATTCGGTTTGTATTTGGAATGAAATATTTGGGTTGTAACTGATAGAAATATATATATATATATATTTTAATTTTTACTATATGTAAAGTAGAAGAAAAAATTTGTTTAATTATGAAAATGTTGAAGATAAGCAATTGCCCAAAATTTGTGTAAATGCTAAATATGCACAATAACGCAATGTCCTAGTCCCTATTTACTTGAAACAAATTTGTTTTTAATATCTTTTTAGTACAGATATTATTTTAAACTTGCAATTTTAATGTACTGTATATTTAACATTCAATAACATAGCTCACTTTTTTGTAATTTCCCCCCGTTCACCAAAGTATTGACACAGCATGTAGTGAAGTAAAATGATATTTTTTTGAAAATTAAACAACATTAAAAACTATCATAATGTCTTAAAAATATATGTGTGCCTTAATTTCTGTGTTTACCTGGCTACTTTTTGCATTTCAGGAACAAGAAAATTTAGTAAGTAGAGATGAAAATTGTTCATGTGGTAAATTAATTGTTGGTAAATTAATACTATAACAACTAACTTAAAATTACAATTTTTTAATTGGTCGTAAAGTAATTTCTAGCAAAACGTATGCTTTAAAACGCTTTTTTGCTAACAGATTCACCAATCAAGCTGTAGTAATTATTAAGAAACTAGCTGTTTTAAATAGAACGCTGATTTATATTTATACACAAAGATGATCACATGATTAAATATTATTATGTTGTTAATTGTTTTTATTAAGGTGACCAGACGTCGCGATTTTTCCGGGACAGTCCCTACTTTTCATCCCTTGTCCCGGTTTTTTTGGAAGACAATCCGGGACGCCGATTTGTCCCGCATTCGGTTCAACTGTCCCGATTTAGCTAAAAATATGATTTTTTTCTGTAAATTATTTACAGAAAAAAAAAAATTGTATACCGGCTACTGGTGTGTGTAGTGTAGTGTCTAATGTCTACAGAAAAATATTTCTGTCGTGTGTACACCAGCGACTTGCAGTTATTAAATTATTGTAAAGTAGATTTGTGTTATAATTTATAAATAAACAATTTATTTTATTTATAAAAATGTCGAAGAGAAAATGCCACTTTAATGAACAGCTACAAAAAGAATTCCCGTTCATTAAGAAAACCATAACGGATTCCGACGTTAGGTGCTCTACATGTTCATCAAATTTTTCTATATCTCATAGTGGACGCGGTGATATAAAATCGCATTTGAACAGTGATAAACATAAAAAAGCAGTTTCTGCGGCAGCATCCAGCTCATCATTAAAAACATTTTTTAAATCCGAGAAAATGGGCGGCAAAGAAGAACAATTAGCCGCAGTAGAAGGGGTTTTCGCATACCACACAGTATGTCACAAGCATAGCTTTAGATCTATGGATTGCACATCAAAGCTACTCCAGGCAACATTGGAACCTAAATTTACATGTGCGCGTATCAAAGCAAAAGCCATTATTTTGAATGTATTTGCACCTCTCACTTTAGCAGTAATGATGTTCCTTTCTCAAACATACCAAAATTAGCAGAGTTCCTTTTCTGTCTTCCCGGAACTAATGCTGCTACCGCAAGAATAGCACATGGACTAGCGAAAAAACGCAGCTTAGTGTGGAAACCTTGAACTAAAGTAAATTATGAAGAAAACTGCGTCGAATTTTATAAAATGCTTATGACTCAACAAAGCCTTTTAAAAAAATTCATAGCTCCAAAAAATATATGTAACTCTTCAGTTTCTTCGTAGTTTACCTTTACATGCTCAGTTACAGTTCAGTTTTTATGTAAGATTTATTTTTATTATACGTTGTGTGTTGTGTTACTGTCCGTACCACGAAAGATGGAGAGATAATGGTTGACTTTGGCGCAAATTAAAATAAACGTATTTAATTGGTTATCTATCAGAACGTGGAAGTGCGCGTAAATATAACGGTAAAGACACTGGCAGAGTACGCCATTGGCTCGCCATTTTTCGTGGCACGGTTTAACCTAATCTAACTTAACCCCTCCCAAGATATTTTGTCCCGGATTCGGACTTTCAAAATCTGGTCACCTTATTTTTATATCATGTGATAATCTCCGTAGATGTTTATGACCTTTTATATTAACGCTTTTTTTACCTATTGGCTTAATTGGTGTAGTTACTGAGCTAACTAAATTTGTTGTACAAAGCTACTCTATTTAATAACACATTATAAAGTCATTGCACTATAAGTGCTAAAACATAATTTATTGTTGTCTGTTCGTTGTATATTTTAATTAGTTGGTAAAACTGATTTTAAGAAAGTTCAAATTCTGTTTTGTATAGGGTAAAGGAACAGGTTCTGGGCATCGTACACTGCTATATGGCAATGCTATATTACTTAGACATCTTAACAGTAACATGGTAAGTATTAATCTATAATTTTTTTAGTAAAGTAATGTAAATTTTTGTAGTCAGGGCCGGCTTCAGGCAGACAAATATTGTGCTAGAGCCGGCCCTGCCTGTAGAGAAATAAATGGATACCTAGTATTCATATTTAAGTAGTCTGAGTACATTAAAACCCTGAAAAGTGTTTAAAAATAAACCCAGTTTTTATTAAAAGTGAAATTATTGTGCTAAGATTTATTATAACGCCAGCACTGGGCCATACATAAAATGTTGCCTTTCTAAAAAAATTCCTAACCTTCGAATTATCAAACTGCCCATGATCAAATTGATGCAGTAATTAAAAACATTATAAAAAATCTATCCCAACAGATTATTGTATTCATAAAGTGATTCTAAATACAATGGTAACAAAACAAAAAAAATTGGCAGGTGCAACAGGTCATGAAAGACATTATTAAAAAAGTACAAAATTACCAGTGTACAAAATTTTGTTAACGAAATTTTAAAATTTTAATTTTATATAAAAGTTTGAAGTTTGACCTTTTATAGGGGTGCATAAAAAATGTATACAGGGTGCCCATTTTTCTAACCTGTTGTATGGGTAACTCCGTTAATATTAGAGATACAGAAACGTTTAAATTAGCAAATTTGTGCAGAATTTAAAGGGAAATCTGATGCCATTTTCAAATTTGACCTACGTCATCAACTTTTTGAAATATTTTGAAAAAACTGAAAAAGGTCGATTTTTTCAAACTTGCATAATTCCGTAACCATATGAGTTAGAACGAAAATAAAAATTGGCTTTTATAGATGTTTTTATGTAGATTTTAAATATGTTAACGGAATTTTCATAGCACTCTCGATTTCCGAGTTATAGCACAAACTTGCATTTTTTTAAATGGAAGTCATAGTTGGCTATGGTCTTATTAAAAAGGTTATTTTTTTCTCGTTTCAATGATATAAGGGTTGTTATGCTTTACTTTTGTAGTTTTTCTTTAAATAAGCAAAAATCATTTTACATGTTCACTGCCTACTAATAGATGGGAGTTATCCTGTGTTGATGTTCTTTTTTTTTCGATGTGACATTTAAGAGTTGTCTCTTATCGTTAGTGTAGCAATTATTAGCCAGTTCGGCCTTTTCAGTTGACACCACATTCAAGGGACAACTCCCGGGTAGGGTAGATGATGTTGGTTTATAATTTATGTATTCTAGGACTCTCTCTTCATCTTCTTGCTTAAATTTAATTTTCAAACCTTTGGATTTTGTAAATGACCTGTATTTTTTTAAATTGTTTTCTAATAACGAAAATAATTTCTTTCTTGGTTGCCTCCTTTCCATAAATCTTTGCAAATACATTTCACTTGAATTTCTATTATTTCTATTACAAGCCTAGTAATAAAAAAAGCATGTCGTTTCTTTTTTCATTAGAAAACATTGTTTTTGAAATTTACAATAAAGTCAATCAAAAATTTTGTTCAACACGAGAGAGAGATTTATACGTATAACAAACAATAAATTTTATTTGACAAACTCTGAGGTTTTGTTTTTAAAATTTGTAACTGGCTAATAACTGCTACACTAACGATAAGAGACAACTCTTAAATGTCACATCGAAAAAAAAGGAACATCAACACAGGATAACTCCCATCTATTAGTAGGCAGTGAAAATGTAAAATGATTTTTGCTTATTTAAAGAAAAACTACAAAAGTAAAGCATAACAACCCTTATATCATTGAAACGAGAAAAAAATAACCTTTTTAATAAGACCATAGCCAACTATGACTTCCATTTAAAAAAATGCAAGTTTGTGCTATAACTCGGAAATCGAGAGTGCTATGAAAATTCCGTTAACATATTTAAAATCTACGTAAAAACATCTATAAAAGCCAATTTTTATTTTCGTTCTAACTCATATGGTTACGGAATTATGCAAGTTTGAAAAAATCGACCTTTTTCAGTTTTTTAAAAATATTTCAAAAAGTTGATGACGTAGGTCAAATTTGAAAATGGCATCAGATTTCCCTTTAAATTCTGCACAAATTTGCTAATTTAAACGTTTCTGTATCTCTAATATTAACGGAGATACCCATACAACAGGTTAGAAAAATGGGCACCCTGTATAGGGCACAATAGGGTACCATGTTAAGTATAAAAAATATATTTAACAGTATTTGTTTTATATACATGTGTTAATACATATTTATTATTATTATTCAGTATCTTGCGTGCTTGTCCACCAGCTCCAGTAATGACAAATTGGCATTCGATGTTGGTCTTCAAGAACATAGCCAAGGTGAAGCTTGTTGGTGGACTGTGCATCCAGCAAGCAAACAAAGGTAATATATTGTTAAATTATAGTAAATGTTGATTATGCTTTGATCATTGCTCTCTGTTTGTAGATCTGAGGGTGAAAAAGTTCGAGTTGGTGACGATTTGATTTTGGTTTCTGTAGCAACTGAACGATATTTGGTAAGTTTAAAAATTTGTGCCATTTTTTTGCAGTTATTTTAAAATGTTTTTGACCAATACCTAGAAGTACTTTTCAGAAATTTAACAATTGTTTGATTTTGAATAAATGAAACAAAAGAATAAAACAAAAACCTTTTTTGAGTAACTTTTGATGTAAATAGGCTGTGGAAAAATTCTTTTAAGATTAAAAATAAGCTGAAATAGCTTAAATTTCATCTCATTGACCAACTTTGTACCTCTTAAGATAAGAGAGATACAAATAATGGGACAAGTTATTTGGAGCATCCTGTGTATTCATCTCTTTTGTTTATTTTTAGCATACAACAAAAGAAAATGAAGTATCTATAGTAAATGCTAGCTTCCATGTAACCCATTGGTCGGTTCAGCCTTATGGTACTGGAATCTCACGTATGAAATATGTGGGTTATGTCTTTGGAGGAGATGTGCTGCGTTTTTTCCATGGTGGTGATGAATGCTTAACGATACCTTCTACATGGACGGATGAACCTGCCCATAAGTAAATGTTTTCATGTTCTCATTACACAATTCTTCATAGCAAAATTTAAATTTTACTACTCCAAATACAATTAATTTTTTTTTATAACTCCCACTTCTGTCATCTTTATAAAGGATTTTGCCATTATTAAGGCTTGAAAAAACAACAATTTCTTCACTCATTTGTTTTTCTAGCATTGTTGTGTATGAAGGTGGAAGTGTGATGTCACAAGCTCGATCCCTTTGGAGATTAGAGTTAGCTAGGACTAAATGGGCAGGAGGTTTCATCAACTGGTTCCATCCCATGAGGATAAGGCATCTCACCACAGGTCGATATCTTAGTGTTAACGAAAATAACGAACTTTATCTTGTTTCAAGGTAATTTAAAAATTTGAAGTGTTTCCTCATGTGCCCAATTTGCTTCTATTTGCTCCCATTCACCCCCATTTGCTCCAATTTGCCCTCATTTGCTCTCATTTGCGCCCATCTGCCCCCATTGGCTATTACTGCTCAATATTTATTTCAAAAATATGTTTTTAGAGATGAAGCTACAACTGCTTCTTCCACCTTCTGCCTAAGACAAGAGAAAGATGACCAAAAAGTGGTTGTTGAAGATAAAGATCTGGAAGTGATTGGAGCTCCCATTATTAAATATGGTGACTCTACTGTTATTGTACAACATTCTGAAAATGGCTTGTGGCTTTCTTATAAGGTATGAAAAAGTTAATGGGGACTTCCTTATTTGTTCAAAAATTAATAATTTAAAAAGAAATTAAATCAATTTTAATAATTTTTTCAGTCATATGAAACAAAGAAGAAGGGCGTGGGAAAAGTAGAAGAAAAACAAGCTGTTCTTCATGAAGAAGGTAAAATGGATGATGGCTTAGACTTCAGTAGAAGCCAGGAAGAGGAATCCAGAACAGCAAGAGTTATTCGAAAATGTAGTTCCTTATTCACCCAGTTTATTAAGTAAGTCATTTTACAAAGAAGGTCGTCGATATCCCTAAATTTAATATGGCCAATTATCAAAGCTTTTTATCAGTATTAATAGAGATACTTGTAACACCCTAGAAATAGGTACTGTAACCATAAAAACCACTCTCATAATCCAAACAGTGAAACAACTCTATTATCAAAAGTTGCTAGAGTCAAAATTATGTTTAAACCTGAAATTATTTAAGCATGTTTTTCTAGTGGATTGGAAACCTTACAAGTAAACAGAAGACAGTCGGTTTTCTTTGCAGCAGTTAATTTAAACGAAATGGTCATGTGTTTAGAAGACTTAATTAACTATTTTGCTCAACCTGAAGATGAAATGGGTACGTACGAAACATTGTTTAAAATTCTTTCTTAATTTTTGTGTATATTGTAGAACATGAGGAAAAACAAAATCGACTCCGAGCTTTGCGGAACCGTCAAGACTTGTTCCAGGAAGAGGGAATTTTAAATTTGATTTTGGAAGCTATTGATAAGATAAATGTTATTACATCGCAGGGATTCATGGCTTTGTCTGGGGATCAGAGCTGGGAGATGATTTCAGCATATTTATATCAACTTTTAGGTAAGTTTATGTCCAGGGGTGGATTTAAATGTAGGATATCTCAATTTTTTTGCAACAGGAAATTTTCCAATATTAATTGTGTTTCAAAAAAAAAAAAAAAATATTTGGTCAATTTTTCCAAAGGAATTTAATAATAAAAACAAATGAAATATCTACACCTTTTTGTCAAATTCAACCAAAAAACAGATTTTTTTTTAAAGTTAGCATAACTTATTTATTTTTTATGAGATCAAAAAGTGAAGAGATTTTTGATGTATTTCTTTCTTGAAATTTGATGACATAGTCAAATTTAATTAATTTATGTTAGTTTTTGAGTTATGGCCAATACTTTGATCAATGTTAATGGGTATTTCCACATAATCCCATTAATTTTGGGACACCCTGTAAAAGTTCTGAAATATTATTTATATTTATTCTTTAATTTTTTTTATGATCTTTAATCGTTTTGTAACTTTTCAGCTGCTATAATCAAGGGCAATCACACAAACTGTGCCCAATTTGCGAATTCTAATCGCCTAAACTGGTTGTTTTCAAGATTAGGCTCTCAAGCATCTGGTGAGGGTACTGGTATGTTGGATGTACTTCACTGTGTACTCATTGATTCTCCTGAAGCTCTAAACATGTTGAGGGTGAGAATTTAGCTTCAAACAGAAACTTTTTAATCCATTTCAATTTTTTTTTCAAATTTCTATTAAACTTGTACTGTTTCTTATTTTTTAAATGTTAAGATTATTTCTATTTGAATTTTCTTCTAGGATGAACACATTAAAGTAATCATTTCTCTGCTTGAAAAACACGGACGTGATCCCAAAGTTCTGGATGTGTTGTGTTCACTCTGTGTTGGTAATGGAGTTGCTGTTCGGAGTTCACAGAATAATATCTGTGATTTCTTGCTGCCCGGTAAAAATTTGTTGTTGCAAACACAGCTAGTGGATCATGTAGCCAGGTAAATGTTAACAACATATTTTCTTCCTCTTCTTGATCGGGTCCTCTTGTACCTTTCGATGCAGAGGTATTTTTCCAAGTTCTTGATTGTTTCTCCATCTTTGTCTATGATTGGCTAACTGTGGCACATCTCTCTAGCTGACTCCTTTTTCTTCTAGTCTATGTCTCACTTCCTTTTCCCAAATTGTTCTTAGTCTTCCTCTACTTCTTTTTCCTTCAATTCCATTTTCGAGTACCAGCTTTTTTTTTACTTCTATTCAATTTCTAGTATACGTCCCAATATATTTGTGGGTCGTGTTGCCGGAAGTGCCATTTACCAAAAATGGTACTTTGAAGTTACAGTGGATCATTGGGAACAGAGCACACATATGATGCCACATCTTCGAATAGGATGGGCCAATACAAAAGGGTAGGTGATTATTACTATTTGGCAACATTTTGATTGTAATTTGCATAATCACTGTTATTAGCAGTAAAAAAAATTGATTAAATTTGTATTTATTTATTGATTATTTATTTATTATTTATTAATTATTTATTTATTATTTATTTATTATTTATTTATTATTCATTTATTATTCATTATTCATTCATTATTCATTCATTATTCATACATTATTCATTCATTATTCATTCATTATTCACTCATTATTCACTCATTATTCACTCATTATTCACTCATTATTCACCCATTATTCATTCATTATTCATTCATTATTTATTTAGTCATGAGTCCTTCTACTGTTAGGTGCAGGACTGTTGAGTCTTTTTTTTCAATTTTATTTCCAATTATTCTATTTTATTGATATCGACATTAAATAATATTGTGATAAAGATATATGCCATATCCTGGTGGTGGAGAAAAATGGGGTGGCAATGGGGTTGGGGATGACCTGTACTCGTTTGGATTTGATGGTGCTCACTTGTGGACTGGAGGAAGAAGTACCTTGGTCATTGGTAATCCTGTTGAACCATATATTAAAAAAGGTAATAAAAAAGTGAACACTTAAATAATACGGAATTGATAAAAAATTAACATACATAATTACATTGTTTATGTTTTTGATTGGTATTTAAAAAGTGTTTATAATCATTTTGTTTATTTTTTTTCACTAAATTACAGTCGAAATATTTTTTGTAGGTGATGTAGTTGGTTGCGCATTAGACTTGACTGTTCCAGTAATTTCCTTTACATTTAATGGAATACCAATTAAAGGAAGTTTTCGTAATTTTAACCTGGATGGAATGTTCTTCCCTGTTATAAGTTGCTCTTCTAAATTAAGGTACGGAATATCATTTAATATTTGATTTTATAGTTTTTATTTGTGCTTTTATTCCCTATCAATAAAAGTACACTGGGTAACTTAAAGTAATTTTTTTTCTTTAGTTCTCAGTTCTTGTACAGGGTGGTCTATTTTCGATGCCCACACAGGGAGAGTATCTCGGTTATTATCAGAGATAGAAAAAAACTAAGTATGTAGTCTCAATTTCTTTTTTCGATAGGAATTCTTTGCCGTTAACAGATTTTTGATATCTTTTTTAATTTTCGAAATATAGCCAAAAACCGATTTTCGGACATTTTCAAAAATGTTAAATATCTCGCTTAAACGAAAAGATAGAGAAAAACTTTATAGACATTTTTAGCATGGTTTTTTGTCCTTAATAATATAGCGATATTCAATTTTTTTTTACTCATACGAATATTGATATATTACACCTAACTTTCTTATTTTAAATGGCAACCATAAGCAAATTATATATATTTGAAAAGCGCAAAAAGTAAGCTTTTGATTTAGGTCAAAGCCAACTATGGTTGCCATTTAAAATAAAAAAGTTAGGTGTAATATCTCTCTATTTATATGAGTTTAAAAAAATGAATATCGCTATCTTATCAAGGACAAAAAACCGTTCCAAAAATGTCCTTAAAGTTTTTCTCTATCTTTTCGTTTAAGCGAGATATTTAACATTTTTGAAAATTGCCAAAAATCGGTTTTTGGCTACATTTCGAAAATTAAAAAAGATATCAAAAATCTGTTTTCGGCAATAAATTCCTCTCAAAAAATAACATCGAGACTAAATACTTAGTTTTTTTCTATCTCTGATAATAACCGAGATACCCTGTATGGGCATCGAAAATAGGCCACCCTGTAGTGTTGGGTGTAGGACTGTTGAGTTGTGCTGACTTTTTTCCATGTTTTTTTGTCCTTTGCTAACTTTTTATCTCTCCCTATTTGAAGTAAATGATTAATTAGTCACAAAATTGTCCTGCAAAACTGAATTAATCATTTTGCTCTGTTTTGTTGCTATTGAGTTTAAAATATTTAATTGCTTGTTGCTTGATTCTAGTTGTCGGTTTCTTCTTGGAGGAGATCACGGTCGGTTAAAGTATGTTCCACCAGAAGAATTTTCAGCCCTAGTAGAAAGTCTTTTACCTCAACAAATATTAAGTTTAGATCCGTGTTTTTATTTTGGTAATTTGAATAAGTGTGTTTTGGCCGGACCATGGCAGGTGGATGATGATGTGGCCTTTGTACCCAATCCTGTTGATACATCAATGGTAGGACGATATATTTGTTTAAATTGTTTTACTCGTAGATATTAAATTGAAATTTGTGTAACGTATGTATCAAAAAATTGAAAATTTTGTTGGGATAATGGAAAATTTATATTGTAAAAATATTTTGTGCACTCTTTAGATTACATTGGCAAGTTACATCGAATCAATTAAAGATAAACTAGCAGAAAATATCCATGAAATGTGGGCCATGAATAAAATAGAAGCAGGCTGGCAGTGGGGCGAATACAGAGACGACACCCGACACGTCCATCCATGTCTTGTACCATTTGATAAATTACCCCCAGCGGAAAAAAGATACGATTCTCAATTAGCAGTGCAAACACTTAAGTAAGCTTCTTCCTTGGTGAAAAAATTTTGGACCTTAATTGCTCAATTTTTAGAACAATTTTGGCACTTGGCTACCACGTCACCATGGATAAACCCCCATCTCGCATAAAAACCCTACGTCTTCCGAATGAACAGTTCCTGCAATCGAATGGCTATAAACCAGCTCCTCTCGATCTTGCTGCGATTATCCTGACCCCAAGGATGGAGGAACTTGTTGATCAACTCGCCGAAAACACTCATAATTTATGGGCAAAAGAGCGGATACAGCAAGGATGGACTTATGGTCTTAATGAGGTAAGGCTGAAGGGCCCTTAATAACGTTTTCCCACTACTCTAATGTTATCGTTGTTATAGGACCCAGATTTAAGACGCAGTCCCCATCTAGTGCCATATAGTAAGGTAGATGAAGCTATTAAAAAAGCTAATAGAGATACTGCATCAGAAACAGTTCGAACTCTATTGGTTTATGGGTATAATTTAGATCCACCAACTGGAGAACAACCTGAAGGTATGTTTTTAAATTAGTTTCATGAAATCCTCGATAAAAACACAGAAGTGGTATTAAAACTTACAATTTATTAATAATCAAACAAATTAATACTCATATTTGTTTAATAAACACACAAACATTAATATTTAATTATTTCCAACTACAAAAATGCTTTTTAGCCCAAAATATGATTAGAAATAACTATCTCCGATTTATCAATTGTACAGGGTGGTCCCAATTCGATGGGATTACATGGGTTAATACTCAAGATAGAGAAACGGTTAAATTACCAAAAATGTGCAGTTTTTGAGACAAACTCTGAACAGTTTTCAAATATATCCTATCATTTCTGGTTTTTCTGTTTTTTCTGTTTTGTTTTTCTTTTGTTTTCAGTCTACTTTTTGTTTTTCATATTTAAAAAATTGAAAAACCTTTGTAACTTGCGTATTATTGAAGATAAATACATCAACCCTTATATATTTGGTATGGGAAAAAAAATGAAGAATTTAAATAGGTCATAGCCAACTGTAGCTTCCATTTAAAAAAAGATAAGTTTGTGTCGTAACTTTTAAACGGCCAGCGCAAAAAAATTTTTTTTAGTACCATCAAAATCTACATAAAAATACCTAAAAATAATTTTCATAAACCTTTCCGATACTTACTACAATAAGAGAGATATGACCCATTATAAATATAACAAAAAAAAAGTTTTTCTCTAATATCTCAAAAATCAGAAATGATAGAATATTTTTGAAAACGGTTCTGAGTTTATCCCAAAAAACTGCACATTTTTGGTAATTTAACCAATTCTCTATCTTGACTATTAAGCGAGATACCCATGTAAACCCATCGAATTTGGAGTACCCTGTAGATTATGTTCGGCATCAAATTTTAAGTGTAAAGTTGTAAATAATGAACTATTGTACAGGTTTATATCCTGGTTTACTATTTAATCAATGAATATTTACATGCTGGTGCTGTATATGTTGTAAAATATAAGCGGTTTGGTGTAAATCGGAAAATAGCTATCGGCACACTTAAATTTATGATTTTATACTAACGCATGAAAGGGTCCACAAGTTTTTAATATTTTTACGTCAATATTAGTTTGTTTAATCATATCCAATCCATAAAAACGCTTAATTTTTTTTTTGCAAATATTTATAATGAAAATTAAGAAATTAAAATTTGTTAACCTCACTTTTGACGATGTTGCTGTCTTAAAATATGATAGTAATAACTGATGAAAATTACATTTAAACCTAAGCCTAACTGCATTTTATTTTTAAAAAAGACGTAATAAAGCCTGTACAGGTTATTTAAAGATTACTTTTTCACAGCCTTATTAGCCGAGGCATACAGGCTTCGTCAGTCAGCTTTCCGTACCATTAGAGCCGAAAAGAATTATGCAGTCGGTTCGGGGAAATGGTATTTCGAGTTTGAAATCCTCACGGCAGGGCCGATGCGAGTCGGATGGGCCAAGGCGGACTGTGCCCCAGGTTGTATGTTGGGTTCTGACGAAAACACTTGGGCCTTTGACGGCTACAACGTAAGTTGTTATTAATTTTTGTTCACGAGCACTGTAATTATTACACGTTATTAAACCCTCTTTTGATTTTTGATGGGGCATTTGGGTTTTAAATTTTCGAATGTTATGGTAGATGCGCAAAGTTCATGGGGGCTTGTCTGATGTTTTTGGAATTAAATATCAAGTAGGCGATGTCATCGGTTGCTTCTTAGACGTAACAGATCATACCATTAGTGAGTCTTTTTTTTTTTTTTGGGTAAGAAGTCTCCGTTGTGTTCGTTGTAAAAGGTTTTTGTGAATAATACATTTAAAAAAGAGTTTTTTGTACAATTATTTTTATTTTTACAAAGATCTACTAGTTAATTATTTTGTGATTGTTGATAAAGTAAGCTTAAAGTTAACTTTAAATAAATTAGGAAGAAAAAGTGTATTGTGGATCGGCCGAGTCATTTGGTAGACAATGGCAAGTTGGTGATGTCGTTGGTGTATTTCTTGATCTTATTGATCACACCATTAGTAAGATATATCATAATTCATTAAAGCTTTTTAATAGCTTAAATAATGCTGCTGCATAGATTAAATAATTATATTATTTAAAAATTAGTTTCTTAAGCGACTGCTATTAATTTGTTATGAGCTTGAAAATATTTATATTTAGTGGTGTAGCATTATGCTGATAAGACAGCAATGTATGTGGAACAATATGTACTAAAAAAACAAAAAAAAGTTTGTAAGTGTTTGTATAGAATTATTGTGGGTATTCTCATAATATTGCTTGATTATGACAATTGCTATTCTGAAATACTTCATTTTGATATGCCGAAGAAAACAAAAAAAAAAAAAATTGAATAACACTTGAAATTTTAATTTTTTTTCCAGTTTTAAATTTATCAGAAATTGGAAGGAACATTGTAGATTTCCCAGGAATTTCTGGCACTTGGGAATATTTAATAAAAGCTTATGAATATATGACTTTCTTAAAAAAAATTTTTACTTTAAATTATAAAATAAAAAATAAAAGAATCCAATTAATTTTTATAATTGTAAAAAAAATTAATTAATACTACATCATGATCAAAGCTAAGTTAAGTTCCACTAAATGTTGATGCTATGCCACTTTCTGAGCTGATTTGCTTATTTGCTTTTATTCAAGTTTATGAAGCGAGACATTTATAGTAATTTTTGGCTTTTCAAATCATGCTTTTTGAATCATTTATAGCTGTAGATATTTTTCCTAGATCCTTATGCCTTTAAAGGTAGTGTAGTTAATTTTAATAAATTAATAAGTCTTGAATTATAAGTTAGTATTGTAGCAAATCTTGATAACTGAAGGATTTTAACAACCTCTTGCATTTTGTTTCTTGAGTAATTTCTGTATGGTGAATAAAAATGATAAGTTGCACAATTTATTGTGCGTAATTGTTTTTGTATAATATTTAATGAAGATATGACTTTATATGCTAATTAGTTTTAGAAATTATAATTTTTTAATTTAATAACAAACTTTTAAAAGCTGTTTAAAAATTCTACAGGGTGAGGCATCAGTTATGACACCCCACTTATTTTGTTATTGGAAAGAATTATCAAAAAAAGTTTCAAATAAAAGTTGTTTGATACACTATTCCCAAAATGTTGTCATGTCAAATTTTTGTTTTCTTTTGTTTTTTAGGAGTTACGGCACCATATTTGTTTTTTTTTTTTTTTAAATGGCACTATACATATTTTTTTATACAGTTTTTTCTCTTCTCAATGCACTAAAACTTTTATACCTTTACATTAAAAAAAAATCGATTTTATCGCAGTAGAACAATTTTGTTTTAAAAGCGTACGTTATTAATTAATTTACATTAGTAGGCTTTGAAAATGATACAAAATGGTAAAAGATTTTAAGACAAGTTTAATAAAAAATTGTTCTTTTGCGATTTTATTAAAAATTTTGTTATGTAAGGTATAAAAAGTTTTATTGCATTGAAAAGAAGAAGAAAATGTCTTTCAAACCGTATAAAAAAATATGTAGGTATGGTGCCACTTTTAAAAAACAAATATGGTGCAGTAACTTCTAAAAAAACAAAAGAAAACAAAAATTTTACATGAAAACATTTTGGGAAATACTGTATCAAACAAATTTTTATTTCAAACTTTTTTTGATCATTCTTTCAAATAACAAAATAAGTGGGGGTGTCATAAGTGATGCCTCACCCTGTATATATTTAAATTATACATTTTGTAATTTTTTAAAGGTACTAGTTACTAGTGTTATAGATTTTTCCTAAGAAATATATTTTTGTTTAGTGAACTAATTATAAATGCTAGCATTTGTTCTTTAACTCTGTATATTACTAATTATGGTGGCTTTATAAATATCAATATTGTTAATAACAGCATGTACGTGGTTTTGAATAAAATTTTTGAGGATCTTTTGTGAACGTAATTATTTTATAGGTTTTTCTTTGAATGGTGAATTGTTGATGGATGCTTTGGGTGGAGAGACAACGTTTGCAGACGTTCAAGGTGATAATTTCGTGCCTGCGTGTACATTGGGAGTTGGACAAAAAGCCAAGTTAACTTTTGGGCAAGATGTGACCACCCTGAAGTACTTCACCACTTGTGGTTTGCAGGAAGGATACGAACCTTTTTGTGTGTAAGTTTTAGTGCTGAACAAAAACATACATAAAAATTAAAAATAATTAATTTTGAAAATGGATAACTTTTTGAAATAATTATTGTTCAATTAATTGTAATATAAAAACACCTTTTTAAAGAGTCTGCTTTGTCCTCTTTAAAATTTTTGAGTTGAGACTTCTTTTTCTGGTATTAATAGGATTTTTTGTTACATACAGGGTGCTCCAAAATTGTGCATTGATTATTAGATGCACAAAAAAATTCAAGACATTTTTTTTTACATTTTTATAAACAAACTTAAAGACTTTTATGTACAGGGTGTTGTGAAAAGGTTGTACAAATATCAACTTTAATTAAAAATAATATGCTTCTAGAAATATGAAGCGAGCCGTGACATACTGGTACACCAAAGATCAACCGATATTCGAAAATACAGACGATATGCTAGATACCAAAATAGACGTAACAAGAATTTTGGCCGGTTCTGATAGTCCTCCGTGCTTGAAAATCAGTCACAACACGTTTGAAACGATGGAAAAAGCTAACTGGGAATTTTTGAGGCTTAGTTTACCTGTCATTTGCAGTTCTGCTTTTATCAGGTATCAAATTAACAGACACTTTTACGGAGAAAGATTGCTAAATATTGTCTTTCATAGTGAGGAAGAAAAAGTGCGTCGCTGGCAAGAAATCAAAATCAGACAACACAGATTGAAGGTGGAAGTTGATCAGAGTACGCCGGCCCATATTGAACAAATTATGAAAAGCGGTTTTTCCATGAGTGATATTAAAGGTAACTCAGAAAAAATGTACGCCTCTCTACCATTTGGTCTGAGGCTTTTTTCCCAACATATTTTCTTCTGCTGCACTTTATTTTTAATTTCCTTTGACCACCACACCATTCTCTTTATATTTTTGTTTCCTATTGCTGTTGTTCCACAACTCTCTCTTGCTGCTCCTTTGATGGCCTCCTTGAAGACTTTCCTCTCCAGGCTCTCCATTTTTTTCCAGATCTTCTTTTCCTTCATTCCACATCCACAAAAATAATAATAAATCTGTTTCTATTTTGTTCAGGATTGCACAGAAATTACTCAGAAGATGCTGCTGAATCTGATGAAACAATGAAACACAAAACTGGCAGAAGTTTGCCCGCACGGCCACCCAGGAAAGGATCTTTACAAAGAAATATGCCACAATATGAGATTGAACAAGGTAAGCTTGGAATGATTTTGTGGAACACCAAACTCAAACCCAAAACTGGTTCCAAATGTACGATTTAACCCATGCTCATATTATTTTGTTTGGACATGAACCCAAACTACACCAGTTTTTTCATTGGTCCAAAATGGTTCAAAAAGAAAGTCCAGGGTTCCTAGTTTTTTTTTTAGTTTTTTTTGTAAAAACCATATTAAATTTGACTTGAACTGTATCATTTATCAGAAAACTCTTAATGGATAATTTATTTCAGGACTGGCTGGTTTAGCAGTTCCTGGTAAGTTGGTTCATCGTTCCAGTAGTGAGCTAGATCTTCACCACAGATATGATATAAGCCACGAACCGAGCCAAGAAAAACTAGAAGACAAAAAGAAAAGAGGACGTTCTCCATTCAGGTAAAATTTTCTGCAACGAATAACATGTAGTTTTGTACTTTTTTAACAGTTTTATAATCTTTGTGTAGACAGTCTGTGCGCAGATATTGGCTGAATGTGTATGATAAGTAAATATCTTTTCATCAAATTACACTAGCACTAGGTTTATACATTTTTCATGCACATACAGTACACTTTTCAAATTTTAAAAATGATATGAGCTTGTGCTTCAACAAGTTTATTGTTGCCACATTAGTGTACCAAAATCACCATATATATTATTTAATCAACTTTATCTTCTTCCCTTCTTCTTTGTAGACACAAAAGAATATTTTTTTACTTGTAATATATTGGTAATGTGATATTCAACATACCAGTGGCACTGCAAATTGTGTGTAAATAGATCGTGGGTGGGTGTTTCAAAAGTTAATGTTTATTTAGGTTCTTCACGCGTAAAAGAGAAGCCAACAGTGGTGATCGTTCAAAAGGACGCAAAGCTAAAACACCAGAACCACACAGTAATCGGCTAGGACCACTGAACCCACAAGCTAGACATCTTGGCACTTCTACTTCGTTGATGGCCAGGAGTCCTGCAGTTCGAGTGTCCCAGGTAATTTTTGATTGGAATTTAGGGCATTTGAAGTACCTAGTTTAGAAACCCTTGGGTAACATGTACAAAGCTTCTGCAAAAATCTTTATAAAATTTAGCAGAAATTGTCAGCAGAAGTAAGCTGTAAACCCTGAACTCAGTAGTTTCCAACCTTTTTGTACCTCTGCCCCCCTTTTTCATAAACATTTTTTTGCGCCCCCCCCCCCCCCCACTTTTCGTAACAATCTAATTTTATAAATACTGTCCTGATATAATAATTATTTATTGGGCTACAAAACAATATAATATACCATATTTTGTATAAATAAAGTTCTTTTTGTTTGTTTGTATTCAAAAATTATATTTTGGTAACAGTTGCTCGCCCCCCTTGCAAGAGTTTCGTGCCCCACAGGTTGGAAACCACTGCCTTAACTAGTAATAGATACAAAGTTGTAATTGTTGAAGTTGTAAAATCGATATTTTTAGATTTTAAAATATAAATAGGCAGTACTTTTTTAGCAAATATTTTGGGCTGAGACATTTTAATTATCCTGTGATAAAATACTCTCTTTTATAATAAAATCAGTTGGGAATTAATTTGCATTAATAAGAATAATAATATAAATATTTTCTTTGTTGTAATAGACCGATTTAAAAATTCAACCGCCATCTATACCAGACAGGCAACAAAAACAATTGCTCTCTTTACCCCATACTTCTGATGTTGAAGCAGTTGGAAATGAAATATTTGATGCAGAATGTCTTAAGCTTATTAATGAATACTTTTATGGTAAGTTTATTCTTTTTTAATTAATTATATACAGGGTGTCCCAGATAATTTATTTCATTATTGTTATCTAGCTTACCTTATCTTAAGAGCTAGAGCGTCGGTTAAATTTTGCTGAAAGTTAAGAAATTCCATGGGCTTATTGAAATCCAATGGGGCCCCATTTTTTGTTAAATTCAGAATATTTAAATTGGGGATTAAAATTCATTTTTAATAACATCAAAATCAGAGCTGAAATATATTTATTATATTATTAATATTAACAATTTTTTACTATACGATAAGTGCTCATTGTTAATGAAAAATTATTAAAAATTTATTATAATAATTCGATTTTTGTGGGCCCTTGACACTTGGGGGCCCAGGGCTTAAGCCCTATTAGTCCCTATGTAGATCCGCCCCTGCTCATTATCATTACTAATCTTCAGAGATAATTTTTATAGCCTTGTTTATTTATTTAAGAAAAACTAAAAAGAACCAAATTAAACAAAAAATTGTTTAATTTTTTTAAAATTACTTTTGGGCTAGAAAGGCTGTGAAAAATTTATTTTTAGATTAATAATTAGCATGTACCTGTACAAATTTAATCTATTTTAACCAAGGTAAGCAAGAAACCAATATGTGACAAGTTATTTGGAACATCCTGTGTAATATAAAACCTTCCTTAATGATAATTTCTATTTTATTCTGCCACTGAGTTTTAATAATATTGTCCTACACTATTTATTTTTTAATTAATTGAAAATCATCCATTTGTGATTAGTTTAAAAATCCTAGACCCTTAATTATTTTTCAACTGTTTTAAATGGCTGTGGTTTTTCCTATTGTCATTGCTCTGCATCTACATCTTATATTTTTAGCAAGTTAAGATTTAGAAAATCAAAAGAAGTTTCAATCAGGAAATAATTGCTCCCTTGTGTTAAAAAAAAAATGAATTCATTCAAAGTCATTATGTGGTTTGTATTGCAGGTGTTCGTATTTTCCCTGGCCAAGATCCTACCCACGTTTATGTTGGTTGGGTGACTACACAATATCATCTGCACACCAAAGATTTTAATCAAAGTCAAGTCCGTAAATCATCTGTAATAGTAACTGATGATTATGAAAGGCCTATTGATAGGTGAGCACACAATTGTTTTAGAACATCATCAATGAACTATGTTGTATTTTTTTTTATTAACAAAATGTTTGCTTGATCAGTGTGGATCGTCAGTCGTGCTACATGGTACGGGCAGATGAATTGTACAATGAAGTTACCCAAGATGCATCAGGTAAAGGAGCATCGCAAGGTATGTTTATTGGATGCTTCGTTGACGCTGCCACCGGAATAGTCTCGTTTACATGTGAAGGCAAAGAGACCCGGCAAAAGTTTAAGGTATGTGCTGTTGCCCGTTATGATGCGTTAGAGATTAATTAAATATGTTGACAACAGATGGAACCTGAAACCAAGCTGTTTCCGGCTATTTTCGTTGAAGCAACAAGCAAAGAAATTCTTCAGATTGAGCTGGGACGTACAGCCACCACTTTACCTCTATCAGCAGCTATTCTTCAAAATAGTGCAAGGCATGTGGTGCCCCAGTTTCCTCCACGTCTTAAAGTACAGTGTCTTAAGCCTCATCAATGGGCAAGGGTAATTTGAATTTTTTTAAATATTTTTGCAATATTTTCTTCAATTGGTGATGAGTATTTAATATTTTATGCATATCCAGAAATTCTCAAGAATTTTCTTCAATTGATGAATAGTACTTAACATTTTATACACATCCAAATATTCTCAAGAGTAGTTCTCAACATATTTTTTTTTAAATCACTGATCCTCAAACTTTTTTATCATTTGTACAGGTTCCCAATCAAAATCTTCAAGTCCATGCCCTCAAACTGTCCGATATTCGTGGCTGGTCCATGCTGTGTGAGGATCCAGTATCCATGCTAGCTCTCCACATTCCAGAAGAAGACCGTTGCATAGATATTCTAGAACTGATTGAAATGGAGAGACTCCTAAGTTTCCATGCTCATACCCTAACACTCTACGCTGCTCTCTGTTATCAAAGCAATTATAATGCAGCCCATGTACTGTGCAAACATGTGGACCAGAAGCAACTTTTGTATGCCATTAAATCCGAGTACATGAGTGGACCACTGAGGCAAGGATTTTATGATCTGCTGATTGCAATTCATTTGGAATCTACAGCAACTACAATGTGAGTAAATCTCATTGCAATAAACATCCTAATATCTTGGATAAAAATTACTGTTTTAAATAAATTTATTAGATAATAACTGTTAATTCACCATGTTATGGAACCAGAAGAAAACACCATTTTGTACTTTAATTATTAAATCCAAAAATTATTTTCATTTTCAGGGAAGTATGTAAAAATGAATATGTAATTCCACTGGGTGAAGAATTAAAAGACTTGTACAAGGATCCTGAAATGGGGCACAGTTTACGCCACTTGAAAGTGGAATCTGTACAACCACAAATGAAAATGACAGATATTTCGTAGGTACCCAATCAAATTGCCATATCAATCCCTACAGCAAGTTTTATTTTCCAGTGATAATATGGAGAATATTAAAATTTTGTACTCTCCATTCTTTCCTCTGGATGTGGTACGAGATTATGTGATGCAGGCCTTGGCTGAAGCTGTTACAACCAATCAAGTACATAATCGAGACCCCATTGGGGGCTCGAATGAAAATTTGTTCCTGTAAGTAGCATCACACTAACATTATTATAATGTGGCTGACTGTCAATTGTTTTGTAGTCCCTTGTTGAAACTAACCGATCGCCTTTTGTTAGTCGGAATGCTTAGAGATGAAGATGTGGAAAAACTTTTGATCATGGTTCATCCAGAAACCTGGGATCCCACATTTGAAAAAGGTAATTTTTTAAAATGAAGTTTATGTTGCTTGTGTCTGTTTGATAATTGTGATGCTGTTTTGTTTTCAGAAGGAAAAGATGAACATCGTAAAGGATTGTTGCACATGAAAATGGCAGAGGGAGCAAAGCTTCAAATGTGTTACTTATTACAACATTTGAATGACGTTCAGCTACGTCATAGAGTAGAGGCCATCATTGCCTTCAGCCACGACTTTGTTGGGGAACTGCAGACTGATCAACTTCGTCGTTATATTGAGATTAAACAATCCGATTTGCCATCTGCTGTAGCGGCCCGAAAAACAAGAGAGTTTAGATGTCCACCAAGAGAACAAATGAAGGCCATTTTAGGTGAACATTTTGGACATTCAAAATTTACCTCTTTTTGCTTGTATCGTTTAAATTTCATGAAAATTCTCTTTTGCTTTCAAGGTTTTAAGAATATGGAAGAAGAAGATAAAGAAAATTGCCCCATTGGAGAAGATCTCTGTGAAACAATGAACATTTTCCATGAAAGATTAATGTGTCAAGTTTCCTTAAACGCTTTACAGGTTCCTGAAGGAGAGGTATTTACATTCCTTGCAATAATTCAATGTATAAAATTATTGGTGTCTTAGATACCGGAAGATACTACAAAACCTGGTGCGATCAACAAGTTGTACAACTTCATCAATGCTGTTAAAGAATTGGAAGAGGAAGGTAAGGAAGAGCCGGAACCGGAGCATAACCTTCCTGAGGGTATATTCCGTAAAGTTCTTATAGCAACTATTGTTAAGTGGGCCGAGGAAGGACAGATTGAAATGCCCAAACTTGTTCGAGAAATGTTCAGGTTGGTATTGACTTAAAACAGTGAATCGCTTGAACTGAATTTTTTATTGTTGTAGCTTATTGGTACGACAATATGATTCAGTTGGGGCTCTAATAAGGGCTTTGGAAAAAACTTATGTGATCAATTCGAAGACCAAAAATGATGTGGCTGAAATGTGGGTAGGTCTCAGTCAAATTCGAGCACTTTTGCCTGTGCAGATGTCTCAAGAAGAAGAGGAACTCATGAGGGAACGCCTTTGGTAAATTAAGTCAATTTTTTGTGCATAAAAATTCTAACCATCATTTCTTTCCTAGGAAGCTTGTCAACAACCATACTTTCTTCCAACATCCAGATCTGATCAGGGTCTTACGTATTCACGAAAATGTTATGGCTGTTATGATAAACACATTGGGGCGCAGATCTCAGGCACAGTCTGATGCTAGTGCCCAAACTCAGACAGGAGAAGGGGGTGAAGCAGCACCAAAAGAAAAAGTAACAATGACCGTTGATGGGCTTTTTTAATCGAGTATTGAAATGTTCAATTGTTTTAGGATACTTCCCATGAGATGGTTGTCGCATGTTGTCGGTTCCTCTGTTACTTCTGCCGTACTGGAAGACAAAATCAAAAAGCCATGTTCGAACACCTTAACTTCCTTTTGGACAACAGCAACATCTTGCTATCAAGACCAAGCTTGAGAGGTTCTACTCCACTCGATGTTGCTTATTCATCTTTGATGGAAAATACAGAACTGGCACTTGCTCTTCGGTAACCTATGAATTTATTCACTTTGCATTTCTGAATCAATCATTTTTAGGGAACATTACTTGGAAAAAATTGCCATTTACTTATCCCGATGTGGTCTTCAATCAAATTCAGAACTCGTTGAAAAAGGATATCCTGATTTGGGTTGGGATCCAGTTGAAGGGGAGAGGTACCTCGACTTCTTACGCTTCTGTGTTTGGGTTGGTTAATTACTTGATGTCGTTGAAAGTGTTTTAATTGAGGAAATTTGTAGGTGAATGGAGAAAGTGTTGAAGAAAATGCGAATTTGGTCATAAGATTGCTGATTCGACGACCGGAATGTTTGGGTCTTGCTTTAAGAGGTGAAGGAGAAGGTTTGTTAAGAGCCATTGTCGATGCTAATAAGGTAATTGATTTAAGCGTTAACATTTTTATTATCTCTTCATGGAAAAATGTTCTATAGATGTCTGAACGGATAGCAGATCGAAGAAAAATGATGGATGAGGCTGAGGGAACAGTGAATATATCTCAGTTTACCCATCCTCTTCCGGAAAGTGATGATGATGAAGATTACATCGACACTGGAGCTGCAATATTAGCATTTTACTGCACTTTGGTCGATCTTTTGGGCAGATGTGCTCCTGATGCCAGTGTTATTGCACAGGTATAATTTTTTTTTAAATATTAATTATTTGGCAGAGTTTTTTTTGCAGTATTAAGAAAACTGAATTTGTTTCTTCTTTCTAGGGAAAAAATGAATCCTTAAGAGCTAGAGCTATTTTGCGGTCTTTGGTCCCACTAGAAGACTTGCAAGGTGTCTTGAGTCTTCGTTTCACTCTTCACAATCCCGCAGCAGGTGAAGAGAGACCAAAGTCAGACATGCCATCCGGTTTAATTCCAGCTCACAAACAATCCGTTGTACTTTTCTTGGAAAGAGTTTATGGTATAGAAACCCAAGAACTCTTCTACAGATTGTTGGAAGAAGCTTTTTTGCCAGACTTGCGTTGTGCCACAATGTTGGATAGGGTAAGCATTTTAACATTATTCAAAAGACACTATTTGATGCAGTTTGTTTTCACAGAATGATGGAAGTGAATCAGACATGGCATTAAGTATGAATCGATACATTGGCAATTCAATTCTACCTCTTCTGATCAAACACAGCCAGTTCTACAATGAAGCGGAGAATTATGCTTCTTTATTAGATGCAACCCTTCATACAGTTTATCGACTTTCCAAAAATCGTATGCTCACAAAAGGTCAACGAGAAGCTGTCTCTGACTTCCTGGTGGCACTTACCAGTCAGATGCAACCATCCATGTTGCTCAAGTTGTTGCGCAAACTTACCGTGGACGTTTCTAATCTTTCAGAATATACAACTGTTGCTCTTCGGTTGTTGACTATGCACTACGATCGTTGTGCCAAATATTATGGATCAACAACAGGTCAAGGTCTTTATGGAGCGTCATCAGATGAAGAGAAACGACTTACCATGATGCTTTTCTCGAACATTTTTGACTCACTTAGTAAAATGGATTATGAACCAGAGCTGTTTGGAAAGGCTTTGCCGTGTCTTACAGCCATTGGTTGTGCCTTGCCGCCAGATTATTCATTGTCCAAAAATTATGATGATGAATGGTACACCAGCAAAAGTGCTAGCACAGGTTGGTGTACAAATTTCGAGTAGCAAAAATTTGCTGAAGAAATCTAGTAACAGCAAGCTTATTTGCCAATCATTTTAGGTCCTGATGGCCCATATAATCCACAACCCATCAATACGGCATCCGTACAACTCAACAACGATCTAAATCAGATCCTGCAAAAGTTTTCAGAACATTACCATGATGCTTGGGCATCCCGGAAACTTGAAAATGGATGGCAGTATGGTGAAGGTTGGTCAGATTCTAACAAAACCCATCCCCGTCTTAAACCATACAATTTGCTAAATGACTATGTAAGTTAAACTTTTTCCTTTGTGTCGATTGAAAATTAATTTTTTCGTTCTTGATCACCATAGGAAAAAGAAAGATATAAGGAGCCTGTACGTGAATCACTGAAAGCTTTATTAGCGATTGGCTGGACTGTGGAACACACTGAAGTAGATGTACCATCGAACAGTCGAAGCTCAGTCCGTAGGTCGTCTGTTGAAGCATCAACACCATTCAGCTATAATCCGCATCCTGTGGACATGACCAACCTCACATTGTCCAGGGAAATGCAAAACATGGCGGAACGCATTGCCGAAAACGCCCACGACATATGGGCCAAGAAGAAGAAAGAAGAACTAATGACATGTGGTGGAGGCATACATCCCCAGCTTGTTCCGTACGATTTACTCACCGACAAAGAGAAGAGGAAAGACAGAGAACGATCCCAAGAATTCTTGAAGTACTTGCAGTATCAGGGATATAAATTACATAAGTGAGTTGGTTTTTATTTTTCTAAATTGAAAAATAACCGAAGAGTTTTTGTTTACTTAGACCTACTCGAGTACGCGAGTCGACACTGGATGAACAAACGACAGCTGGACCTACAGTGGAATTACGGTTTGCTTACAGTCTCCTAGAAAAACTTATTCAATATCTCGATCGTGCTAGTGTTAACATGAAAATTCTTAAACCGTCTGTGATATTCAGTAGAAGAAGCTCATTTAAAACTTCGAGCAGGGACATCAAATTCTTTGCTAAGGTAAGGAAAATAAAACTTAAACTTCGACAATCTTATATATAGGACACTTCAATTGACCTAATTTTTACTCTTCTAATAAAAAAGTTTTTTGCAAATCCTAGTAAAATTATATATTGTGTGATAAATAACTTCAAGAGCTTTTAAATGATGTCTTTGAAAATGTAGGTTGCCAAAAATCCACTGAAAAATAAAATTTTTAAATCAAAAATCTTAAAAACAATTGAAGCTATCCTTAAAATAAAAAAGTTATATGACTAGGGTGTTCTTTGTGGAACACCCTGTATGGCTGTTCTGTTTGGAACACCCTGTATGGCTGTTGTTTTTGGAACACCCTGTATGGTTCTTTTTGTAACACCCCTGTATGGCTGTCTTTTTGGAACACCCTGTATGGCTGTTCTTTTTGGAACACCCTGTATGTCTGTTCTTTTTGGAGCACCCTGTATGGGTGTTCTTTTTAGAACACCCTGTTTAGTATGCCATTCAGAGGTCTGAGCAAAAATTCAATTGCAAATGATAACATGATTATTCTAGGTCGTTCTACCATTAATGGAAAAATATTTCTCCACGCACCGTAACTACTTCATATCCGTTGCCACGGCTACAAATAACGTGAGTGCAGCCAGCTTGAAGGAAAAGGAAATGGTCGCCGCACTGTTTTGTAAATTGGCCAGTCTTTTGAGAAACCGTTTATCAGCATTTGGAGCAGATGTCAGGATCACCGTGCGATGTCTGCAGGTGCTTGTCAAAGGCATTGACTGCAAGTCCTTGGTGAAAAATTGTCCAGAGTTTATTAGAACATCAATGTTAACATTCTTCAATAACACTGCAGATGATTTGGGACATACGATTTTGAATTTGCAAGAAGTATGTGGTTACTGTTCTTAGTGCTTTTGTGTAGTAATTTTTGGTTGCTTTTTTTGTTTAGGGAAAATATAGCCATCTGAGGGGTACCCATTTGAAGACTTCCACATCTTTATTTTACATTAATTGTGTTGTGCTACCAGTTCTTACATCGATGTTTGATCATCTTGCCAACTGTGAATATGGAAGTGATTTACTTTGTAAGTTTTCCTGTTATCATAATTTACATTTTTCAACTGTTTTTAGGACAGTAAAAACCTGCGATGAGCAGTTTAACTCCTATTAAGTTTAAAAGTTTTGCTTGCAATTTTTTTTCAAATTGCTTATAGCTTTCACTTGATTAAAAAAAGAAAAATTTTCTTAAATCTTGAAGCTTTATTTTTGTTGATTAATCAATCAAGACATAATCGCCTGAGACTGTAGATCTTGATTGCTGTGAATTTTTGACTTGTCTGTTTTTTTCCACCATTACTTTTAATTAAACTAATTTATTGTTTAATTTTAGTGGATGAAGTGCAGGTCGCCTCTTATAAAATATTATCAGCCCTGTATACATTGGGTACTGATCCACAGTTGACCCATGATCGCAAATATTTGAAAACTGAAATTGAACGATACAAACCTGCATTAGGTACGCAAAGAAATATTTTATTTGATTATGAATAATATTTGTTAATGTTTTTCTCCAGGATCTTGCTTAGGAGCTTTTAGTTCCACATTTCCTGTTGCATATCTTGAGCCACATCTAAATAAAAATAATCCATTCTCTCTTCTGAATCGTATTGCTGATCATTCCCTTGAAGCACAAGGTATGTATTTTGATTATTTGTAAGAGTACTTATAAGTTTAATTAAAGTTAATATTTATCTTCATTTGGTGGTAGGGAATTAACATGTTACTGTACAGGGTGATCAAAATTCGATGGGATTGCATGGGTATCTCGGTTAATATTTAAGATAGAAAAACGGTTAAATTACCAAAGATGTGTAATTTTTTGAGACAAACTCAGAACCGTTTTAAAAAATATTTTATCATTTTCGGTTTTTGAGTTATTAGAGAAAAACTATTTTTTTGACATATTTATAATGTGTCATATCTCCGTTATTGTTCTAAATATCAAAAAAGTTTATGAACAATATTTTTAGATATTTTTATTAGAGTTTGATGGTACTAAAAAATGTATTTTTTTGCGCTCGTTAAAAACAAACTTACCT
The DNA here is from genome assembly GCA_947652605.1 of Elmis aenea. NCBI lineage: Eukaryota > Metazoa > Arthropoda > Insecta > Coleoptera > Elmidae > Elmis > Elmis aenea. The sequence continues at coordinate 63,206,219 of OX393577.1, forward strand.
TTTTTTTAAATGGAAGCTATAGTTGGCTATAACCTATTTAAATTCCTTATTTTTCTTACTCCAAATATATAAGGGTTGATGTATTTATTTTCAATAATACGCAAGTTACGAAGGTGTTTAATTTTTTTTTTAAGATAAACTTAGGTAAAAACAAAAAGTAGACTGTGAAAACAAAAAATATGTAGTGTAAAACCTTATAAAACTGATGGGGTACCACATCCCAATGATTATTTAAAAAGGATTTAGTTTTGTCGTTTATAGTTAGTTAAGTTTGCAATATATTTTTGCTTCAAAGTCGATTGTTACAATTAAACCGTATTCATATTTTTTACATAACTGCCGATTGTGACTATATTGTTGCTTATCTTTTGTTCAAATCTTGTTTTTATTTTGTTTTCCCAGGCTACTTTTTGTTTTTACCTATGTTTATCTTAAAAAAAAAAACCTTGGTAACTTGCGCATTATTGAAAATAAATACATTAACCCTTATATATTTGGAATGGGAAAAAAATAAGGAATTGAAATAGGTCATAGCCAACTATAGCTTCCATTTAAGAAAAGGTAAGTTTGTGTCATAATTTTTAAACGGCGAGCATTAAATATTTTTTTGTTAGTACCATCAAAGTCTACATAAAAATATCTAAAAATAATCTCCATAGATTTTTTTGATATTTGCAACAATAAGGGAGATATGACACATTATAAATATGACAAAAAATCAGTTTTTCGCTAATAACTCAAAAATTGGAAATGATAGAATATTTTTAAAAACGGTTCTGAGTTTTTCCCAAAAAACTGCACATTTTTGATTATTTAACCGTTTCTCTATCTTAAATATTAAGCGAGATACCTATGTATGCGATCGAATTTGGACCACCCTGTACATCCTCATATTTCTAATAGGATTATCCATCATCATGATAAAGTATAGAATCTGGCATAAAAGTGTTCTGATTTTCATATTAGTACCGTTCGAACCGAGCTCATATACGCTCGCGTCGGTGCTAGCAGTGTAAAACCAGTTAGTGTTATCAGTGTAAAAACAGACTGTAAATAAACAAACACGATAAATAAAGAAATTTGTTAGTGTTAGTGTTAAACAAAAATGTTCCCTTCGGGGGATTTTATACACGGTGATTCTTCAACCAATACAAAACCTCAATCACAAATTGCAAATTATGCTTTTCCACCACGGTCAAAATCATCAGATAATGAATGGCAAGAAGTAAATAGTAAAAAAAGATTGAGAAGTCCTGGCGAAGCAACTAAAATCAATAAACAAACTAAACTAAATGACTACTGGCTAAATACCCCAGTAGAAACCAATAACAAATTTAATAGCCTGTCGGAAGAAGATGGGAATGAAAACACCCAAACTAAAATTAATAAAAATAGCGACCCTAGACCGCCACCCATCTTTGTTTCTGGGGTAGAAAATATTAACCCTTTAACTACATTGTTAAACGAAATAGCAAAAGATAATTACACCATTAAATCACTTGGTAATGATCAAGTAAAAATTCAACCCAAACTAAGTGAGAAATACAACGCTATCATAGGAGCTTTGACACAAAAAAAGACTGAATTTTATACATATAAACCAAAACAAGAAAGAGCCTTCCGCGTAGTCGTTAAAAACCTACACCCTTCCACCAATGTAGAGGAGTTAAAAGAAGAAATCCTAAAATTAGGACATGAAGCAACTAATATTTGGAACATCAGGCAAAGAACTACTAAAAAATCTCTCCCCATGTTTTATATCGACCTTAAAGCCAAGGACAACAATAAAGAAATATATAAGATTCGTTTGCTTATGAATACAGTTGTTCAATTTGAAGCACCTCACGTTAAGCGGAATATCCCCCAATGCACAAAATGCCAACAATATGGACATACTAAAAATTACTGCAACAAATCACCGCGTTGTGTTAAATGTGCTGAAAATCACCTCACCACTAGCTGCCCTAAAAAAGTAAGGAACGACGACGTTAAGTGTGCCAATTGCGAGGGTAACCATCCAGCAAACTATAGAGGTTGTGTAGTACATAAGCAACTACAACAACGATTGTATCCTGTAATGCGTGAGAGAAATCTTTCAACTCAACCCACACAAACATTACCTACAAAATTTGTGCAAGTCGGACAGTCCTATGCCAGTCAAGTCAAGAATAGCTCACAACCAATACAGTCCCCCAACATAATTGCACAACCAAGTCAACCCAGTATCCCACAGAAATCAGACGACATATTAGAACTTAAAAACATGATGAAAAATCTCATGGAACAAATGGGTACAATGATAAACATGCTGGCAACCCTTGTCAATAAAATGGTATAATGGCCCAACTTCTTAAACTTGCGGTTTGGAATGCCAATGGCATATGTCAACACACACAAGAAATCAAATCATTCCTACAAATACACGATATCGACATACTTTTAGTGTCAGAAACACATTTCACAAGTAAAAGCTACTTTAAAATATCAAAGTATAGTACCTACCATACAAAACATCCTGACGGTAAGGCTCATGGCGGTACAGCAATCATTATTAGAAATACTATCAAGCACTATGAAAAAGAAAAATATGAACATGATTACTTACAAGCTACTAGCATCGCACTGGAGGACAAATTAGGACACATGACGATTTCAGCAGTGTATTGCCCGCCCAAACACTCAAACAAAAGAGAAAATTATGATCACTTCTTCAAGACTCTTGGAAATAAATTCATCGCTGGTGGCGATTATAACGCCAAGCACCCACAGTGGGGGTCAAGACTTACAACATCCAAAGGAAGAGAGCTCTTTGCCGTAATGAGAGCAAATAATCTTGATCAGCTATCAACCGGAGAGCCTACGTATTGGCCAGCTGATAGAAAAAAGATGCCAGATGTACTCGATTTTTGCGTCTCGAAGGGTATTAACAAAAAACAAATTAAACTAGAATCGTGTCTAGACTTATCATCCGATCATTCACCAATTCTCATTACCATGTATTCGAACATCCTAAAAAAGCAAAAACAGCCTACACTATACAGCAGGAAGACAAATTGGGATATGTTTAGGGAAAGTCTCGACGAGTTGATCTCATTAAGTGTACCCCTGCAGACAGAGAGAGAACTAGATAATGCAGTTGAACATCTCACAAAGGCAATCCAAAATGCAGCTTGGAAGGCGACTCCGGATCAAAGGACAACACAAATAAAGGAAGATTGTCCAGTAATAGTTAAACAAATGATAGCCGAAAAGCGAAAACTCCGCAAACGGTGGCAGAGAACCAGAACAATGGAAGACAAAAATAAATTTAACAAGTCAATTAAAAAATTAAAAAAGTTGCTACTTGACCTTAAAAATCAATCAATACAGGAATACCTTGGAAACCTCACAGCTACAGAAGCTAATGACTACTCATTGTGGAAGGCCACTAAAAAAATTAAGCGCCCGCAACTAACAATCCCACCTATTAAAAATACAAATGGAAAATGGGCCAAAAACAGCACAGAAAAAGCGACAGTATTTGCACAATACCTTGCAGATGTCTTTAAGCCATTGCCATCAACCTTAACAGAAGAAGAAGAAAATGACATATTAAATTTTCTGGAGACACCCTTTCAGATGGACAGGCCCATTAAAAAATTTAAAAAGAGTGAAATAAAAAAAACAATATCCAAAGACATTAACATTAAAAAAGCTCCAGGATTTGACTTAATAACCGGAAAAGTGCTAAAAGAAGCCACAGATAAATGCCTAAAATGTATTACACAAATCTTTAATGCAGTTCTCAGGATAGGATACTTCCCAAATCAATGGAAAGTGGCCCAGATTATTCTCTTGCCTAAACCAGGGAAACCGTTACACGAAGTGACATCTTACAGACCTATCAGTCTACTACCAATTTTATCCAAGGTCTTCGAAAAACTTTTTCTAACACGTCTCAAACCATTGCTAAGAGAACTCATCCCAAATCACCAATTCGGTTTCAGGAATCAGCACGCTACGGTTGAACAAGTACACAGAGTGGTCAAAAAGATAAACAATGATCTGGAAGGCAAAAGATATTGCTCTGCTGCCTTCCTAGACATTAGTCAGGCTTTTGACAGGGTATGGCATGACGGATTGCGCTACAAACTAAAAAAGAACATTCCATGCCATTTTTACCAAATCTTAAATTCCTACCTCAAAAATAGGCACTTCTTAGTTAAACACCAAGACGAATATACTGATTTGTACCCTATCAACTCCGGCGTACCACAAGGTAGTGTGTTGGGACCAACGCTATACTTAATATATACTGCTGATCTGCCAACCACTCGTCTAACTACAGTGGCCACGTTTGCGGATGACACAGCTATCTTGGCATCCCATGTGGATCCTATCACTGCCTCTAAAAATCTACAACATCACTTAAACAAAATACAGTCCTGGTTGAAAAAATGGCGAGTTAAGGCAAACGAAACTAAATCAACACATGTCACATTTACTCTTAGGAGAGAGACCTGCCCGACAGTAACACTAAATGATCGTCAACTTCCTCAGGCATGCGAAGCCAAATACCTGGGTATGCACATTGACAGGAGACTGACATGGCGCAAACACATATGGGCCAAGAGGAAGCAGCTTGGCATCAAACTTTACCAACTCAACTGGATGATAGGACGAAAATCACAATTGTCTATAGAAAGCAAGCTCCTCATATACAAAGCCATATTGAAACCTATTTGGACCTATGGCATCCAGCTATGGGGAAGTGCTAGTACGTCAAATATTGAAATCATCCAAAGATTCCAAAATAAAGCTTTACGAATCATTGTTGATGCCCCCAGGTATGTACCAAATTTCGTAATACAACGCGACCTTCAATTAAACTCAGTGCATGAAGAAATCAAAAACCTTTACCTTAAATATCAAAACAGAATTGAAGTGCATCCAAATAAACTAGCAAGAAATTTAATAGTGAGTGCCGGTGAAGTGCGGCGACTCAAAAGATATAGACCGGCAGATCTCCCTACAAGGTTTACTTGAAACGAACTGACTGTACAGTTTTATGTTCTATTTTAAAAAAATTTAGCTTAGCGTAAAGAGAATACTCAATGGAGAATTCTCTACATGACATTTTTCTTTTCTTTTCACCTACATTTCACCTGTTAAAAACATTTACTTATTGTTCAGTTAAGAACAGATTGTAAAGTACTTGAAATTATAAAAAAAAAAAAAAAAAAATTTTCATATTTTATGTTTAGATATTATGGCAAGAATGGAGACCTCAATGCCAACATTGGAGACGATATTAAGTGAAGTCGATCAATTTGTTGAAAGTGAAAAAACTTATGCTGATGCTCCACATGTTATCGACGTGATAATGCCCATGTTGTGTGCATATTTACCATTTTGGTGGAGTCAGGGACCAGATAATGTCAGTCCAACTGGAGGGTGAGTACTAGAAATATATTCGTCGCATTTTTTTTTTTTGGCTTTAAACCGAAAAAGTCAAAAATATACAGGGTGTTCCAAATTCGAGGCTCAAAATGAAAATCTCACTTATACTACATAGTTGGTTAAATGCACAATTTAGTGCTAAAGAGGAAACTGCCCCAGCCAGCCCTTAGAAGTTATTTGTGAAAAACTTAAAATTTCTTTTTTTTTTGCTTCATTTCCTTTATTGTTTTAGACATATGTATCTTCGATGAAAAAATTAAGCAACTTTTTTCCAATTGGAATTCAGTCCCAAATTGTGTAAGTCGACACCAATTTAATCAGCTTCATAGCTTTAGTTGAACCTCGAATTTAAAATAATCAGATCCAAGGCACCTTTTTGGACCACCGGGTCCCTTTTGGAGTGCCATGTTTCTGCCTCTCATCAGATCTGCAGGGTAATGAACAATTGTTGTTTTTTCTAGAACTCACGTAACCATGGTAACAGCCGAACACATGAATCAGTTATTGAAAAACGTTTTGAACTTGATTAAGAAGAACATAGGCAACGAAAGTGCACCGTGGATGACACGTATTGCTGCGTGCACGCAACAAATCATCATCAACAGCAGTGAAGAACTCGTCAAAGATCCGTTCTTGCCTCTCGCAGAAAGAGTGAAGAAACGAACGGAAACCATGTTCCACAAGGAAGAGAGCTTGCGCGGCTTCATTAAGAGTTCCACTGATGATACTTCACAAGTATATAAATTATTTTTGAATGATTCTAGATTTATTAACGTGATTTTTGTAGATTGAGGCCCAAATTCAAGAAGATTGGCAATTGCTGGTGCGTGATATTTATTCGTTTTACCCGCTGTTGATCAAGTACGTTGATCAGCAACGTAATCACTGGTTGAGGCACAACGTCGTCGAAGCTGAGGACCTCTACAACCATGTAGCAGAAATATTTAACATATGGTCGAAGTCGCAGTATTTCTTGAGGGAGGAACAAAACTTTATATCAGCCAATGAGATCGATAACATGGTTCTTATTATGCCAACTGCTACCAGACGTTCTGCTATATCTGATGGATCACAGCCGTCCATTGGAAAGGTGTCTTTCATTTGTTTTGCCAAACATTTGTTTTGGCTATTCATTTGTTTTATATCTTCATTATTTTGGCTATTCATTTGTTTTAGCTATTGATTTGTTTTGTCTTTTCATTTGTTGTAGATCTATATTGTTTTGGTGATTCATTTGTTTTAGCTATTCATTTGTTTTAGATCTACATTGTTTTGGCTATTCATTTGTCTTGACTATTCATTTGTTTTAGATATTCATTTTTTTACCATTCATTTGATTTTGCTATTCGTTTGTCTATTTATTTGTTTTAGATCTACATTGTTTTGGCTATTCATTTGTTTTGTCTTTTCATTTGTTGTAGATCTACATTGTTTTGCCTATTCATTTGTTTTAGCTATTCATCTGTTTTGTCTTTTCATTTGTTTTAGATCTACATTGTTTCGGTTATTCATTTGTTTTAGCTATTCATTTTTTTGTCTATTAGTTTGATTTAGATCTACATTGTTTTGACTATTCATTTGTTTTAGCTATTCATTTGTTTTGCCTTTTCATTTGTTTTAGATCTACTTTGTTTCGGTTATTCATTTGTTTTAGCTATTCATTTTTTTTGTCTATTTGTTTGTTTTAGATCTACAGTTTTGCCTATTCATTTATTTTAGCTATTCATTTGTTTTGCCTTTTCATTTGTTTTAGATCTACATTGTTTCGGTTATTCATTTGTTTTAGCTATTCATTTTTTTGTCTATTCATTTGTTTTCGCTATTCATTTGTTTTAAATATTCATTTTTTTTGCCATTCATTTGTTGCTATACATTAGTTTTGGTTATTCATTATTTGGTGTTAATTTGTTCTTACATTTGCTTTATAGAAAAAGAAAAAACATCGTGATAAGAAGAGAGATAAGGATAAGGAAATTCAGGCTTCTTTAATGGTTGCTTGTCTTAAAAGATTATTGCCCGTCGGTTTGAATCTGTTTGCCGGCAGAGAACAGGAACTTGTGCAACACTGCAAAGATCGCTTTTTGAAGGTAACCATTTTTTCTTGTGTTTTTTGTATGATCCATCGGAATTCTCCGTTGTTTTTTTTAACAAAGTAACTTAAGAAATGTCCGGCTTGAAAAAATTTTAAGCTGTTTTGTTAACATCTAGAAAATGCGTGAAGAGGAAATAATAGAATTTGCCAAAACCCAGCTAACTTTGCCCGATAAAATCGATCCAGCGGATGAAATGTCTTGGCAGCATTATCTGTACAGCCAGCTTGGTAGTAAGAAGAGTGCGGCGATCGGTAACACTACTGACCAAAATGGTAAAAGTTTATTGGAAGAGACCGTCGATCGCATAGTGGCGATGAGCAAAGTTCTTTATGGCTTGCATATGGTAAGTTTTTTCCATTGATACCTTTTTATTTAAATAAAATTATGCAATTTTCAAAATTGTACTTTGAAAAAAAAAACAAGTTTTGGATATCCATTCACTGTTTTCTTTAAATTTTGGACTTGGCCAAGATTTTACTGGTCCTAATAATTACACATGTACATGCATGATAATTTTTATAGGCTTTATATTTTTTTGTTTTTGTTCAGCCATAAAAGAGCTTTCTAGATTTTTAAAATTTCATAGGAAAATATGTTTTCAATGTTTTAAAATATTGCTTAAATTATTGCAAGGAGCAATATTCTTTTGTTTATTAATTTTGGTTTAAACTTAAACATCTTTACAATTTTTTTTAAAAACTTTTGATTGTTTTTTAAGTAAATTGATTAATTTTTTAAATGTTTAGCATACACTTTTATTTTTATTTGCAAGTTTTGTTAACATTTTCACTTTTATTTATGTATAATTTGCATTGCGCAACAGATAGACCATCCACAACAGCAACAGAAAGGTGTATATCGAAATGTGGTATCCACGCAAAGAAAACGTGCAGTACTCTCGTGTTTCCGACAAGCTTCGTTGCACAGCTTGCCCAGGTTTGTTAATTTGCTTATTTTGCGGGATTCGTTTTGCTTACCAAAATATTAACCACTTTTCAATTAACACAGTTTTTGTAGTAGGTAATGTTTGTGGTTGAGTGAATGGATTATAGATTTATGTTCGTGTTTACTGTGTTCACGCTGCTAACAGGCTACTAAACCTAAAAAAACTACTGGGAAGTGGAGACGTGTTTTAAATGCTGCTCGAAAACGTGCGGCTATTAATTGCTTGCGACATCAGCCATTATATAAAATGAGCAGGTTGGTATTTATAACCAATTTGTAAACAAACATATTTTTAATTAGCTACAGTTTTTTTTTCTTTCTAGGCATCGCGCTATCAACATTTTTGCCCGTACATATTTCGAACTGTGGCTGCAAGAGGAAAACGTTGGCCAAGAGATCATGATCGAAGACTTAACTCAGAGCTTTGAAGATTCAGAATTGAAGAAAAAAGAAGAGGAGGAAGAAGAAGGTAAACCAGATCCTCTAACACAGCTGGTTACAACATTTTGTCGTGGTGCCATGACTGAATGTTCAGGTGCATTACAGGTAAGCCACACCATGAGACGAAATTTGATGAGCTACACTGAGATCTGCAATATTTTAGGAAGATCCGCTGTACATGAGCTACGCCGAGATTATTGCAAAATCTTGTGGTGAGGAGGAAGAAGAAGGGGAGGATGAAGGTGGTGGGGAAGGCGAAGAAGGGGCAACGTCTATACATGTAAGTAATTTTTAACAATGCAAGAAATGGTGAACTAGATTTAAGTGTCATATTTCTGAACAATTTTTTTTTACTAATGCTTGCAATCAGAATATAGTGAGAATGACTAAATTAATGGTAAGTCTTTCATTTGTTTTCCGTATTACACACTTAATGTTTCAAAAACAGCTGAATTAATGAATGTTTAAAAAACAGTTGATTAAATTTGTGTTTCAAAAACAGTTCAATAAATTAATGTTTTAAAGACAGTTGAATAAGTAAATGCTTCAGAAAAACAGCTGAATAAATTAATGTTTCAAAAACAGTTAAATAAATTAATGTTTAAAAAACATTTGAATAAATGAATGTTTCAAATATAGTTGAATAAGTAAATGTTTCAAAAAACAGTTGGATAAATTAATGTTTCAAAAACAGTTGAATAATGTTTCAAAAAAAGTTGAATAATGTTTCAAAAACAGTTGAATAATGTTTCAAAAAAAGTTGAATAATGTTTCAAAAAACAGATGGATAAATTAATGTTTTAAAAACAGTTGAATAATGTTTCAAAAAAAGTTGAATAATGTTTCAAAAACAGTTGAATAATGTTTCAAAAACAGTTGAATAATGTTTCAAAAACAGTTGAATAAATTAATGTTTCAAAAACAGTTGAATAAATTAATGTTTCAAAGACAGTTGAATAAGTTAATCATTCAAAAACAGTTGAATAAATTAATGGGTAACTAGGAGGGATGTAGGAAATTAACATAGCAGATAAAACTAGAATGATAACCACGCTGTTTCTGTACCGGTCAAGTGGTATGATAACATGTGATTTTAATTAATTTTATTGTAATTGAAATATGATTTCATATAAAGGAGCAAGAAATGGAAAAACAAAAACTCCTTTTCCACCAAGCCAGGTTGGCTAAACGTGGTGTCGCCGAGATGGTGCTTCTACACATTTCAGCCTGCAAGGGCCAACCATCAGAAATGGTTATAAAAACTCTTCAGCTTGGCATATCTGTTCTACGTGGTGGTAACACAGACATTCAGTTGGGCATGCTGAAACACCTGCAAGAGAAGAAGGATGTCGGTTTCTTCACTAGCATAGCCGGTCTCATGAACAGCTGCAGCGTGTTGGATCTTGATGCATTTGAAAGGAACACGAAAGCTGAAGGACTTGGTGTGGGATCGGAAGGTAACTTTTTAAATTAGTATTCGAAATCTGGCTCCACTGAATGTGGTATGTAACTGATTTTAGGTGCGGCTGGAGAAAAAAATATGCACGATGCTGAATTCACTTGTGCTTTGTTCAGATTTATACAACTTACTTGTGAAGGCCATAATTTAGGTAAGTGGTACTGGAATTAGTTGCAAATGGGTTTCTGGAAAATTATTTTCTCCAATTGCTTGTAAACTTTTCTTGCAGTATTTAATTGTAAATTAAAATGGTGAGGCTATACTGGCAAAAAAAATTATTAACCAGTTCTTTTTTGCAAGTGGTGATTTCCTTTAGAAAATGAAATGTAAAATTTTTTTAGAATGGCAAAATTACCTTCGTACTCAGGCAGGTAACACAACCACAGTAAATGTTGTCATATGTACTGTGGATTACCTGCTGCGTCTTCAAGAATCCATAATGGACTTCTACTGGCATTATTCCAGCAGGGAATTGATTGACCCAGCTGGAAAAGCCAATTTCTTCAAGGCTATCGCCGTTGCTAGTCAGGTATTCAACACCCTTACTGAAGTCATCCAAGGCCCATGCACACAGAATCAACAGGCCCTTGCTCACTCCAGGTACTTTTTATTTATACTTTCAACTTTTCAAAGGTAACTTTCGCCCCTGTTTAGGTTGTGGGATGCTGTTGGTGGTTTCCTTTTCCTGTTTTCCCATATGCAGGATAAATTATCAAAACATTCTAGTCAAGTTGATTTGCTCAAAGAGTTGCTCAATTTACAAAAAGATATGATCACCATGATGTTGTCTATGCTTGAAGGAAATGTCATCAATGGTAAAACTATTTATTGTTTTGTTTTATGTATAGCGTACACCACTTAATCTGGATCTGAATTAATTACAGTATTTTGATGTACATTTTAGGCACTATTGGAAAACAGATGGTGGACACTTTAGTAGAAAGTGCTTCCAATGTAGAACTTATTCTAAAGTATTTTGACATGTTCTTAAAATTAAAAGACCTAACATCATCTGCCAATTTCCAAGAAATAGATATCAACAATGATGGGTGGGTGTACCTTAAAGACTTCAAGGAAAAAATGGAACAAACGAAGAGCTACACTCCGTACGTTTCTTGATGACCGTGCTTTAGCACCAATATCAATATTATGTTCATTTTAGAGAAGAAGTTGAATTCCTGCTCATGTGTTGTGAGACGAATCATGACGGCAAAATAGATTACATAGGTTTCATTGATCGCTTCCACGAGCCTTCCAAAGAAATCGGTTTTAATTTAGCCGTGTTGCTTACGAATTTAGCTGAACATATGCCAAATGAACCTCGGTGAGTGACGAGATGGGCCCCATATTTTGTTTGATTAACCTTTTTTTTTTGTAAATTTTAGATTAGCGAGATTTTTAGAAACTGCAGGGTCTGTACTGAATTACTTCCAGCCCTTCCTGGGCCGTATTGAAATTATGGGCAGCAGTAAACATATTGAGAGAGTCTATTTTGAAATTAAGGACACGAATATTGAGCAGTGGGAAAAACCTCAAATTAAGGTAAAATTTGATATTTAATTGCCTTAGTGTGGTAATAATTTTTCCTGGAAAGACTCTTTCATTCTTGCAATTGTTTTGTTAAGAATGCTTTTGATTCCCTTCTTCCTCTTCTCATCTTAGCAAGTCTTCCTGAATATTGTGCTTAATCACTTTTACTTTGAGGTTTTCTCTGTATGTTTAGGTTTCAGTCTGTCCTTACATGTTTTCCAAATTTTTTCTAAAACTCCTTTTCCAATTTGGCTCTTTTGAATTTCTGTCACAGTCTACATGGCTGTATTAACCATTAAGCAAAATATGTAGGTGATTAGGGCATCAAGGGAAGAAAGGCTCCACAGAAATTTTCCATTTCAATTTTCGTGACCCCGAAAATTAAAAATTTTGTAAACTGTTAGTGCTAAAAAAGTTTATTTTGTGGTTTATTATTATTTATTTTTTGAATTTAGATATGTATGGGGGCCTCAAAATCTTTTAAGTGCTTGGGGCTTTTTAAGGTCTTAATCTAGCCCTGATGGGCCTTAATTCGTGCCCATAGGTTAGAACAGGGCTAAATACTCTATGGTGGATCTCCATCTTCATTTTTTTTCTTATTGCCAATTGATTATGGCAATAAGGAAACTGAAAAAAAAAAAAATTAAGTAATGTCTTTTTGTTCTTCTAGGAATCCAAGCGTGCCTTCTTCTATTCCATTGTCACAGAAGGTGGTGATAAAGAAAAGTTAGAAGCATTTATCAACTTCTGTGAAGATGCTATATTTGAAATGCAACATGCGAGTGCTTTGATGGCCATTGAAGATTCTGGTGGTGGGGGAGTGCAAAGGGCTGCAAGCTACAGTTACATGGCTGATGATGAGGAGAGCAGGTAGCTAATTACACATTTATTTTTGAATTGACAATCAAGAAATTAATTGAGTACTGTGTGATACAAAAAATATGAAATGTATTCTTCTGGTTCTTTGATATATTTTGTTTGTTTGTATATTTTTCTTGTATTTTTAACAGAAACCACGAAAAATGGTCTGCTCATTTTAGTATTCAAGGTTACCAAGAAAATTGGCGGTATGGGGGAACATTTATTCGTTGTTATTGTCGGAATGTAAAGATGTACACTGTACTCTTTTGTCAATGTGTTTTAACTCTTACTGTATTTTCTTAAACATTGTTCAAGATAATATTATTTCAAAACGTTTTAGATTTTTCAAAGACCATGCCTTAGTTTGTTAGTATATTTTGTCTTCTTTTATTTTAAACAATGTTTTCTGTACTATCAGCATTCATAACTCCAAATCTGTGATGTATTCATTGTTGCGCTGTTACCCGTATTTAAATCAGTTTTGTAACATTATTGCAATTTTTCTAGGGGCGGTAAAGATCCATTGAGAAGAGGCTACCAGGCTCTTAAAGATGGAATCAAGTACGGCTTTTTGGCTTTGAGCCCATCTCACATTAAACATAAAATTGGTGAACTGCAACAGATGAGCATTCCTGAACTTTTTATTGGATTTTTCAAAATGATTTTCTATGCATTCTACTACTCTGGATATGGTGTTTCCGTAATATTAAGGTAATTTTAATTTTGCCAATCAAAATTCATCGTAGAAATGTGAAAGTTTCTTTAATTTACAACTTCATCAATAACCAAAGAAATTTGGATACACTACAAGTAAGCTACTGTTTCTTTCAGTTACTTTTTCCAAGTGCTCATGTCGTTAATGCGTGGTCCACAACAAGAAGAACCAGTTGTAGAGGTCAAGGAAGAAGAAAAGGTTGGACCTTTACGAATGTTACCAGCGTTGCCCGCCGCTGCTGATGAATCAAACACACAGATACAAGCATTCGGTTTAGATATAACAAAAGACGAAGGACAGTAAGTGCATTTCCAATTTATTATCTTTCATATGAATATGCGTTTTATATCCATAATTAATGTAATTTTGTTGTGGAATTCAAGGTTCAAAATGGCACCACATGAATCTCCATTAGGTAGTCCACAGTCTTCTGGTGAAGGAGAAGGGGAAAGCAGTCCTGATGAAGGTGCAACAGAACCTCATGTAGAAGGGGAAGTTTCTGAAACTCCGGTGTCACTAGCAGATCTCTTAGGGTATGTATAAAAAAAGCTTACCAGCATTTAAATTAATTGAAAACGTTTAACAAATTTGGGAAAATCTACATTTTGGTGTATGTTAAGATTATCATTGTTCCTCTAATTTTGATGCAAGTTGATAATTTGTGATTTTTGTAGTGGAGAAGCTGTAAGAAGAGCAGCTCAGGAAAAAGCCGAAGCGCAAGCAGCTCAGCAAGCAGCCATGCAGGCCATTGAAATGGAACATCAAAAAGAAACAACGACTGAAAAATCCGCAGTTTCACAAATTAATTTTAGTGGGTATGGTCAAAGGGCAGTGTCGTTTTTGGCACGCAATTTTTATAATTTGAAATATGTGGCACTTGTTCTGGCCTTCTGCATCAACTTCATGTTGCTGTTCTACAAGGTACGTGATTATCTCTTATACATTGTTTTATTAAAGTGTGTGATTCCATAAAACGAAGTTCCTTTGTTTTATACTTTATTTAAATCTCTTGTTTATTTAATTGTTTAAATCTTTTTACCGTTTGGTTTGTGGTTATGGGTGTGGTGTTCGTTGCTTGTAAGCTCCTTTCCATCTCTTGCCCTCCTTAGCCAATTGTTTTACCTTACCTTGCAGTTCCTCTACTCATGGCAGCTTCTTTTACCTCATAATTTCAGGTTTTCCTTCGTCTTCTCTCCTTTATTTTTCCCTTGCTCTTGCTTTTTAAGCCTTCCTAGACATACCATCTTCTTCAATTTGATATGCATGGTCTAACCATCTAGCTGTGCTTCCTGGATGTTGTGCTCATTCACATTTGCTTTAATGTTTTCTCCCTATGTTTATTTCAACTTCTGCCTTCATTTGTTTTTCATTGTTTTAAAAAATCTTATTCATATTCTTCTTATTGGACTTTTTCTTATTTTGTAGGTTTCGACGTTGGGTGATGATGATGAAGGCAATGGAAACAAAGAGACAGACATTATAGCATCAGGAGAAAGTAGTGGAGATGGTTCAGGATCCGGAGAATCAGGAGAAGAAGAAGATCCGCTCGAACTGGTCCATGTAGATGAGGATTTCTATTATATAGAACATGTGTTACGAATGGCGGCCATGCTACATTCACTTTGTTCATTCTGCATGCTCATAGCTTACTATCATCTTAAAGTAAGTAATATGAAGAAGTCGGTTATTGTATAATAAGATATTAATGATTTTTAAAATTTAATCAGCTCTTCAGGCCAAGCTGGTCCATGGCTTTATTACATGTTTTTCTCCATTCTTTTTGATTTTTTGCCAGTTTTTTCCATTCTTTACCTCTGTTCCTTCAGGTTCTTTTCCATCGCCTCCTAACTATTTTGTCCAAGGTCTTCCTCTCATCCTTCTTCCTGTTACTACTCCCTCAAGTACTTGTTTTGTTATTCTTTTCTCTGGCAATCTTAACATATGTTCCAGCCACCTCATTAATTTTGGTTGACCATATAATTTCTCCAGTTCCTCATTTGTTCTTCTTCTCCATTGTTCTCTATCCTCCCTCCCTCCAAATATCTTCCTTTCCCAGTCCTGTTATGTTTTTCCTTCCTTTTGATTACGTTACTATTGGTGTCATATTTGTTTTGTAGATATTAATTTTTACCCTCCTTGATTACCTACCGTAAGAAATAATTGTGGATTGTAAAAATTGAGTTAAAAATTTTTGTTTCCAATTTTGAAAAAAAAGTGAAGACATTTAAGGCATGTAAATTTACAATTTTAATAAATGCTCTTAATGTTTCTAAAGGTTCCATTGGCTTTATTCAAAAGGGAAAAAGAAATTGCAAGGAAACTGGAATTCGAAGGCTTGTACATTGCAGAACAACCGGAAGATGATGATTTAAAATCGCATTGGGATAAACTCGTAATTTCAGCCAAGTAAGATTCTGGCATGAAAGAAGTTTTTTTAGGCTTAACAACTATGTTGCAGATCATTTCCTGTGAACTACTGGGATAAATTCGTGAAAAAGAAAGTAAGGCAAAAATACAGCGAGACGTACGATTTTGATTCCATAAGTTATTTACTTGGAATGGAAAGAACTTCGTTTACCCAACAAGATGCCAATGAAGGACGAAGTCTTATCAGCTTGTAAGTCTTGCACCATAATTTAAGTGTTAATTATTTAATTAACAATATCTTTACAGTGTATTAAACATCGATTGGAGGTATCAAATATGGAAAGCAGGAGTGACAATCACGGACAACTCTTTTCTGTACTCATTATGGTATTTCATATTTTCCATCCTCGGTAACTTCAACCAATTTTTCTTCGCTGCTCACCTTCTCGACGTAGCTGTCGGTTTCAAGACTTTACGTACGATCTTACAGTCCGTAACACACAACGGAAAACAACTGGTGCTGACTGTAATGTTGCTGACCATTATCGTGTATATTTATACTGTAATAGCCTTCAATTTCTTCCGCAAGTTTTATGTACAGGAAGAGGACGAGTCAGTTGAAAAGAAATGTCACGACATGTTAACGGTAGGTTAAAGAGAATTATGTATGCGAGTTGCTCAACTAAGATTAATTTTTTCTTTAACAGTGCTTCGTGTTCCATTTGTATAAAGGTGTAAGAGCTGGTGGAGGTATTGGTGATGAGATAGGGCCCCCAGACGGTGATGATTATGAAGTTTATCGTATCATGTTTGATATCACTTTCTTCTTCTTCGTTATTGTTATTCTGCTGGCTATTATTCAAGGTAGGTTTCAATTTTTTTTTGACAATAGCAAACTTACCAGCTTTTCTGTATACTTTTAAATTATTTGACTTCAGTACTATTTTATTTAATGAAATTATTACTCATCAAATTTTTTTTTTCTTCAATACATAACTTTATGCTGTTAAATCAGTAGCGTTTTTTCTCTTGTGTTATTATTGAAAAAAAGGGATTTTCTTTCATTCCAATTCCTAAACAGTTTAACAGCTTCAAGCTTTGCCAGAAAGATTTTTTTTCCAATTACCAGTTCTTATTGATAATAAGGCAGCACGAAGCCATGAAACTTAAAAAATTACCAATGAAGAATACAGTATAAATAGATGATTTTCTTCAGTTTTGTTTCCTGAGCATGTAACAGCTAGAAGCCACTTTCTCAGCAAGAAATTTGCCAGTTCTTAATAATAAGGCAGCACAAAACCATGAAACTGTTAAAAATTACCAATGAAGACTACAAAATAAATAACTTTCTTCAATTTTAATTCCTGAGCGTGCAACAGGTAGAAGCTACTTTCTCAGCAGGAAATTTACCAGTTCTTATTAACCCGCCGTGACTCGCGCGGGGTGTTCCAGACACCCCAGCCTCTTTTTTATTGTGTAATTTTTTTTTTGATAGGCTTTATGACCCCTACTTTTCAGTAGCTGGAGTTACATATGTTTCCAACCTTTTCTGTAAAAATGACTAGTTTCTTTGCTTTTTTTAACGAGTTATGATTTTTTTTTCAAAACTATGCGTTTATTTCTAAGTAATAAGTATACTGTGGTATATTTGCAATTTCGTATGCCAATATAGCTGACATCGCTCTATAAATTTGCTTACATTTTCTATGAAACTTATGACAGAAAGAAAATACCTGACTGTAACAGGTTATGGAGGTTAATTGTCATTAGCAGTACTTATCCTTGCTGTACCGTTACTTATCCCTTAGGATAGGTACTTGGTACTTACACTGCGCTATATCGTGTTACATCGTGTTGGTACAAAATAGCAGATCTTATTATTTTACTTAGTGTATTCTATAACCAAATTATTTTTATATAATAAAAATTATAAGTAAACAAAAATGAATTTAGTTTCATAATTTATTCTTTCTGACCCGAGTAAAATACTTTTTTTTTTATAGCTCTATCAATATATTTTGCATTAACAACTAGTAAAAAGTCAGCTTGTATAAAATAATTCAAGTGAAATCATTTTATGAATAGTTTTAAATAAAATAGCAGTAAAATTAGACGAAAAATTACGAATAGTCTGAAAAACTGATGGGGTGTAAGAAACACCCCGCGCGAGTCATCACGTTAGTAAAACTAGCGCGAGTCACGGCGGGTTAATAAGGCAGCACGAAGCCATGAAACTGTTAAAAATTACCAATGAAGAATACAGTATAAATAGATGATTTTCTTCAATTTTGATTCCTGAGTATGTAACTGCTGGAAGCTACTTTCTCAGCAGGAAATTTAACAGTTCTTATTAATAAGGCAGCACTAAGCTGTGAAAGTGTTAAAAATTACCAATGAAGAATACAAAATAAATAGATGATTTTCTTCAATTTTAATTCCTGAGCATGTAATAGCTGGAAGCTACTTTCTCAGCAGGAAATTTACCAGTTCTTATTAAATAAGGCAGGACGAAGCCATGAAACTATTAAAAATTACCAATGAAGAACACAAAATGAATAGACGATTTTCTTCAATTTTGATTCCTGAGCATGTAACAGCTAGAAGCTACTTTCTCAGAAGGAAATTTACCAGTTCTTATTAATAAGGCAGCGCTAAGCTGTGAAAGTGTTAAAAATTACCAATGAAGAATACAAAATAAATAAATGATTTTCTTCAATTTTGTTTCCTGAGCATGTAACAGCTAGAAGCTATTTTCTCAGCAGGAACTTTACCAGTTCATATTAATAAGGCAGCAGGAAGCTATGAATTCTCAATTGCACGTCTTCATCAGTAAAATGTTTTTTATTTAAAGTTTCTACTGACAAAACAGCTCAAAGCTTTACTAAAATTGAAGAACACAATAATATCTTTTAAATTTAACACAATATTGCATATATGAATGATAATATTGTTCCAGGTTTGATCATTGATGCATTTGGTGAACTCCGTAGTCAACTGGAGGAGGTAAAAAACAAAATGGAAACTGAATGCTTCATCTGCGGGGATGCAAAAGATTACTTTGATAAAGTACCGCATGGGTTCGACACCCACGTGCTGCAAGAGCACAATTTAGCGAATTACATGCAAGTTTTAATCGTTAATTAACAAAAATTATGTTTCATTGTCGTTTTGTAGGTTCTTCCTCATGCACTTAATCAATAAACCGGATACAGAATACACGGGGCAAGAGACCTACGTATGGAACATGTACCAGCAGAGATGTTGGGACTTCTTCCCTGTCGGCGACTCGTTCCGCAAATATGAAGATGAATTAAGTAGTGGTGGTGGATAAAATAAGAATTTTGAGGACATGTTAAGTTTGTAAAGTAATTTATTTATGATGTACAGAGTTAAAATCGTTTTCTCTACTTCACTGATTTTACGCGATGCTCTTAACGACTTGTTTTGTGTTAAATCAGTTGAAAATCAATCATCACACACAGCTAACTTGATTAACACAAAACAAGATTGCTTTTTTTTTCAGCGAGTTTCGATTGTTTTATCTGTTATATACTTTATAAGTATTGTCAATTGTTAGTAGTGTTAAGTATGTACAAATGCTGTTTCAACTTTTTGCCTTATTACTGTCGCCGTCTATGAAATCTATGTGATCTTAAAACTTTATACTTGTCTGATGTTGTGAGCGGAATTTTTCTGTAATAAAGTCATCTAATTGTGGTATTTATTGAATTTCGAGAAAAATTATTTAATGACATTATTTTTGCGAGGGTAATATAAAGGGTGTTTCATTTTTCGTTGAGGCACTGTTGCTAAATTTAGCTCTTTAGGAGTGCATTTTAAACTAGATCCTGTTGTTTAAAAAATTCATGGCTTGCATGATAAAATTGAAAAATCGAATTGATCAAAATTTTCAAACTTAAATATCTCGGCTATCGTTGCTAATACACAAAGATACCAAAGGAAAAAATGTTCCTAGATTTTGTCTGTTATTAAATGGTGATAGTCAAATTTTCATTTATAAATTATCGTGTGAGATATTACATTAAACAACTTTTTTTATAAGGCAGTCTTAGTAGGTGATGAGTTGGATATGAAGATTATTTTTTCTCTTTACAATGATATATTTTATACAGGGTGAGTCACGACGGACGCCACCAAGTTTTATGGTGAAACGGCATATATTCTCCAACTTCTGTTGCACTTGGTTTATGTAAATCAATAAGGGCTACATTTAAAAAATATTTTTAAATAAACAGGGTGCTCCAAAAAAGAGTGGCATATCTAAGTTATACTTTCTCTTATGGGTTATGGAACACCCTGTATATTTTTATATTTTTAATTTCTCTTCAAATAATGTATAAGGTTATATGGGTCTAAACTTTAAAGTCAACCGTTTTCGTGAAAATTTCATTTTCATGAAAATACTGCACATTCAAAAATTTTCAACATTTAAAAATTTTGAAAAGTCTGAATTCCTATGACACCTGAAAAGGTAAAAGGAGTCGAGAAGAACAAACATCTAAAGAAGTTCACTTGAAGATTAGATTGACAATAGATTATTTAACACTTTGCACTACCTACATTTTTAAAATATTATACAGGGTGTTTTTTACGCTTGGTCAAACTTGTGAAACTTAAAACATCGATAACTCATTTTTCTTAAATACAACACCCTAATTTTTTTACAGTCTTACAGAAATTTTAATTGTTCTTCAAAAACATAAAACCTGTTTTATACCTAAAATTGATATTTTTCGAGATATTGCGATTTTATTAATTATTTTTTTATAATGACGATGTAGCTTAACCAGTCTCACGCTTAAATCGAGGTTTCTTTTAAGGCCACAATATTTTTCATATAAATGAGTTTGATCGTTTGCCAAGTCCTAAAAACCGATTGTAAATGTATTAGGTACACAAAAAAGACACTGATTAAAAAAATAGGTACTGACCTGTTTAATTTTTAACTTAAAAAAAAAGGGTGGGAACCGTTTTCGGTAGAACCGAGTGTCGTACTGTAAACATACAAAAAATAGTAGGCTATATAGGATTTAGTAATTGTCTTATACTGGTCCAATGAATAAATGCATAAATAGTTTTAAGAAACCTCTATTTAAACGTAAGAATGGTAAAATTACATCTCCATTATAAAAACGTCAAAAATTCGTAAGGAATAATAACTTTCTTGTTTTTTTCTGTCAATTGTTTCAAATTACCGCTGTCTACCTTCAGAGCCTACTTGAAAACATTACTTTGCCTCAATAATTACCAATAAAATCGCGATGTCTCAAAAAAATATCAATTTTAGGTATAAAAAAGGCTTCAAGTTTTCGAAGGACAATTCAATTTTCTAAAGGACTGTGAAAAAATATAGGGTGTTATATTTTTTAAAAAATGAGTTATCGATGTTTACAGTTTCATAAGTTTGACCTAGCTTAAAAAACGCCCTGTATAATATTTTTTAAATGTAGGAAGTGCAAAGTGTTAAATAATCTATTGTCTATCTAATCTCCAAGCGAACTTCTTCAGACTTTTGAAATTTTTTAAATGTTGAAAATTTTTGAAAGTATTGTATTTTCATGAAAATGCAATTTTCACGAAAACGGTTGACCTTAGAGCCATATAATCTTATACATTTTGTGAAGTAAATTTAAAAATATAAAAACATACAGGGTGTTGCATAAGAAAAAGTATAACTTTGAAATGCCACTCTGTTTCGGAGCGCCCTGTATGTTTGAATATATTTTTAAAATGTAGCCCTTATTGACATGGCAAACGATCAGTCAATCATTTGAAAAATATTGTGGCCCTAAAAGAAACCTCGATTTAAACGTGAGAATGGTAAAACTACATCTTCATTATAAAAAAATGTCAAAAACGCGTGGGCAAAAGATAAAATTATAACTTTCTTGTTTTTTTTCTTTCAATTGTTTTATTACCACTGTCTACTTGAAAATATTACGTTGCCTTTGCCCTAATAATTAACAATAAAATCGCGATATCTTAGAAAATATCAATTTTTGGTATGAAACAGGCTTAGTGTTTTTGAAGGACAATTAAATTTTCTATAGGACTGTGTAAAAAAAAACAGGGTGTTGTATTTGAAAAAAATGAGTCATCGATGTTTGTCAATCTAATCTCCAAGCGAACTTCTTCAGATTTTTCAAAGTTTGTATATCTTGCAAATTTTAAAAAGTACTGTATTTTCATGAAAATGCAATTGTTTTATTTTGACCCTTCTAGTCCATCCTGTCACTCTTTAAACGGTGACATTAAAACTAATGTAATGTGAAATTTTGTTGATTGATCATCTAAATACAGAGCACTGAAAAAATATTGGATATTCGTACACAAAAAAAAACACAGAAGTGGGGAAAGAAAGAATTTATTTATTGAAATTAATATACCACATGTCATTTAGCTATAGAAATCATAATTCACTACCCAATAATAAACCTTCAACAAAATGAATCTTAAACAGTTGTCCAATAATACTTTCTCCCCCAAAAGTTTATGAGTAAATATGAAACAAGTTTACGATACAATATTTACATGTTTGCATAAAATCGATAAAAAATAAAATGTTTCACTTTCCTAAAATTATCAACTGTACCTCTAAAATTTACAGATACAACCTAAAAAAAAACTGTGACCATATTTAAAAGTAATCTTATCACACATCAGTAACCTTTGCAATTTCTAAATAAAATAGGCCAATTAATAACAGACGACACTGCTGCAAAAACGAACTTCAATTGCAAAAATCGTGAAAACGTGATACTGAAAATATGCCACTAATAATCAATGCAACTGTTTAAAATTCATTCTGATTACTACAATATGACAACACAGCGTTTGCTACACAATATTGAAACGATATTAAAAAAATATTTTATGTGTTATCGGTTTAGTAAAATATTATCGCAACTAAAATACCTAACGATTACGATTACCTTACTAATAATATTTACAATGTAGTTCTTAGTAACGTGGAACAGGCACAGATAACACCTTCACAAACCGACTAAAGTGAGTATTTAAAACGAACTAAACTAGCGATGAAATAAACTTAAAAAAAAACAAACATTCTAGCGTTAAAACATAGATGGCAATAGCAAAATTTGTTTTAATGTTTAGCTTATTGTATGAATGCGTTTGTTTTTTAATGCACTTTTAATTACAGCTTTCGCTTCGATATTAAACAGTGCACAAACAATCTCACAATCACTGACAGATAAAAATACAAACTTATTTTGGAAAAACATTAATTTTGTGTTTAATAATTTCAATAGGGACGCGACTTAAGGAATATAAAACACTTTTAGCATTAGGGAGTTTAAAAACAAATGATAAACTATCAGCTTTAAAATTTATTTGCTAAAAACAATTTTGAAATTCCATCACCTTTCTCACCAAAATATTTATTTAAAACGTCACTTAACAACAATATATTCTGATAAACAGTTTTTTTCTTCAATAAACTATATTCTGCTGCAGCTTTTAAAATAATAATTTATTGCTAAGTAAAACGAGCCGTATTTTTGAAAAGAAATACAACAAATGTGAAATTATCAAGCAGTTTAGAAATAAATTAACTCTTAATCGTGTAAAATAATAAAGTTTATACACACAAACATGGTAAAGAAGATTTAAACAAGATTTTTTTTTATGTGTTGATATATTTACAAGAAATTAACAGCAATACAAATTTTAAAATTACTGCATTGATATGCCAAAGAAATACAGGGTGTCCCCACAAAGTATGCCTTCGCCAATTTTTGTATAAATCGAAATAGGACTTTAATACAATGTTTTTATCAATTAATTTACTTTAATGCCTCTCTCCATATACAGGCTGTTCCAGTTATAGTGAACAGCATGGGGATTTGGAAATAGGGTGATTTCAAATAAGCAAGTTATAAGCAAAAATTAGAAACCTGATTTGTTTTGTTTTTTAACTATTGACTTTTTTCAAGATTTTTTTCATAGAACAGTTGCTCTAAAATCAGAGATCATTTTTACCCATTTAATTAACCCTGCATCTCTTACTATGAGGGGAGACATTAAAAAACTTGTTGCTATATTGAAACCTTATAACAATTGTTTTTTTTAATGTGGCTTAAATTTCAAAATAAAAAGCTGATCATCGCCCCGAGAATATTTGAGGATCTATCTACAAACAATTGCCAATAGTATAGCAATTGTTTTATTATTATTGTGGTGTCAATTTCAAAATAAAAAGTTGACTATCGCCAAGAGAATATTTGAAGATCTAACCAAAAACAATTGCCATTAGTATAGCAATTGTTTTTTGTTTTTAATGAGGCTTCAATTTCACAATAAAAAATTGACTATTGCCAAGAGAATCATTGAAGATCTATCAACGAACAATTAGTATAGCAATTGTTTTTTATTATTGTGGCGTCAATTTCAAAATAAAAAGTTGATAAAAACGTTTTATGTAGGTCCTATAATTCGATATATGCAAAAATTTGCGAAAACATAACTTGTGGGACACCCTGTAAATTACACTACATACAAGCATAATTGATTAGGTATCATTATCTTCTGTTACATCCTGCAAAGTTATTCATAACTGGAACTGATTTGAAAATTTTGCTCTTTAAGACAAAAACTCGCATTAAATTTATTGGAAGAATACAAAATGTCTATAATGAAATTGGTATCTTAAAATATCATTTAATAAGTTAAAATTATTTTAAGATTTTCAGAATCGGATTCGACTTGCGATTGTTTCCTCACAATAATGCACTATCACATGAAGCTGCCAACCTAATTATTTTCTTTCAAACTAGACAATTGTTTTCCTGTTTTCTAAATCGTTCATTTAAATGGTTAAAAAGTGAAACGAAAAAATATTTAAGCTAATTAAATCCGACTTGTTCTCAGTTGATTTATTTAAAAAATTGTTTTCCATTAAAATTGATTGCAACCTTTAAATATACAGGGTGTCACACAAAAAACGCCGCAAGCTGTAACTCCGTTGTTTGTGTGACACCCTGTATACAACTGATAAGCAAATCTGCAGCATGCGGTTTTGATAATGCAATTTCTTGTCCCTGCTACATTTTTTGAAAGACTTGCGTCGTATTTACACGGTGTTTTTAACATTGACTTTTCCACTTTACGAAAACGTCGTCATGACATTACATACATAAAAAAAAACAATACAAAATCCTTATATGAACCTACGTGACCAATCATTCGACGACTCAAGCACACCATATCGACATTAAAAGACATTGCACGCTTGCGATAATATTTTACAACGTGTACCGTAATGTAACTACCTAGCATACGTACGTAATAAGGGGGCATGCCACCAGTAAACAACCGGTTCCATACCTAGAAACCAACTAACACAACACTTACAGTTTGAAATGTACGATTTTTGATAGTTTTGCTAAATTTCTATTTGAGCTACTTCGAAAATAAAAAATCTATGCTTCTAATTAGAACCGAACGAATTGCCAAATCAAACTTAAAACATTGTACACTCCCCGTAAAGTTACTAAAAACAATAAAACAAATAGTTTTAAGACAGTAAATTGTTTATAAAGTGTGATTATTATTAGATACATCATGATTACTTAATATTTCGCAAAACTATCAAAAACAGCCAGTGCTGTCGTTCTCGTTAACTTACATATTCTTAATCAGTAGACGCAGGAATAATGCTAAGGTCATCAGGTACATAATGTCTGAGAGGGGGGACTATCTGTGGGTTGGGGCTGAGGGGCTGCGACAACTGCTGTGACAACTGTAGCGTCATCTGTTGCGCTAATGTTACTATTGGAGTCATCGTTGCAACTTATTGATAAGTTAGAGTTATCTTCATACTGTAAAAGAACAAACAAACAGAAAATTGATATTCATGCAACACACAAGCACATATGCAACAAATTAAATCGAATATAAAACAACAAGATATGGAAAAATTCAAAATGTAAAGGGACGACCAAATTTGAATGTCTTAAAGAGGCATCTCTGTTACAATAGCCTCTTAGGTTATTTTTTGAGATAAACATGCCTGTGTTTTCAGATTGTTTATATCCCCTTTGGCACTACAGATTGAAAATTAAATTTCAATATTTTGGAAAATTCACTATAACTTCTTTATTTATAAAAATAGAACTAAATATATGCAGGTTTTTTATTAACATTTTTATACTTAATTTAAAAACCATTTTTTAAGAACCTTGACTTTTGAGATATGAAGTAAACTTATATTTTTTTTAATGGAAACTAGTAGGTCATGACTATACAGGGTGTTGCATGACCAAACGGCCAAATTTAAAGAGCATTATGTTCCTTAAGTCAATTTAAGCAAAAAAATTTATATAAACCATAGTCCAAAACTCGATGGTTATCGAGTTATAGACCTTTAAAGTTTATTAAAAAAAAGTCGATTTGAACATAAAAAAAGTAGGAGTATGAAATACCGCTTTTATCTTCTAAAATTTTTATTTAACAAAATGTTTTTTATAAAAGATGCATCGCTATCTTTTTTGCGCGTTATGGTATACTCGATTTTGTTTTGTTTTTTACAGTTTATTTGCTATCGCAACTAACCTAGTTATTTTAAATAGACTACCCTGTATATTATTATATTTTTGGATTACTGTTTAAATGTACTTTATAAAATGTGAAAGGTCATATAATTAGGCCTAAAATTAACCATTTTTGAGTAATTAATTTTTTTCTCGAAAATGTTCTCAAAAATATCGAGTATTTAAGAATTCAACGAATTCGATCAAAAGTAACAAATTAATGTATTAAATTTCAAAAGTTTAAATAAAACAAATCATGTACGAAGTTATAGGATAACTTCCAAACGAATTTTGGTTGTCACCACACATTTCTTAAATTTTGAAAATTTTTGAAAGTACATTGCTCAAAATTTTCGAGAAATAAATTAATTACTCGAAAACGTTTAAATTTAGGCTTATATGACCTTTCACATTTTATAAAGTACATTTAAAGAAGAATCAAAAAATGTAATAATATACAGGGTGTTCTATTTAAAATAACTACGTTGGTTGTCATAGCAAATAAACTATAAAAAACAAAACAAAATCGAGTATACCATAAAGCGTAAAAAAGATAGCGATGCATCTTTTATAGAAAGCATTTTGTTGTTACATCAATATTTTAGATTTAGAAGATAAAAGCGGTATTTCATACTTTTTTATGTTCAAATCAACCTTTTTTTAAATAAAATTTAAAGGTCTATAACTCAATAACCATCGAGTTTTGGACTTTTTTATGTTCAAATCAACCTTTTTTTAAATAAAATTTAAAGGTCTATAACTCAATAACCATCGAGTTTTGGACTATGGGTTTATATAAAATTTTTTGCTTAAATTGACTCAAGGAACATGCTCCTTAAGTTTGGCCGTTTGGTCATACAATACCCTGTATGAAAGAATTTTTTTTTAACTATTCAAAAATTTACAGTTTTATATATGTTGCAAAAAAATAAATGAGATATGGCTAATTTTGTGAAAATTTTATCATCACAGTTTGCCATGATTTCGTAAACAAGTGATGTTTGCAATAAAAAAACAACTAAATGTCATTTACAAGCAGGGCATGAAACCGGTTTTTTAAACCGGTTAACCGTTATTTTTTGTCAGAAAAAGTGATTTTTAACAGAAACCGAAACCGTTATTTTTAAAGGCAAAAAAAACGGTAAACTTTAACCAAAATAATAAAAAACCGGTTTTTTTAACGTCTTTTTTTTAAATAAAAATTACGATGAAAAATACAAAATCTGTAGTAAATGCGATTAGTTTAACAAAAGTCATTACTGAACTCTTGATTGTACATTTATTATAAAATTATAAATAAATAATATCATTTCATACTTTGCATTCCTGATCTTAATAATTTTAAAAACCGGTTAATTTAACCCGTTTTTTCTAAACCGGTTTTTTACGAATAAAACCGGTTTTTCAACAAAAACCGTTATAAAAATAAAGTTCTCGATTTCGGTTAACCGTTAACCAAAAATTTTTTCGGTTTCGAGCCCTGTTTACAAGTAAACTCTACGGCAGCCGCTACATTTTTACCTGTTACAATGTAAACTTCTAACATATTAAACTTTTCAGTGTTCAAATTTAGCCATGTTCACAATAACACAATAAACAGTTATAAAATAGAAAAGAACACAGGAATTTGCTTAAAGTTTAAAAATTTATATGCAAATGACGCTTAGTTATTTATTATTTGCAAACATCACTTGTTTATGAAATCATGGCAACCTTTGATAATACAATAGTCACAAAATTAGCCATATCTCGGTTATTTTTTGCAACAAATATATAAAACTATATATATTTGAATAAAGTTCTGGCCTAACGGATTCCAATTAAAAAAAATATTTATTTACTTCATATCTCAAAAGTCAAAAGTATTTAAATTAAGCATAAAAATGTTAATAAAAACTTATATAACCTTTATTTCTATTTTTATAAATAAAGAATAGCAAATTTTCAAAAACGATTAAGTATCATTTTTATGTTTATCTCAAAAAAATAACCCCAAAGACCGATATCAGATTTTCACTAACTTTTATAATAACCCGGAAACATTCAAGTTTGTTCACCCTGTGTACACATTACCTTTTTTTAAATACTATATGAATCAGTGTTTCTTATACATTTTTAAGTCGGAAAACCATCTTTGGGGTTAACAGAAAACTGTGAAATGGTCCCCTACTTCGTTTGGTGTTTAATGGGATAAGCACAAATAA
Source organism: Elmis aenea (assembly GCA_947652605.1). Taxonomy (NCBI): domain Eukaryota; kingdom Metazoa; phylum Arthropoda; class Insecta; order Coleoptera; family Elmidae; genus Elmis; species Elmis aenea. Next base: position 63,234,844 of record OX393577.1, read on the forward strand.
TTGAAAAACTCATTAAATCGATACTGTAATTATTATTTTGTACTATATTACTTGCAAACATTATGAAATACATGAGAAAAAAATTTTTGAAGAACTTTTGTTTCTACGATAATGTTGTACCATTTGAAACAGTGCCACTGAGATTTCACCGTCACATTATTGACAGTACAAAACTTAAAAGAATAAAATAAAAAAATTATACTTTAAACTTCCACATATTTAGAATATCACACTCAAACAGCCGAATAAATCACAAGAGACACGATTTTTACCCAACAATTTGACATCTGTATTTAAGGAACTGTTAGAATACTAAACTTATTAATTTTTTTGTTAATTCAAGCATCATTTAGGCTTGATTGTATAAAAGCTAATTCTGAGATTAACCTAGGGATAATCCCTAGTTTTAGACTTTAACCCAAGGTTAATCCCGGGTTTAGCTTTTGTGCAATCAGACCTTAATCTCCCAACAATTTTTCTAATACCTATTACACAATGAACTTTTGACTACACGAAATCCTGTTGCAAATTTCTGAAGACGATTGTTTTAAACGAGTAAATAATTTGAAACGACACTTACGTTGACCTTAAATAAATATTTAAAAATACTTTGTTATGGGATACATCTGACACAAGTTAATCTTAAAATTGTTGTGAAGCAGTACAGGGTCGCAGCGATAAAAACTGCAGCTGTAAAAAAATTACAAACAGAACATGAACACACTACTTAAGATCAAGCAAAGTATAGTTTAAGGAATACATAATCATATAAATTGCTGCTTTGTCACCTTCTTTTTAATTAAAATACTACACAAGGTGTGTTTAATTAATTTTAGTACAACTAATACTTACTAATGTGCTTATGCACAGCAGCTCATATCTAGAATAACAAAAAAATTAAAAGAAATCATTAGTAAGAAGTGTTGCAACAACCTGTACCCCGACATCTACGTAACTAAACAAAAAAAACAAAGAAGTGTATCATAACAGAAAGTGTTACCATAGACGAAGGGAGCTCATCCGACAGTCTCGTTCTCTTATTGTTTATGGAATCACTTGAAGAATCTGATGGACGTTTACGAGCCTCCGTGCCATTCTTAACGGCATTATTATTAACGCTGTTCTTTCGTTCGCGTTTCAACAAACTCGGCGATAGATACTGGTGCAGCTGTCTTCTTCTGACGTGTCTCGCTTCCAACTTCATGCCGTCCTTAAGCATTTTAATGTTGTGTGCATGTCTCATGACATTTTCCGTAAACTGCTGTATATCAAACGTGAGATCAATGTTAAGATTTTCGGTTTTTGCAAAATCTAAGCCAATAAACCACAAATTGCAGTGGTTATTTGGCTCTTTCTGTGACTCAATTTGACTAAAACTTTCCGGATTAATGTGTGCTAGAGTTATGTGTTGATTTCGTTCCAAAGTAACTGAAATAAAAGGTTTTATATATTCTCTAGCACGGGAAACATTTAAGAACAAACTTGCATCGCTATAAAATGTAATACGGTTCTATAACTTGTGATATTAGTAATGTATTTCAAACTTTAATTAAAATTTGTATAATTAAGGCTTAAACTTTTATCATCATACAATAATTGTGATAATCAACTTTTTATTTTAAAATTGAAGCCACATTTAAAAAAAAACACAATTGCTATACCAATGGCAATTGCTTGTAGATAGATCTTCAAATATTCTCTTGGCAATAGTCAACTGTTTATTGTGAAATTAAAGTCACATTAAAAAAAAAAAACAGTTGCTATGCTAATAGCAATTGTTTTTGGATAGATCTTCAAATATTCTCTTATCGGTCGTCAACTATTTATTTTGAAATTGACACCACAATAATAATAAAACAATTGCTATACTATTGGCAATTGTTTGTAGATATATCTTCAAATATTCTCTGGGCAACAGTCAATTTTTTATTGTGAAATTGATGCCACAATAATATAAAAAACAATTGCTAAACTAGTAGCAATTATTTGTAGATAGATCTTCAAATATTCTCTTGGTGATAATCAACTTTTTATTGTGAAATTGAAGCCACATTAAAAAACAACAATTGCTATACTAATATCAACTGTTTTTGGATAGATCTTCAAATATTCTCTTGGCGATAGTCAACTTTTTATTTTGAAATTGATGCCACAATAATAAAAAAACAATTGCTAAACTAGTAGCAATTATTTGTAGATAGATCTTCAAATATTCTCTTGGTGATGATCAACTTTTTATTGTGAAATTGAAGCCACATTAAAAAACAACAATTGCTATACTAATATCAATTGTTTTTGGTTAGATCTTCAAATATTCTCTGGGCAACAGTCAATTTTTTATTGTGAAATTGATGCCACAATAATATAAAAAACAATTGCTAAACTAGTAGCAACTATTTGTAGATAGATCTTCAAATATTCTCTTGGTGATAATCAACTTTTTATTGTGAAATTGAAGCCACATTAAAAAACAACAATTGCTATACTAATATCAACTGTTTTTGGATAGATCTTCAAATATTCGCTTGGCGATAGTCAACTTTTTATTTTGAAATTGATGCCACAATAATAAAAAAACAATTGCTAAACTAGTAGCAATTATTTGTAGATAGATCTTCAAATATTCTCTTGGTGATGATCAACTTTTTATTGTGAAATTGAAGCCACATTAAAAAACAACAATTGCTATACTAATATCAATTGTTTTTGGTTAATCTTCAAATATTTTCTTGGCGATAGTCAACTTTTTATTTTGAAATTAATGCCACAATAATAAAAAAACAATTGTTAAACTAGTAGCAATTATTTGTAGATAGATCTTCAAATATTCTCTTGGTGATGAACTTTTTATTGTGAAATTGAAGTCACATTAAAAAACAACAATTGCTACACTAATATCTATCAATTGTTTTTGAATAGATGTTCAAATATTCTCTTAGTGATAGTCAACTTTTTATTTTGAAATTGACGCCACAATAATAAAAAACAACTGCTACACTAATGGCAATTGTTTGTAGATAGCTCTTCAATTATTCTCTTGGCAATAGTCAATTTTTTATTGTGAAATTGAAGCCCCATTAAAAACAACCAACAATTGCTATACTAATGGCAATTGTTTTTGGTTAGATCTTCAACTTTTTATTTTGAAATTGATGTCACAATAAAAAAACAATTGCTAAACTAGTAGCAATTATTTGTAGATAGATCTTCAAATATTCTCTTGGTGATAGTCAACTTTTTATTGTGAAATTGAAGCCATATTAAAAAAAAAACAATTGCTGTACTAATACCTATTGTTTTTGAATAGATCTTCAAATATTCTCTTGTCGGTAGTCAACTTTTTATTTTGAAATTGATGCCACAATAATAAAAAACAATTGCTATACTAATGGCAATTGTTTGTCGATACATCTTCAAATATTCTCTTGGCAATAGTAAACGTTTTATTGTGAAATTGAAGCCACATAAAAAAACAGAAACAATTGCTATACTAATAGCAATTGTTTTTAGATAAGTCTTCAAATATTCTCTTGGTGATAGTCAACTTTTTATTTTGAAATTGACGCCACAACAATAAAAAACAATTGCTGTACAAATAGCAGTTGTTTTTGGATCATCTTCAAATATTCTCTTGGCAAGAGTCAAGTTTTTATTTTGTAATTGACACCACAACAATAATAAAACAATTGCTATACTATTGACAATTGTTTGTAGATAGATCCTCAAATATTCTCGGGGTGACAGTTCGCTTTTTATTATGAAATTTGAGTCACATTAAAAAAAAAAAACAATTGCTACAAGGTTTCAAATAGCAACAAGTCATATTAAATCTTTTTGAGACGTAAGCGTATTGCTGCTTATTAATATAATTTACACAAACTCGACAATCATACACAAAAAAAAAGTGATCGGTACGTACCTATAAGTAACCTAACTTTACTTTCTACCAGTCCGCACCATTCCAAATGATCTTCAGCAGAACTTGCGCTTACTAACAACACAATGAAATGTTTATATTTCATAAAAAATGGTGGCGTTTCGAACAACTTATCCCACTGCTGTTTTCCTAACATTATCTCGTCAGTGAGATGCAGCCCCGCCTTAAATTCTTCCATCATAACGGTACGCGTCGACTGGGAAACGTTAAATGTAGAATTTTGTTGTGGATATGCTGGAGTAATGATCGGCATTAAGTGATACCGGTCTTGAATGTTTACCTGGAATTTACGATGGTATTAAGTAAAATGTAGGGGATTTAACTGGGAAAGACTCACTCTTGGATCCCAAACTGTAAAGCCGAGGTTAACGTTTACAGGTTGCTTAAGTAATACTGGTTGTGGCCATTTCCATTGCGAAAACACTAGGAAAAATTTGTGTACTAAAGTTGCGGCAGCAGCATTGGGATACAGCTGACAAGTACGCGCCACTAACATAGCCCACGAAACACCTCCAAGATAACCCAGTGCGTTACTGTAAATACCATGCCCTGCAACAACAACACTATATTTAAAAGAGGAAACTTCAACAGAACGATAAAAAAATCAATAATATAACAGTTCAACAGTGGAAATATAAAACAATAATAAAATAAACTTACGTTTTGCCCATAATTTAATAGCCCTAAGTGCAAGGCGAAAATTGTCAATGTTTGGTACGAGCCGTAATATTTCATCAGTAACTCTGCAACCATTTAAACTGCGCACACATTTCGGGTCTAATCCTTTGAGCAGAAAATCGTCTTGAAGGTCCATACTGTCCGGTATTTCCTTTATCAACAATTGTGCAAACAGCATATCTATTTCTATTCCATCAAAGTTCATTTTTATCACCGGTACATATGCCTCTTCCACTGCCTACAAAAAAGATTCAACAATTAACCAATTTCGAGATTAGTGAAGAGCACATTACTTACTCGTAACTCAGTAACTTCGGGCTGTTGCTTAAGTAAATCAACAAACGAACTAAAATAATCCTGTCTGTGTATATGACGTGGTGCAACACATAAAGCATCTATATCAGCGCCTTTATTATGGACCTAAACGAACAAAACTTTAAACATGAACACACCGACATTGCAACAAACTCACCCCTAAACGATAACTACCAAATGTGTATATTTTACCTCCTACAATTTCTGCAACATTTTCTGGCATGTTTCTTGCTATTGAACCATCTTTGATCCATTGCTTAACTAAAGAATAAAGCTTGCCTAATATGACCATACGATGATTTAGTTCTTGATCAGATTCGAATACATCGAATGGCTTTAACGTTTCTTCTAATTCAGTCGTTTTGGTTAGATCAGACTGTTTCGGAGATGCCATTGAAATGGCAGAAGTCATACCTAATGTTGATTTGTTGTTTTGCAGAGGATCATTTTTTTGTTGATTGTTTGTTTGCTGTTGAACTGACCACATTTTTGTGAAGGTATCTGGAAACCATTTGACAAGTCCTTGTTATAAGAATGTAACCAACATATATCAAAATTTATCACTAACAAGCGATTGGATGAATTAAAATGTGACTATCTGCGGTCGATTCATGTACAATTTTAATAAAATGAAGCTAATAATTGATAAATTTCGTGATTAGACAAAGGATGAATAACATAGCCTCAAAAACGAACTAGAAAAACATCGTTGTCTACTACTAAAGAATAATATATAGCAAACATGTAACACTAAAGAACTAAGTGCTGTACTTACACGTACAATAAAACCCTAAAATTTCAATCAAAGACTATGAAATTAATAACAAAATAAACATTTTAATATTAACGCAAACCCATCAGTTCCATTACGTGTGTATACAGAATTACCGACAGAGCATATTGATGGGATCAGTGCCACCAAACGAAAGAACTAGAAAAAGAATTGGGAGCATAAATAACTTTCGTTAAATTAATCTAATGAAGCTTAAATGTATCACAAACTTCTAAGACATGCACATATTTAATGTAAAATGTATAATGGATACATAAATTATTTGAAAAATAAACATTTTAGAGCGTTTAATAAATAAATAGTTTCAGGTGCAATTGGCAACCTGCAAAGTTCATTATCGTCCCTAAAACCCCAATTAACAGTTATTTTGGCCAAAATTTAATTTCAATATTCACAATTGACGTAATTTATAACGACACAAAACTTGGAGCTACCTTTTTATTTGGTGATTTAATTATTTTTTAATAAATGGCTGAATATTTGTGTTTTTTTTGTACAGTACAATGCGGATATGCAAAATCCATAAATGCAGGAGCGTATCTATAAAACTTTCTTTAAGATTACACAAAATATAGCGCATAGTTAAAAAAAAAAGTTTTATTTAAACTAAATTTTTTGAAATTATTAAGTTTAACGCAATATCAGATTTATAAATAGGTTCTGAGAAACCAGACAAATCAAAAATATTTGCAGTTTAACAAATCCATATTCTTTTTCGAGTTTATTTGTTTAAGTTTTGCAATTAGATGCTTTTGTAGCTGCTATATTAGATTTTGTAAGCAAACAATTGTTATTAATCGAAACCTAAATATTTGATGACCCAATGTAATTTAAATAAAAATGTATTTAGCAAATAGGAGCTAAATTACAGCAATATTTTGAGGGAGTAATTTTTTATGGATGTTAAAAAATTACTAATTTTATGTTTAAACAGTAGCACATATTTGAATTGTATTGAATGTGGAGATATATATGAATTTTATTTCTTTCGTGCAGACTAGAACAGGATCAGTCAACTCTTTTTAGCGAATTGGGCCAGAATAATCCGTTTATTTTTTTCTTATATTCATTGTTATCGATTGTGCAAAATTGCGCGCGCTATTTATGGCCATCCAAATACGTTTAGCACATTTTGGTTGGGTAGACATCAGCAAAGACTTGTTTGGTCTATTTACGCCCTTACGGTGCAGCAGAACAGATTTGTATTGGACAAAATAAACTTTCGACATGCGCAACAATGTGTACTGTGAATATCCAGCATCCCAATGGATCAGATCTACATATTCCCGTTTTTTGCCTTAAAAATCTGATAACATGAAGAATATTACTATATCTTTAATACACCTTTTATGTTTAGTGTACGGTATATTATGTAAGTATACATAAATGCGCTCTTATTTGTTAATATTGCATCCCCCATATTTGCAGGTTCGTACAATTTAACAACAAAACGCACAATCGAGGAAGATTACTATATCAACTATGATTATGAATTGACAAATAATGCGTCCGACAATTTACACTTAAAATCGGATTCCCTGATTTTGCCAAATCCGGAATTTATAGATTCTAAATACGCCCTTGATATTCTGCCTAACGTTGAACTGCCAGACGATTCTTTAGCAGACACGGATTTGAAAGACCACGATTTTATAGACAATTTGATGTACGTTTACTATGGTTCGCATACACGGAATGGTAGCACTTATGGACCAGAAATTATTATTATTGGATCAGTTTTGAGTTGTGCCGCTCAGCTTTTGACGATCTTCTGCGTTCTTTTGAGAAAAAATCTGAGCAGCAAGAAGGATACCAGCAAAATGTTTTTGCATTTGATGGGTTGCTTGTGTTTGTCCAATTTGGTCTTCATGCTAGGAGTTTATGTAAGTTTGATTTATTACGCACGGAAAACTCAAAAACATGGCGGGCTTTTTCGTATTTTTAAAATATTAGCTTTTACGAAATCCAAATAATTAATTTATGTTTTTGGACTATTTTTCGAAGTCTTTAATAAAAGCGTGAGCAATGGGGAAACCTTATATGTAGATTTTAATAAGTATAAAACATCTACCAATTATCATTCTCCTACATTTATCCAAATTTGAGAAATAAAATAAAAACCCAATTTTACCGTTCCCCTTTAGGGGAGTGTAACTCCGAAAAGAGACGCCTAAGGAAAAAAATTTATATAAAAGACCCCCCTTAATTTTCGACAAGGAATCACCTCCCGATTTTTTTTGCAATTCTTAAAAAACGCCTTGTATTATACAAAAAATGCTTCTGTGTTTGTATCCATAAAATTGCCATCTAAAACATTAATTCGTTTTCCTCAGAAACGAGTCCATGTTGCATTTCTTACACTTATTGATTCTTCCTTCATCAAAAACCACAAGGGTATTGTAAGAAATAAACTAAATAATGTACACTCACATTTACTTGAAGTTATCTTTTGTATTTGGCGAATGCTGGCTTGCCATCTGACAAAAATGTAAAAAGAGATTCACTCCAAAAGAAAAAAAAAACTTATTTAATAAATGATTAAATAATTCAAGTGATTCATGTATTAACGTAAATAAGTTTTATTAAAGACTTTATTCCATGTATAATAAGTAGTTTAAACTGACAGTTTTGAATCACAAAGTCGTTCAATATTTTTTAAATTTATTTTCAGGCAACAAAAAGCGCAATAAAATGCCAAATAGTCGCACTGATGCTTCATTATCTTCATTTACTAACAGCATTTTGGATATTTTTGTATTGCTGCTACATTTACAAGCGATTTTCAAAGGAATCCGTTCCGAAAATGCGTTATATGTTATCAGTAGCGTATGGAATTCCAGCTGTGCTGACAATGGTAAAAAATTATTCTGTGATTATTTTGCAGTAAACATATTTACGTTATATTTGTCTGTTGACTCAAGATCATTAAAAAAAATGTATGTGTTACTGATATATTCTCTGTTGAATTTAAAACAAATTGAATTTGTATAAAATTGTTTTTTTTTACAGATTTCGTTTGTAATTGCTCCCCACAGCTACGAAACTAAAAGATTTTGTTTCCTCTCGGTTCAAAGAGGGATGATTCTAAATTATATGCTGCCAATATCTGTTCTAATCGCCATTACAACAATATATTCCTTGAATGGAATAAGGAAGATTAATTTGGAACTGTCTAAATTAGAAATGACCAGTTCCGCCGAATCTTTGAATATGTTAAGGAACGAAATCGAAAACGGAGAAGCTGACAAAAGATCGGAAGCAGGTGCTAATGAAGAGGTTCTGTGTCTAAAAGAGAGCAAAAGTTGCTTAAAGATTCTTTGTGTTATCCAGACAAGTTATGATGTTGTCTGGTTCATTGCAGTAATTGCTCTAGAAAATGTTGATTATAGCAATAGTATGCCAATATTTTATTCGGTGTTTTCTTCAGTCTTGGTAAGTATCAACAAATGTAAAATAAATCCTATTAGCTCTTCTTTATAGCTTGTTTCCAGATTTCTAACATTAAGTTTCGCTTCATGTACGTTTTTATTGCAGAATTTTTAATTTTCAAGCTCTTTCAAATGTTTATACTTTACGATTTCGTTTTAAATTAAGCTTTTTTGTTTTACCGTTCTAATCGTTTTCCCGCATCTATCGTTTTGACTTCGAAAACTAATAACTCTTAAGTTTAATTAAGCTCGCGCAATAGAATTTCGTTGTTTAACTTATAAAATTGAATTGTATTTCAGAATTGGTACATTTTGGTGAAAACAAAATCATTTTTGCCCACCATTTTGCCAAATATGATGTTAACTCGTTCGGAAATTAGTGATATCGATCAGGATAAGATTCTCGCTCATCAAAACCTATCAAAATCAGCTCACGAATCTGCGGATAGCATACCTCTTCTAATAAATTGCGATGTCAATACTGAAATGAGAGAATTGCGACAGGATTCGATTAGTACAATTAGCAATTAAGACTCAATCAACTCTTTAATAATTGATGTTAGACTTGTTTTAAATGAAATAATATCGTATTCAATTTAGAGTTAGTTACGAAGTCAACATGAAAAGACATATTTTAGTGTCTTTAAGGTATAAAATATTGTTGAATATTTAAATGATGAATGTAATAATATTTGAATCTATTAATGTTAGTAGGTAGCCTACTCTTTGTAATGTAATTTTATTATATTTAAAAATTTTAAAGACATTTGGACATCGGCCTATATCAGTATTACTAAATAGTAATAATTAAATAAATATTGTTATAATATGTACTTTAAAGTAAGAAACGTTACTAATACTATAAATTATTCTGAAATAAATGTATAGACAACGATATTTTTGTTTTATTACATGGACTATTGTTCAAATAATGTTGTATTTTTATCTAGGAAAAATTAAAAATAACAAAATTTATTTACGAAATGTTTGTGTACATTTTAAAGTTATTAATGTTTTCCTTAAATAATCAAAGTTGAAAGATTTTTTTTAAATCAATTTTTGTTTGCCTTATCTTGTTACGCCACTGCCTAATTATGGAAAATGCTTTTCTAATCATAGAATCATAACCACACTTTCTTTAAGGTTAGAAAATGTGTTAATGGCGGTTGAGCACGATGGCATCTCAATTTAGCAAAGATGGTAAATATTTTGCGCAATTATCAACACAAGGTAAACTGAAGATTTGGGAAACAGCAAATAATAGTTTCGAGCAGGAATATACACCAGATTATCACTTGACATCGCCTTGTACATGCTTACATTTTGTTGACCATGGGAGCACTTCATCAAATAAGGTACAAAACTTCAATAGTTTTTATTTTATGTGAAAGTTAAATGTATTATTGTTGCAAGGAATGAGTTTTGTGTAAAATAAGAATTTTGTAGTGAAGTACTTAATTGTGTTTTAGAACGTACCACCTCGGAAGAAAAAACGAAGAGACTCGCATAGTTCTGTCGCACCATCTATAATACTAGGGACAAGTTCTGGTAGTTTATTAGTATATTCATTGGTCAAAGCCGACTTAGATTATACTATTAATAGTGATATCGGCCAGGCAATAACTTGCTTGTCATGGCAGGATGGAAACAGCGTGTATTCTGCTGCTGAACAACACGTTTTATGCTGGGATTTGGTAGATAAACGAGTGAAAAGGTATGCAATATGTTTTAATTTATGATTTGGATGTCGTATATAAATTTAAATTTCAGTAAATGGAAAGGTGGAAATGAAAAAATATCAGCAGTTTTAATAATACCCGACAGTAACAACATTTTAACAGCTTCCAAAATTATTAAAATGTGGGATGTCCGAAGGAAAACAATATTAAGAACGTTTACGGGTCACAGTCATGAAGTTTCGTTTATGCATTTTATAAGTCCAAATAATTTAGATGCTTATTTCGTTAGCGCTTCAAAGGTACGTTTGAAAATAAATTTTCGATGCAATTTTTATACATGTTTTGTGTTTATAGGGAGATCGGTCTTTGAGTTTTTGGAATTTAAGTGATGTTTCAAGTGAAAAGAATGCCGTAGCAAATTTTTTAATGGAAGACATTGCTGTTAGTGTTTCCGTGATCGTTGGTACTGACAGTTCAACTAGTATGGCTGTTGTAACGAAAAGCGGAGTTGTACATGTCTATCAACACACCTTAAATGGGTAAGAAATATTTTCATTTCGTATTAATTGTGATGAATATAGTCAAGTTATTATTTGAATTTAGACTTCTTCTTGTTCTTAATTGAGTCCTCTTGTACCGTTCGGTGTCGGGGTATATTTTTCTAGTTCTTGTTTACGTTTCTCCATCTCATTGGCTAGTTGTGGCACATCTCACCAGCTGACTCTTTTTTCTTCCAGTGTATGTCTCATTTGGATTTCCCATTTTGTTTTTGATCATGCTCAACTTTGCTTTTCCTCAAACTTCGTTTACCATTTCATTTTGCGTACCGGCTTTTTGGCATGCATAGTAGATGTCCCAGCCATCTTAATTGGTTTTTCTCCATCTTTTTCTTAGACTTTCACTCCTAGTTCCTCCATCTCTGTCCATCATTGGCTTACTATGACACATCTCTCCAGATGACTTCTTTTTTTTCTAGTCCAGTGTTGCCCAGAATTGTATTTTTGCTTGGCGGACGCAAAAGGTTGCCAGACCCCCCCCCCCCCCCCCCGATTGAATGCTCGGTCTTAATATTTTATAATTACGTTTTGTATTGTACTTTTTAAATTTACACCAATGTTTTGTTCCAAACAAAAATATTTATTTGTAATAAATATCGCATTTATAACAATAATGTAATAGGAGTCAGAGCTGGGCAAGTACTAGCCAAAAAGTACTCAAGTCTTAAGTACTTATGAGAAGTACTTGGATAGGATAGGGTTTGCGGGGCCGTGTGCGAAAACAAATGCGAGGCCGGATATTTTGATAAAGGGCCGAGTTAAAGTAAAATGTTACTAAAAAACTTGTATGTTTTAAATTTGACTTTTTAAAATTTTTCATATTTTACTTTAAGTGATACTAAACTTAGTAATGTATACCTACCCATAGTATGTTGACTGTTCTCCTTGCAATAGATCAATTGTTGCTGCAAGAGGTTTCATGATTAAGCAGTATTCTTCTAAGTATTCGATATCAATATCTTTAATAGCATTTTTAATTTCTAATTTCCCAAACAAAATTTTTAGTGTATTTGTGGCAGAGTTCAATAAAATATTTAATAAAACTGTTTTCCGTATTACTACACACACACTACCTTTTTAACTGTAGCTATTGTATGCACTCCATGTGGGTTATGTTTAAAACTTTAGACAAGTTTTAACATCTTGAAAACCACAGTTCCTATCTTATAATACCTATAATATCTTAAAAAGTACTTGTGTCTACTAAAAGTACTTAAGTACTTTGCACTGTACTGCAGTATTTTACAAAGTACTTAAGTAATTTTTGTGGTACTGAAGTACTAATACAAGTAATAAGTACCAGTATTTCACCGAAGTACTTGAGATTCAAGTCTTAAGTAACTAATTTTAAAATGTACTGCAGTACCAGTCTTAAGTACCGGAAAAGTACTTAAAAAAGTACTTAGGTACAAAAATACTTAAAATGTACTGCAGTACCAGCCTAAAGTACCGGAAAAGTACTGAAGTACAAAAATACTTAATTAATGTCCAGCTCTGATAGGAGTACAATTTAATTTAAAAAAATTTAAGAAATTAACGTTTAACTAAATAAAAGACAAACTATTCGCTAATAGCTTCGGCTTCTTCAACTTTCTGGTTTAAAACCAGAGTTGTTTTAGATTGCTTTTCATTGTTTTGACAACTTTCTTGTTTTTTATAAAAAAACTAAATAAATTAGCCTGATTTGACTTGGAGTTATTGTTCATATTTAAAGTATTCCATCCTAGTGGCTTTCTTTGTATTTTATTTGCACTTCTTCATTATTTTATCCATTACAAAAAGCAGTGGACTTAAAGTGCCCCTGTCGTACCCCTACCATATTTTTTAAATTCCTGGGAATTACTGTTGTGGGTACGCACATAATTTCTACTTCTCTTAAATAAGCTCTTAATTGCAATTATTAATCCTTCGCCTACCTTACTCTCTCTCAATATCTTCCAAATCTTTTTCCTTGAATTAACAATAAAGTCAATTATTGTAACCAAAACTTTAAACGTGAAAACAGATTTGAATTCATCTCAAAACTTTGTAGATCCTGAAAATTACAGACTTTTGAAATAAAAGTTTACTTAGTGCTTGAATTTATTTCACAGAAAATGTAGTAAACCAATAAAACCCAAGAAAACAATCCAAGTAGTGTCGGACACAGGGCAAAAAGATAAATCGATGGTAGTACCTATTCCAATATTTAATATTCACTACAATGAAGACTTATCGTTACTAACAGCTTATGGAAGTTCAATCTTATTGACTTTTGAGAATGTGGTATGTTAGTTTTTATATTTAAATGTTTTTTTTTGTGATTATTTAATCTTGTACATTTTCTAGGTTTTAAACGATTATGAAAAAGTTCAGTGCCTGATTCGGCAGGATCCAAAACTGGTAGCAACGACTTCAAATGAAAACAAAATATCCAAGACTCAATCACCTGCTGTAGAAAATAATGTACATTATTTAACGCCCCACACTTCGAACGGTGCCACAGCTGTTAAACGTAGGGGTAACGGTTCGCTGGAAGTGCCTATGGAGCAACGACTAGAAAATTTGACTCTTAATAAATTGGACGGTTTGTCGAAAGTTCCGAAAATCAACAACGTGGCACAGCTGTTGGTGCAGGGCTTGCACAGCAAAGACAAAAATATTCTTAAAAGTGTGCTGCACACGCAAGATGAGTCTGTTATAAAAAATACTGTGAAGAGGTTGCCGATGCCGGTCATTGTTCCGTTCGTTCAAGAGCTAACGTCGCTTATTCAAGAAAAAACCCAATTGTAAGTGTTTTCATTTTAACTATCATATCTTCGGAAGTGTGACGAAATTTTCACGCTTAATTTATTCATTTTTAAACCAATTTTTTTGCTCACCTGGACGAATTTTGCTCAGCTTTTGAATTATCGGGAGAGGGTGCCTTAAACTGTCCATTGTGTTTAATTTTTTGTTTCTTATTTTTTCACATAATATTTATTTATGTAATCAGCTTTTCAGACCGGGCTTTGTAAAGTTTTTTCCTTCATTGTTTTTTATTTTTTGTCGGTTCTTTCCATTCTTTAGCTCCTAGTTCTCGCAGGTCTTTTTCCACAGCCTTTAATCAGTTTTTCCGGGATCTTTCTCTGGTCCTTTATCCTTCACTCCTCCCTTGAGTACTTGTTTTGTTAATCTTTTCACTGGTAATCTTGATATACAGTGTGGTCCACATAAAATGGCCTCTATTGGGATCGAACAGTAAGAGCTAAAAAGAAGTTTAATTTAGACAAATTGTTTCCCTTTCTGAGACCCATTCAGTGATGCTTTAATGTCTTAAAACAGTGGTTCTTAACCTTTTAGTAGTCGCGGCCCCCTAAATATCCTAAAATATTTTCGCGGCCCCCTACTTTGCAGCAGGGATGGGCAAAATTTGATTTTTATTTGAAAAGATTAAAAATCATCGATTTAAATTTTAAAAAACCAAAAAAATCACGAATTTCTGATTTGTTTTTAACCCTTTCACTGCGGCACTCGTTTGAGAAGTTTGTGCCTTCAGTGCGACGTTTTTCGGGTATTATGGAGTTTGTGGGTTACGCTCGCGTAATAATACGGTTCCCGCACATGGGACACGAAAAATAAATGCGGATTATTACGGTTCCCGCAGTGAAAGGGTTAAGAAATATGACTATTTTTCCTTTTAAAAACGAATTTATTAATTATTCATGATACATGTTTGTTGATTGCTTATTTTAAATTAGTTTTATTTCTAGAAGAGAATTAAGTCATTTGCGTTAGCCATAATCTGTATTCGTTGACTATAAATTGTCCCTGTCATGGTTATACATACATGTACAGGGTGGACTATTTTCGATGCCCATACAGGGTATCTCGGTTATTATCAGAGATAGAAAAAAACCAAGTACGTAGTCTCGATTTCTTCTTTCGAGAGAAATTCATTGCCGTAAACAGATTTTTGATATCTTTTTTAATTTTCGAAATATAGCCAAAAACCAATTTTTGGCAATTTTCAAAAATGTTAAATATCTCGCTTAAACGAAAAGATAGAAAAAAACTTCACCGACATTTTTGGCATGATTTTTTGTGCCTAATAAGATACCGATGTTCAATTGTTTTTTACTCATATCAATGCCGATATATTACACCTAACTTTCTTATTTTAAATGGCAACCATAAGCAAATTATATATTTTTGAAAAGCGCAAAAAATAAGCTTTCGATTCATGTCAAAGCCAACTATGGTTGCCGTTTAAAGTAAGAAAGTTTGGTGTATTATATCAATATTTTTAAGAGTAAAAAAAAATTGAACATCGCCATCTTATTAAGGACTAAAAATCATGCCAAAAATGTATAAAAAGTTTTTTTGTATCTTTTTGTTTAAACGAGATATTTAACATTTTTGAAAATTGCCAAAAATCGGTTTTTGGCTATATTTCGAAAATTAAAAAAGACATCAAAAATCTGTTTACAGCAATGAATTTGTCTCGAAAAATAAATCGAGACTACGTACTTAGTTTTTTTCTATCTCTGATAATAACCGAGATAACCTGCATGGGCATCGAAAATAGTCCACCCTGTACATGTACCAAAATAATATTTTTCAATACAAACAAACAAGAAGAATTTTATTTGTACAGAATACGGTACATTGTTTTGTAGACCATTAAATAATTATTATATCAGGACAGTATTTATGAAATAAGATTGTCACGAAAAGTGAGGGGGGCGCAAATATGTCCCCATATTGATTTTTTGATGTCTCATTTTAGATCCTAACAATAATATTTTTTTGTAGGAGTCAGATAGGTTCCATGTGGCTAAAAAACTTGTTACAAGCTCATGCTGGGATTTTGCTATCAAATCCAAATTTGTCGGACCTTTTGGTCCCCATAATAGGAAGTATAGAGAGTCGTTTGACCCTACAAACTCCCCTGAATAGGTTGTATGGACGCTTAAACCTTCTAGTTACTCAAATCAGTGTCGCCACGTCTCAAGAAACTAGTGAAAATGACGAGGCACTGCTTATTTATGACGATAAAGGTAATTCTGGTGCACGTCCTTAGGTTTTTTGCTACTTTAATTTGGCGACTGTTTCAGAATCGAGCGACTCAGAACCGGAAGTGCTAGACGTGGCCCATTCTGAAAGTGATAACGAATGGATGGAAGAGTCCAGTGAAGATGAAGAAATGGAAGACAATAACGATGCAGAAGTACAGTCGGATGAGCAGATGTCCTCTTAAGTTTTTAAGTCGAAAGTGCAAATTTATATTTGTTTTTTTTGAGGTTGATCAATGTTGAATGATTTAAAGGAATTATACTTTAATGTTGATATTTGTTGCAAGTACTTTTTGTAATCGAAATGTTTTATTCACCTGATGTATTATGCAGTTAATTACATGTTTTAATTAGTTGTTTATACTTCATGATAAATATAATTGTGTTTTTATAATAAATGCGATTATTTTTTGAATTGTGTTTTTTATGAGTTCTGTTAGCGAAGTTGTGGGTAAGCATTCTGTTGTTAAAAAGATTCAGTAAATGAAAAAAAATCTTTTAAATATATAGGAAAATCAAAAAAGTGGAAGCAAAGATTAAAACAAAAGAAAGCAGTTTGATCTTCACTTGACCTGCCTTGGTTACTTCATACCTAGAAGTACATAATTTATCTATGGTCCATAGGGTTGCCAGAAGTTGAAAGTGTAAAAAGAGAACTTATTTTATGTGAACAATTACTCTACTGAAATATTTCATGGTCTAAAACAAATTTCTTAATAATTTATTCTTTATCTTAAATATTTTAAATTTTATTCAAGTTCTCGATTGTCTTAGTACAATATACTTCAGAAATTCATATTTCTTTACAACTTATTCGTAACCATCAATATTTTAAACTTTAGGCAAGTTGCAGATTAACTTGATACAATATACTTCATAAATTCATATTAGACACATAAAGACTGTATCATTTAATTATTGTTATTGGATTTTTACTGATACATGTGTTTCGACAGCGCTGATCCAAAACAAAATTTTTAATAACTTAATCGTTACTAGATCTATTTTAATTTTTATTTCTTTTTTTGTTTGAGTTAGTGCAGTGTACTTTATAAAATCATATTTAAGACATGAATATTCCATCGTTTCATTTTTATTGGATTTTTACTAATAAGTTGTGTTCTGACAGTTCTGGTCTAAAACAACATTTTTAATAACTTAATCGTTACTAGATTTATTTTTATTTTTATTTCTTTTTTAATTTTTATTGGAATTTTACTAATAAATGTGTTTTGACAGTTCTGGTCCAAAACAAAATCTTTAGTAACTTAATGTTAACCCAATTTATTTTAATTTTTATTGAAGTTTATGATTACCTTGGTACTGAATACTGCAGAAATTAATTTTGTTGGTCATTAGAACAATATTGTTCAGTTTTTATTCTAATTCATAATTACAGAACGCAACCCACTTAACACTTTGCGCCTACATGGGTATGCAGTGTGCTGAACAAAACGCCTACTTTCGTCATTTTTAGACAGCCTGCGTAACTGTTGTGTCAAATTAGTTGCATGCCTATGTAGGTGTTTTGTGTTGTGGTTGCCTATCAATAGGCGCAACGTTTTGTGGGTTGCATACTGTACATTACGCCTACATGATATGCAATTACTTTAACGTCGTTTATTAATAATATTCTTGTAACAAAATCCTATGGGCAGACACACAAAAACAAAGCTTGTTTTTTGTGTAACGGTCTATAATAAGGAGCTACGATGTAAATTAGAGTTATTTTAAATAATTTTAATTTAAGAAATAACGTTAAAATAATTCTGTAAAATAATTTATGAGCGTCCCTCGTATACAAGCAAGTTGCTCCGCCTACTGGAGCGAGGTCAAGGGAGTGGCGTCCTCTATGGCGATATTAAGAAATACAACTCGAAGTTAATTTCTGTCTGAACTTGAATGCGCAAACGATTTGTGTAGGTGGGGACTTAAGCGCCACTGAAATTCCATGTGTACACTTGACGTTGCAATTTTTGATTGGAATTTTTAGAAATTTTCACGTTTAGGTTAATTATATTCTTGAAAACCACCCGTAAAAAAATGTAGATATTCGTCAGTTGTTTATGCAATCGTGTACGTACAATAATTTGTTAATTATTTGTGATTTGTATATTCAAATTCAAAACTTTTGTGGTCAAGTGAACTTAAGAATGTGCACTTGTTATACACACACTATCTTTGTCTAGTGGTTCTCTTTCTTTGTCACGCTGTGGGCATTTTAACTCGCCAATTTACTTACTAAATAGATACTATATGTATATTTACGAATATGCCCCAAGAATATCAAAATAAATGTCTTTGATTCGAGTTGCAAAAAAATTAAGTCGACACAAATTATTTCATAGCGTTGTTTTTGGAGTAGATACAAAAAAATCAATAAAAACGTTCAGGGCTGGATTAAGGGTTGTGCAGGGTGTGCACTGCACACGGCCCCGCGCTAGCCGTTCAGGGTTTGCGGGGCCGTGTGCAAAAATAAAAATCAGGCTGGTGAGCCAAAAAATGCCTAGCGGCAAGCCCCGCTCGGTAGTGTTTTTGAGTTCTTGTTCTTGGTATGGACAAAATAAGGCGCGAGGAGCATTTTTTTCAAGTCACTAGTCTGTTTTTTTTTTGTTTTTTAGTAACATTTGGCCCCGCATTTATTTTCGCACACGGCCCCGCAAACCCTAGGACCGGCTCTGCTTGCGGGCCACATCACCTTACAAAAAATCATTTAACTTGGCCCTTAACACAAATTTTCGTTTCTCCTATTAAAATTATACTGTGTCAAAGTTCAAAAATATTCTAGCACTGACAGCAAACATATATGAAGGTTTTAGTTTGATTTTTTTCCCTGAACACCCTGCATACTTTTTTCGTACGTAAAACCTATATTTTCCATTATGAAGGACAAATCTATTAAACATATTCTTTATTAGCTTATAGCATTAAAGTTCTGAAGTTAAAATAAATATTTTGTCTCACTTAAATTTCTGTTTTAGTAGATGTATAATTTTTAAAATTAATTCATAAACTGAAAATTACTTTAATGTAATTTGAAGAACATCTTTAGGCCTTTTTAAGCAAATTTTAGCTATAATGCATTGTTTAGGATGTATTTAAATTTTTTAGATAAAATGGAGACAGTTGCAAAATTTTTCCCAAAGACTGTAGCCAAAATATTATAAATTTAAGAAAATGACATAACATTCCATTCACACGTTTTATTAAAAACTTGTTAATCATTATTTCAACCAACTTAGGTTAACCATTGTTGTTTAAAAAATAGTCGAAGGTATGAGAAAAGTTATAAGCAGTTTTTAATTTTTGAAATTACCGCGTGTTTTGTAATGTTAAACTTTTCTCTCAATGTATGTCATGAATTTTGCATTTATTAAAAGAATATTTAAATTTATGAGGCATATATTTTTTATTTTATCCTGATTAACGTTATTAAGGCTAAAATTTAACTTATTAAAATCATTTAAGATCAGCTGTTATGGTTGAAAGAATGTAAACATGTTTAAAATACGGACATCAAATGTACGCTACATTGTTGATGAGTTAGAAGGAGATAGATTTTCTGTCAGACGTCGATACTTATATCTAGTTTAGAAAATCAGGACGCTGTCTGTCTCTTTTTAACACGCTATGTGTAACAGTCGCATATGTCGTAGCGTTCTCGTCACCTCCTTTATGTGCTCCTGGTACAATATATAGGTAGAAAATGTCACCAACAGAGGTCTCGGCCTACATGATTTTAGTAGGGTCCTCTAATTTTCGATTTATTTATTACATTTCTTTGTATGAATTTGAACATATATGGGAGGCAAAAGGATTTTCTATTGAATTATTACAGTTACCTGAAAATATTTCTGAACGTCATAATGGTGCATGGGAATTGATCATAGTTAATACAAAATTATTAATATACATATAATATATAATAATTATCTGTGAATATGATTGCACAATTTTTGATTATTAAAATATTTCCCATGTATGAGTGTGTAGTTCCAATTACCACCAACAAATGCTAATATGTACTAGTATTATATTCATATTTGTAATAATCTAATAATCATATTAAACATTAAACTTTAAATGCACTTTTAATATAATATGTAATTTCTGTATTACTGTTGATCTCAATTTAATATGAACTATTATTCTACCTCCAAAGTAAATGATACAATTTTCAGTTATTTATCACAAAAATTGCTAGCCTATAGCATATACAGATGTTTCAAAAACAGCTCTAAAAATGTATAGGGCAGATATCTTCAACTAATTAAGTGTAATACCTTTGTGTTTATCATATTAGGTACTTACTATGTTTAAATATTATTTTAAAAAGCTTTAAAACAGCTTAAACCACTAGTTTTAGAATTCATGCCATAAGATATCAGATGTATTCATCTCACAAAAACTAATCTTTTATAAGGAATAACTTGCAAGCTTTGGTCAATTTTAGCTAACCGTTATGTAGGCGAATCTCTGTAACATGTCTCACTAAAGTAATTACTATATGTAATTTACTTTAATGAAGTTTTAGAATATTTAAAAACTGATCTAAAATTCATGGTATCAGATGTACTAACCTTACAAAAAGTCATTTTATAACCAATTACCTGTAAGTTTTGGTCAAAGTAAGTCAACAGTCATGTAGGTAAATGTTTGCTGCATATTTCATCTAAGCAATAACTATGCTTAATCGTTTTTTAAGAAGTTCTCGAATATTTAAAAAGTGACGTTTTAAAATTCAAAGGTATCGCATGTACTAACCTCACTAAAAGTCATTTTTTAACTAGTTAACCCCAATTTATGGTCAATTTCTGTCTTCAGTCATGTAGGTGCATATCTGTTGCATACATCCCTCCAATATTTTTACATTTCAAGCTCATTTAATGTTATTACATAAAAAAATCCACACAAAACTGCATTATAGGTGACATTTGAGGGCGTGGCCTACGTGTTGTGCTGATTTTTAGCCAACGGTCCAGTATAGTTGAATGCCTGCCCTTCACATAAAATTAACATGCGCGGTTACATTGCGCATACGGGACTTTATTTCAGAATCGCGTTTCTGTTACGTCAAAAACTAAGCTGGTCGGCTGTGCGAGTAAGTGTTAGTTTGATGTTTAAACAACAGATGTCGTAGAGTATACGTAATTCGACTTATTTATTACATTTCTTTGTACATTTATATGGGAGGCAAAAGGATTTTCATTATGTAATACCACTAGTGGTGAAGATTTTTTTGAAAATACTTTTGGGTTTCCATGGAAACTTGTTCCAGTTGAAATATCACGAAAGCAAATTGCATCAAAAATACAGCTGGAGGGGTATTTTTAGATGAAATTTGCTCGAGTGATATTTTGGAACAAGTTTACATGGAAAACGGAAGTATTTTCAAAAAAATCTTTACCACGAGTGGTATTCGAATGAATATTCCGCGAATTAAAAAAAACTCTAGGAATTGGTTCCAAACGTATTTATTGCTTTTTAAAGTATTTTGGGGCACATTTGTATATATATTTTTTTCAATATCTCGTATATTAAACGAAGAAAAACGACCGCTTGTAGTCATTTTGACAAATGTAATTGACATGTTTATGTGTAACTAAGCGTAACCAAGGAGGCCTACTGTGAAAAATAGACCTAGTCATGGTGTTTTCGCTGAGACACCTCAACTTGCGGTGTCTTCAGCGAGAGTCGTGTCTTATTGGCTGAATAGTATGTTTTGATTGGTTACTTAGGTATGTTATGAGTGGAATATTCAATGAAATTACTGCTGTTTTCTACTGAAAATGTTTCTAAACGTCATAATGGTGCATGTGAGCTGATTATAGTTAATACAACACTTTAATTAGCTGCGAAGATTATAGCACAATTTTTGATTATTAAAAATTATACCTAAAATTAGAGTTACAGTATAAAACTAAAACTATTTTCAAAGTCCTATCTATTGGCATAATTAAACTTACTGAACTTTAACGTTTCTGAACATAAATTATTAAAATTTAACAGTAATAGAAATAATTCATTACAAAAGTACATTCCTTAAAAATTTATTAAAAGCGTCACTAGTTATCTACTTTTGTTCTTATAATTCCAAGATGGTCAATTCTTATTTGCAGTGTTCAAAAGCTATGAGTAGTTTATCAAAATGTTTAGACCCTAACTTATAATGATTTTCAAATCAGTTTATAGCTATATCGGTAGCCAAACAGCATTTGTGTAACATTGAAAAAGTAAAACTATTTCCATTTAATATTTCAATTAAATCGATTGGCACAAACAAATTAAATGAAAACCGATAAATAGGAAATAATGTTATATATATATATATATATGTTATAGAGTTTATTTTTATAAGTATAATGCCGTTTGTCTCAACTATTTAGAAGTCTAATTTACCAAATTATTCAAAAAATTAAAAATTTTGAAACTTTTTTTTGAAAACGGCTCGTTACATGTTGTTCAAATTTTAGCATGTTATAGAGTTTATTTTTTTAAGTATAATATTGTTTGTCTCAACTATTTAGAAGTCTAATTTACAAAATTATTCAAAAAATTATAAATTTTGAAAATTTTGATTTTTTTTTTCGAAAACGGCTCGTTACATTTAGTTTAAATTTTAGCATGTTATAGAGTTTATTTTTCTAAGTATAATGCCGTTTGTCTCAACTATTTAGAAGTCTAACTTACAAAATTATTTAAAAAATTATAAATTAAAAAAATTGAAATTTTTTTTCGAAAACGGCTTGTTACATTTTGTTCAAATTTAAGCATGTTATAGAGTTAATTTTTCTAAGTATGATGCCGTTTGTCTCAACTATTTAGAAGTCTAATTTACAAAATTATTCAAAAAATTAAAAATTAAAAATTTTGAAATTTTTCTTCGAAAACGGCTTGTTACATTTTGTTCAAATTTTAGCATGTTATAGAGTTTATTTTTCTTAGTGTAATGCCGTTTGTTTCAACTATTTAGAAGTTTAATTTACAAAATTATTTAAAAAATTAAAAATTTTGAAAATTTTGAATTTTTTTTTCGAAAACGGCTCGTTACATTTTGTTCAAATTTTAGCATGTTCTAGAGTTTATTTTTCTAAGTATAATGCCGTTTGTCTCAACTATTTAGAAGTCTAACTTACAAAATTATTCAAAAAATTATAAATTAAAAAAATTGAATTTTTTTTTCGAAAACGGCTCGTTACATTTTGTTCAAAATCTAGCATGTTATAGAGTTTAACTCTAACCTAACTTACATTACATTATTCAAAAAATTAAAAATTTTGAAAATTTTTTTCGAAAACGGCTCGTTACATTTTGTTATTAAAAATCCTAGCCCTATTATTAACTTTTTGAGGCTTCGGAGTTTGAATATTTGGTTCGTTATTCAACGTGAAAGTCCACACGTCTGTGAAACAAAACTGATGAAATAAATCGACGATCATTGTTTGCATGTTGTTGCTTTTCTTCACAAAATGCTCTCCTATTTTCCTCATCGGCAGGAAAGATATCTTGATATGGAGGTATATGGGAATAGTTTAGTGTTCAACAAGCATATTAAAAACAAATTATGTACTTTAAATAAATTGAATTTAACAGCTAACGAGTTTATTTCTAATGGTACACTTAAAATAACAGAATAATTTTTGAGCAAAAATTAATTTTGAAGCCCAAAGGTGCTTTTAAACTATTTAAATACTACTTAATACTAAATGGAAATTTTTATAATACGAGTCTATTCAAGATTTCATTTTTGAATTAATTTTGTCCCTTCGTCTTCCTACTTAAACTTTATACGTGGAATTTTAAAATGCAAGTTTTTATTTACTTAAATCCTTAGAAACTACTTTACCGGTTTCTGTTAATTAAATTCATGGATGAAAGAAGTCGGGGATAAAAGAAGTAGAGCAGTAGCCCCAAGCGACTTGTATAAAGCATCTAAAAGGTCAGGTTTTAACTTGTAACTTATAAAAAGAAATTGCTCTACTTGTCAAGAGACACTGCACAGTGAAGAAGCTACAACTCAAAAGGCCGATACAGAGATAACACACATGATTAGTTTGCAAAAGCTGAAGGATAAGATAGAAGAAAAAAAAACAGTAGCTGTGTTCATTTAGAGAAAAGCATTAGTATAATTAATAGTTACTTACTTATCCTCACCCTCATCTACCATTGGAGTAGAGGTAATGATCTTTTTCCAATTTTTTTTTTAAATATGGAAAATACATTCTCAATGAGCGTCTAAGAAAAAAGATATTGGAGAAACTTTAATTAAATTCTGTTGGTTTGTAATTAATATTTTGTAGCTTCTTCTGTCCTTTGAAAGCTTCTTCCATTTTCGCTGGAGTTACCCAAGATCTTCCGTTGCTAATCCCAACCATCTCCTCCTCGCTTAACCCTTTGAGTCCCAATGGGGCATATACGTCCCAGAGAAGTGTTGATGATGCTCAGTGGGAAATAAATGCATTATAATTATAATTCGTTTAGCTGTTGTCCCAGTGGTAACCTGGCATCGTATTAGTATATCCTCCAAAAATTTCCGCGCAAATTTCAATGTAAACATAATCTTTATGTTTTTAGAAAGTAGTGCATGTGAGATTTTAATATATTTGCAGTGTTAAGTGTTATTTATCAACAGTATTTTACAAAAAAAATGCCGAGGTTGATCTATAAATCAATTAAAAATTCTATTTTTTGCAATAATGTGATTATAAATAACATATTTTTTGTAATATCAACAAATGGGACATATATGTCCCAATGGTATCTACTGATGGGATATATATGACCCATTGGTATTATAATCATATATTTTACAAAAAAAAGAAGGAAAAAAGAACTACCACTCTTTGTATAACATGTGCCGTTGTGCAAAAAATGTTTTGCCTCCTATCATATATAACATTTTTTCGAAATACATTGTATTTGTCATATACATATTAGTTATTTTACTTCCAGTGGGACATATATATCCCACACCTATTACCCAATGGGACATATATGTCCCACCACCCCTAAATGTCCACCCTTGTGTATTTTTTTTTTGCATATATTGTTTTTCACTTCTTTACAACTGTATCCAAAGATATACATAAAGATTATATCAAAAAACGTAAAAAAACAAATTGGGACTCAAAGGGTTAAACCCTTTTTGTATTTGTGCCTGCTTCACTTTTTGGTAACATTTTTGATATTCGTCTTGTAATCTGTGGACATGCTCTAGGCATCCTAATTTTTATATTTTAGCAATAGTCGTTAATTTTAGTTGACCACACATTTCTATGACCTCTTTATTCGTTGTTCTACTCCACCAGTCTTCTTCTTTTACGCCTTCTGAGTATCCTCTTTTCTCATACTTCCACTTTCGTCTATGATTTTTATTAAGTACCCAAGTTTCGCATGAATAAAGAACTTTTGGACGAATAACTGTATTATAAATTCGAATATTTGCTTTCCAGACCACTTTGTTGGGCTTTAAAATCGTTGCTAGAGTTCCAGTACTTCTACTTCCCTTTGCCAGTCTTTTATTAATCTCTTCTTGTTTCTTATTTTTATTTGTTAACGACAATACCACGTATTCTAAACTTCTTACTATGTCAAAATCACAATTTTTCACGCAAATTTTTATTTTAAGAGATTTAAAGTGATAATTATAAAACTATTTTCCTTGAGTTACTAAAATGAATAGTTGAAAATTATATTTTCTTGTAATTTGCAGATGAACTATTTGTTAGTTATAAGTTGTATCCTAGAAAAATGTAAGCGATTTAATTCAAATCTACAATGCAGACAAATATCGCGACAAATAATTATTAGTCTTTTGCTGGCAATAAGATTTCTTAAGAATTGTATCTCAGTGATACTGATATTATATCTTTAGCTACAGCTACGCAGAACTAAAATTAAAACTTAATATTATAAGAGGTTTTTTCATTGAATCGTCTTTTAACAAGATTTAAAAATGCTCAAAGCAATTGCGATGATTAAATTGCGGTTACTAAGCTTTTTTAATTTATAATTCTCTTAAGATACTAATTTTTTTAAACTATGTAAAATTGCGAATTTTTAAGAGTAATTATAATTTTATTTGATGGATTAATAATATAATTATTGTTAATATTTATTTGTGAAAGAACGTGTTCTATCAAAATTAAACTGTATTTGATAGGTTTTATTCTGACGATTTTCTGCTGGGCGAAAATGATATTACGATAAGATCCGTGAAGTGACGCACAAAAATTAAAATTTACTTCAAGTTTTAGTGCTAAATCAGAGCTTTTTTGCTTCAAGATTAATATTTCAACTACAGCAGTTCTACAGATGTTTTGAAGTTATTAATGTTGTCTTTGATATAATCAATATGATAGTTTTAAATAGATTTATTGTTCATCAAACAAAGTGTACTACCAATACCTTTTAAATAATGTATGACTGCATTAGTTTCTAAAACCATGTTTACAACAAAGCAACTACAGGTGAAGAACAGTAATTCTACAAAGAGGAAAGAATATTTTTATAAATCCTGTTTAGAAACCGTATGCTACATATGCTATCAAATCTTGGTAGCAATTAAAACACAAAATTTTAACAAATTGCCCGTTTAATTCTTGGAAATATACAATATGTTTGTAATAAACGTTTAAAGACTAAATAAATCAATATAGGTAGGTACAGAAAAGTCATCAATAATATAATTACAAAAGAGGTAACTGTACTTAATCGAAGATGTGGAAAAAGTTGCAACTATTATTTTATTTTTGAAATTATCGGGAATTTCTTAATGTTAAACTTTTTTTAAATTTGAGTATTGATCTAGGTCAGGGATGGCAAATAGGATTTGATCAGTGTGCCAAAATAAAATAAAATTTAATACAAATTTTTCCCCGTGCCAGTACCTAACCTAACCTACCCTACCTACCTACCTACCAGAAACAACTGTCTGTTATTTCGTTCAGTATTGCCAACGTCATGATTTTATGTGTCACTAAATACATATGCAATCAGTGGCGTAGCTAGGGGTTGTGCCGCCCGGGGCGGTCCCTAAATTTGCCGCCCCTATAAATAAGGGTTGTTAATTTTTGATTTTTGCCAAATGCAAGCAGAGATCGACACAAAAAAGCGGGGGGAAAACAAATTGCGCCGCAGGCGATTTTTTTTTTTAATTTTAGACGTTCAAACGTGTTTTAAAGCAAGTTAGATAATGGAGAATACTTTTATCATCTTCCAAAACTACAGTTTTACAGTAGAACCTTTTCTGATTTAAAAAAAAATCAGATCGCCCCCACTCCCACGAAATTATTTTTAATAAGGGTGAAAAGTCCCTGTTACAATAGAGTTTAAAACTGCATGGAATTTAATGCCTAAAATAAATGAATTGTTTGAAATTTTATTGAATGGCTGGTACCGTATCGTAAATTTTATTAGAAACTTGGAATTTCTGTCGTTACAAGGGAGCGGGTTTTCAGTGAAGCAAGGTCAAGTAGCCCGTTTTATCCTCTAACTCCGGTAAGAATTCCTTTTTCTAAAATTAATTTTTATGAATTTAATAGCGCTAGTGCGGGAACTGATTATTATTATATCTACTGATCCTTCATTACCCCGAGATTTTCATTTTTACCTCATTTGGGTAGACTAAAAGTGCTGCCCCAAAAAAAGTGCCGCCCGGGGCGGACCGCCCCCCCCCCTTGCTACGCTACTGTATGCAATCAAAAGTTCCGTGCATCGCTACAGTTGGTATTTTATATGAAGATATAGTAATGAACAAATTATTGTATCGATATAAGAAGAGTTGTTATTATCTGGTATTTTTAATTTTTTGATATTTAAATAACATGTAGTTGTAGATAATTAGCATACTAATTAAAAATAAATAAAACTTTTCGAAAAAGTTTAAAATTAAAAAAAAAAATTATTCATAGAATTCTTTAGGGTGCCGTCGAAAATCTTTCGCGTGCCAAGTTTGGCACGCGTGCCACCTATTTGCCATCCCTGAATCTAGGTAATATTATGCGGAATCCACATGTTGGAACTTGAATTTGAATCAATTGTAAACGAATATAAGTACGTTTGTTGTATTTACTGATAAATTCTTGGACTTAATTGTTTTTTTAAGATGTTTTATTTTCGTATTTTATTGTGTTTCATTTACAACTCTCATCCATCTTAAGTGGTGAAATCTACGTAGGAAGATTCTTGTTGAAAAGTTATGAGAAATCGGCATTCCCTGATAACCTTTAAAACTTATTGCCTCTTGAACTCAATCTTTTATTTATTTTTAGTTCGATTTTTATACTTGTCTATAATAAAACAAATGTGGGAGATTAGTAATAATGTTTGCGTGCACGATTTTATAGCTAAGTCATTCAGGAAGACGTGAAGGGTTCTTCATTTTAAGGCTTTTAAGAGCTACACCAGAATATTTTTAAAAACTTTTTAATTTTTAAAGGAGGTTAATTGCCAAAACCGGTTGGAACTGATTGCGGGTTTGTGTTAAATACAGAAAGTCTTCAATATTATTTGTAGTTAAGTTCCTAAAATCACTTTTTATAACGAATAGACGGATAAAGGACATTAATTTTTCATTAAACTAGGGGAGAGTTGTACGCAAGGAAATATTGAAAATTGTAGCTTGACGTTTGAGATTGTTTACGATATACGAGGTCAGAGCCAAAATTTCCCGGCCTGACTATAAAAGAAACGGCGTAGGTTCAAAATTAAATTTTATTTTTCAATATAATCCCCCCTGATATCAATGCACTTATTACATCGTTAATGTCATAAGTCGCAGTTCAGACAATAAAAATATTGTCTTTTGCTAGTATCTACTTTAATACAATTTTTATGAACCCTTATCAGTAATTTAAGACCTTGTGCTTGTATGATTTAGGTAACATGATACATTTTATAAAAATACCGATTTAACCTACATAACATTTGAAATATATGCATAAAACGATTGTTAAATATTCGACAATAAAGTAAATTTTATACTAACATGAAATTGCAGAATAAAACCGCTTTGTTAGATTACTATCGTTACATAAATTGGTCAAATATTCTTTTAATCGTGCCTGATTCTTGAAAATGTGTGTAGCACGCACAAAACAAGATGTAATTTATAAATTTGTTTGTTTATATTTGATTTTGTTTTAAATTTGCTTATTTATTTTTTATTTTTACTACTAGGGTTAAGATTTTATGCATTTTTCTTGCATATTTCTTGCCTTTTCAGTATTTTTTTGCATATACATATTTCAATTATGCACATATTTCCATATTTCGTGTTACCCGGTCATAAAATTTAAAGATTTCGAATTTAAAAATGGTCAATCGCTTATTAGATATTTTATTCTAAATGGTAGGTGTTAGTACTTTATACAATAGCCAGTATTAGCCGTTGTTGGAACGCTTTTACCACTGGCCTAACTGTAAATGACATTTGTGTCTAGTGGGTTGTTTATATTAAAATACAACATCCTAAAGCCCCTTTTGGAAAAGCTCATATTTCAGAAAAGTTATGAAGTACTTAAGGACGTTTTTCACTTTATTTTTTTGCTAGTAAATGTTGATAGAATCATTAATTCCTTTAATAAATAAAATATTCCGTGAACATCTAAAATGTACTCTGTTTCGATCTACTTTTCAGAGATATTTCCGAAATTTACGACCGTAAATAACCTGCCGAACACAAATTGACGAAAAATTTTCATTCCCAGTTCACATTCCCATTTTCGTTGTGTTTTATATGATAAAATATATCGCTCGAAGGTAAAGTTTCGTAACAGTGGAAAGGAAATGAAAATAATAATAATAAACAAAATCACATGCATAATTTACAGGCGCACGCGCATACGTCAAGTATTTCCGCTTTTCAAGTACAGGATACGCGGAGTTTCTCATTCGTATTTCACCCCCAACACTCAAAGGGTGCTACGGAGTGCGCGCCAACACGTGAAGTTTAAATTACGTTCACGAATCCGGGCAACAATCGATTTGTTTTAAAGTTTTCAGAACCTGACGCTATTGTCAGTAGTTTCTAGCCTGTAATTTTTTAAGGGATGATCACTGAAGTTTTAAATTTTCATAACGAAGCGACTTAAGAAGTTGCGAAAATTCGTCATTGTAGTTGATTTGGTTTCCTTTTTGTTTATGGTGGTGATTTTTAAGGGAGATTTGAGGGTGATTGAGCTGTGAAGATTTGATTTATGGTTGTTGAAAAAGCTGGAGAAGAATTATATAGCAACTAAAACTTTGTCACAAGTTCACTAATAAATTTGCTTCTTAGACTGGTGTTGGTAACAAACCAAACTAAAGTGGTTGTAAATTAAGGCATATTATAAGCAACTTTCAGTTTTAATAGGCTATAAATATAGGGCTTTTAAAATTATCAGGATTTATTTAAAATAAAATTGTCGGTATATTAGCCTTAAACGCGGTCGTTTTTCAACCTAAAGTAACTTGAAAATCGATTAAGGGATCTGTTTGTTGCTGCAGACCAAGAAGTGTGGTACATTTTTTAACATAATGTGAATTGTTAGTTTTTCTTTGTTGTGTGCTAAATGTAACCTGAACAATGAAAAGTGTGTTGGTGTTCGCGTTTGTTGTCTGTATCGCTTTTTGCGGGTGTTTAACGACGCCTGCTTGTGTGTGTGACAAAAGGGAATGTGAAATCATCAACGAACTTGATTGTCCAGGGCTTGGAGTAGTTGTCTGGGACCCTTGCAAGTAAGCGATATTTACATTTCAGATGCTTGGGGATTTTCAGCCACAAATCTTTCACTACCGAAATAAGAATCAAACTGATGCTTACTACATGTAGTAAACACTATTGTGTTTAGAACGATGTTAAAAAAAACGAATGAACTTAGCAAAAAAAAACAATTTTTTAAAAACTTTTTCATGAAAAAACACTTGATTGAGCTCTTCAGCGCCAATAAACCTGTTTTTTTAAAACTTGATCCTGAAGAGAAAGACGAAATCTGTTGAGTAATTTTTCTTTTTTTGAAGAATTTTTAATGAAAAAGCATTTATAAACAACTCTATTTTAATATTTTCCGGACGTAAAAACGCTAAATCCTTTAATTATCTTACAAATATATTAAAATTTTTTAAGTACAATATTTATTCTTGTTTTTATTCGCATATTTTTGTAAGACACGAATTTATAAGACTTTGACGATTGTAATTTTGACTGATCTATATACTTATAAACTATTATTTTTAAATCTTAATTGTAGAAGTTTGTCTTGTCATCTTATAGAAATGTTTCTTTACTGAAAAGTTTTTAGGGATTGTCTCAAAATGGTTTTCCTTTTTCGTCAACTTTGTTTATTTTATAATTTAATTTACGCGGTTTATATCTATTTTTTGAAATTATTAAAAGATGTATGATTGATTGCTTTTTTTTTTAAATTGGTACAAAAGAATATTAATGTATAAGCTCTAACAAATGTACTTAAAACGAAAAATTATGAAATGCTTTTTAATATGATAAGAAATTTTTAGATGGCTTTTAAGTTTTATAATGAACCTGGGAATAACAACTAAGTGCAGATTTTTTAAATACAATCTCAAAATCTTTAGTTCAGTGAGTTAAAAAATTATAACTTAACATTAAGTAAGCCTTTTTGCGCAGATCATTCTATGTAGACAAAAATTTGAATAACTAAATAATCAAAATTTTTTAACTTTGTGAATTAATATTTACAGTATTCAGTTTAACAATTTATCTGCAGTTTACTAATAATATTACAGTATAAGTAAATGAAAACACGATAACAATAATAAGTTAAAATATTTCTTAATGTTAATAACAAATATTAATTTGTGCTTTGTTTCATTTTTACTAAGGTGGTCCAAATTCGATGGTTTTACATGGGTATCTCGCTTTAGTCAAGATAGAGAAACGGTTAAATTACCAAAATGTGCAATTTTTTAAGACAACTTCAGAACCGCTCTCAAAAATATTCAATCATTTTCGGTTTTTGAATTATTAAAAAATTGTAATTTTTTGTCATATTAACAATGTGTTATATCTCCGTTATTGTTGTAAATATCGATAAAGTTTATGAAGATTATTTTTAGATATTTTTATGTAGATTTTGATAAAACTAAAAAAAAAATTTTCACGCTCACCGTAAAAAGTTTTGACACAAACTTACCTTTTTTTAAGTAGAAGCGATAGTTGGCTATAGCCTATTTAAATTCCTTATTTTTTTCTCATTCCAAAAATATAAAAATTATTGTATTTATTTTTAATAATACGTTACAACGGTTTTTTAAATTTTCTTAAAGATGAAAAACAAAAAGTAGGCTGTGGAAACAAAAACAAAAACCGAAGATTATAGAATATTATATGAGAACTGTTTTTAGTTTGTCCCAAAAAAGTGCACATTTTTGGTAATTTAACCGTTTCTCTATCTTGACTATTAAGCGAGATACCCATGTAATCCCATCGAATTTGGACCACCCTGTACATTTTATTTTTGCCTGTTTTACTACTTTCCATTTGTTTTTGTGTGTTTTTAGTTTTGTTAAAAAAATTGAAGCCATAGTCTTCTCAAAAACATTAGTTAATTATATTAAAAAGATAACAGTATTTTATTGTTACTACTTAAAAATCTCAAATAGTAATGCAGCAATTTGTTTTTAATGTTTTAATTTATGTTAAATAGTATTAATTTCACTATAAAAATCTATTGCAGGTGTTAATATATTTTGAAAAACTTGAAAAAAATGTAGATACGTAATAAATACTAACAATAATGTGTTACAATTAAGCTAAAAAATGCATTTTAAGTTATGAAGGTTTTGTACTGGTGCAAATGTTCTCTGACAAAGATTTTGTCGTTGCAGGTGTTTTTGTCTGCATTTTTACTAGCATTTGACTTTTTACCTAATAGTTGGATAAACTTGTGTCGATAAATGATTTATTATCTTTAAACTGACCTTGCCCACATACACATACTCACATGCGTATTATAAGCAAATGAGTGAAGGAATGCCGTATAAATTTTTGTGTTAGTATTTTTTTAAATCTAAAGAAACAAATTTGCTGTATTGTCTCGTAACATTAGTGTAGTGTTAGTGAGGAGACTGTAATATAAAAACATTGAGCAAATTTTGTGTTAAGTGTTGATTTTGAACGTACTGTATAAATTTGAACTTTCCTAAGTTTCGATTCAGAACTTGGTAGTAGAGGTTTTGGATTACATAAAGTAAGTAGGCTTTGTTGAAACTATATAACTCAGAAGTTTGTTGTTTAATAATTGTAGGACAGTAATAGGAGTTTACGAAAATCATAAAATCATTTATTTCCTGTGAATAAATTATACTCAGGAGAGAAATTTACCAGACAATTCCTGTTAGACGTCTGTTTATTAACATGTTAAAGTTATTATAATAATTTTATTGACTGTAAGAATTTAAAAGGTTATTAAGTTAGAATAAGTTCTGTTTCATTTGGTTTTTTAATTATGTTAAAAATCATAAAAATGCATCGGAATATTAATGAATTATTTAAGTTTTTTGAAGTAAACAGGTCTTATAGATTTGTAAGTTTTACCACCAATATTGGATATATCATGCAATTTTTAAACCATATCTTTATATACAATTAAGTTTTGACCCTATAGTGAAAAGTATAAAGTACTTGACATCTTTTAAGAGACTTTTTTAAATAAGTTTATGTTAAAACTGTCTGCACGAATAACTTAACAAAGGATTTTTGCTTTTCTGTAGGCAGCTTATATGTACCTATATTTATGTTTAGGTTTGAATCGTTATAAAAAGGCACACCATTAAAAAAAATATATTTCTCTATCAGTTGCTTTTCATACTAGACCAAGTGTGAAATTAATAAAAGAAATTAGTACCTTGATTGGTTTTAATTATTTTATATAACGGTTTAACAACTTTCTCTTGACGTCAATCCTGCAATTATTATTATTGTTTAAATAAATATTAAATACGCTAGTCTATAGTTTTTGCATTTTTAATTGCTTACCTAGAAAACCAAGATTATTTTTTGTAAACACCATACAAATGTACTTTGTAATTTCGAGTTTTTAATATTAGATGTCGGTTTTGTTCTTTAGGTGAATATATACATACTTAAATATTTAATTTTAAAATCAAAAACTCATAGTATATTATTTTTTATCATAACGTAAAGAAGACTTTATATTTGCTAATTATTTATCATATTTTAATATAATTATTTTTACTATTCAACAATATAAACCAGAATATAATGTGAGAGATAATGCAGATGAGTAAATTTTGCGTGCAATTTACATTTTTCCTTTACAAAACTTGTTTGCTTTTATTGAATAGATACTTAAAATATTAAGTCAATCTGATTGTCAGAGCACTTTAAATATTTCTCGAAACTCTTCAAACTCGGCTTGTTGAAAACACTTTGAATTCAACTGAGATAAAAGCAAAAATGAATTCTTATTCTTCGGTATAAAATAAATGTCGTTAAACGTTTGCATATTTATGCTAGGAGTGAATCCAGTGACTAATAAATTATAATTTTAAATATTGATACGGTTTTTATTATTGAATTTTAAACAGTTTAGGATTAGCTTTAATCTGATTTAGCCGCTTCTTTCAAACTTTAAATTGGTTTTTAATATACCTCTTCATTGATTGTAGAATCTATTTTTCATGTATTTAATACGCAGAAGTTCTTCCTGTTGCCATTAGTTTTCCGAACGAAGACTGTGTTTTTTTTTGTGGCTCATTTATTGTTATTAGGAATTTTCTCTTGAGAATAACTGGGAAAATCGATTTGTTGTGTAATTTAATATAAATTTAATGATAGGTCTTCAGAAAGCTTTTTGTGTTGTAAAACCTTTTACTTGTTGAAAGAAAGATCATATATCACTTTTATGGCTTTTTCATAAGAGCTTGGCTAAATTTTTAAACTAATTTCTGATTCTTGTTGCAGTTGTGATAAAATTTGTAACATTTTTTGCGATTCCTTTAGACGACTGTATTCTGTAGCTTTTGCCTCTTTTATCATTGTCTTAACCTTGTCTCTTTGTATTTTATAATTTTGGTAAGCCTCTGTATTTTTTTCAGTGCCTAAATATTTCTCCATAATCCATATATGCTTCTTCTTGACTTCCTCTTTTATTTCATTGTTCCACCATGCAGTTACCTTCTTTATATTTGGGCTTCTACCTTTTTAGTTCATATTGTAATTAACAAAACAAATATAGGCTCAAACACTGTATCTACTGTTATTTTGCTGTTTTATCAACATTAAAAATAAAACTCTTCGAAACGTATTATCTACATACATTTTTACTTTTGTTTTAAATGAGAAATATCTGCGTCTCAAAATTATTTATTTAAGATTTCCATTATCCTGAAAATTGAAATTTAAATGAAATCCAGAAGATAGAATTAGTTTTCTTAGCTTTATTAATAAATTATTTCTTTCGTGCGTAATTTATACCTAAAAGGAGTCTAAGAGTTATGTTTCAGGTGATTTTTACTTGTTAATTTATAGAAGGATAATCTAAAAGTATTTTTCAGACTGAGTTTGCAGTTATTTTTGCGTCGTTCGCTTTTGTGTAAATTATTTCTTGTTTATATTTATTTAGTAGCGAATGAAAATAAAATATAATGAGAGAATTGCGTCAAAAACTGTAGAGTTCGTTTAATTTTAGGGTAAACGCTCAATAATTTTATGACTGTGATTTTAAGTATGCGTTTTTTGGGCTGTCTGAAGGACGACGTGGCAAAAATTGATTAATCCTGTCAAAATGAAATATGATACCGACGTCAGCTATAAAGTGTTGAATTACACTTTTAAAAGTTAAGGGTGGCAACTTGTTTTCCATAAATACGTAAAGTGTTCAGGTTTTGTAATTAATTACTTTTTGAATGCCTGATTTATTAAAATCATAAATTTGTAGGTCACATGTAAAGGTTTTAATAAAATGATCATAACGTTTATTTATAACTGAACTGCTTTAAGACTGTCTTTATTTCTTTATTAATTAAAATTGTGCACAGTTTTGTTGACAGTAATGAATGCAGCAGTAATTGCTTTTAATTATGTCCTTATAGTGTTTCTTGTTCCATTAAAAATGTATTGATTACAGTAAACAAGAATTATTGAATGAAAAAGACTTCCTTTAAACTTAAAAAATTTCATCCAATACATTTTTAAAGACTTTAGTAGATATACAGCACACAAATACATCAACAGGGTGGTTCATATTTGATGTGATTGTTTGAGCAACTTGTTTATTAGTACAGATAGAGAAATGCCTAATTTATTGAATAGTGTAGTTTTTGAAGTTAATTTAAAACAACCCATAAGAATTTGGTACAAATTCCAGTTGTCAATTATGTTCCATAAAGTCTATTTAATATTAAAGTTGTTTCGATAGTTTGTTATACCTTCGGTATTACTTTAATTGATGAAATTATTACTTAACATTTCTTATATTGATGTAGAATCTAATAACTCTGCTGACATCTGAAGTTTAACTTTTTCTACTCTTTGCATTTTTTGTTTTAGAAAATTATTTTGGCGGTAATTGCATACTATACAGGGTGTTTCTTAAATATTGCGAAAAAGACCAGGAGGTGGTTCTTTATCGAAAATTAAGGGGGGACTTTTATATACATTGTATTCCTTAAACGTCTCCTTTCGGAGTTACACCCCCCTAAAGACGAGTGGTAAAATTATGTTTTAATTTAATATCTCAAATTTGGATATATGTAGGAGAATGATATTTGGTAGATGTTTTATATTTATTGAAAGGTTTCCCATAGTAATATTTTCAATCATCTCCCACCTTCACAGGGAGCTGAAAAGTGCTACCCCTGTTGGTTTTTTATTCAGTCAAACAACGTTGGAAACCCCCATACTTTGGTGTAAAAATTAATCTGCAATTTTTATAACACTGCTATATTTTCTTCTAATCGAAACAGAAACTTAAAAAATTAAGGAAAAATTATTTCGTAAAAAACACAACTGATTAATTACCACATGCTATTTAAAATTACATAAATAAAGTACGAACTAAAGCAAATAGAAAAATATTTCACTGGTATTTGGAAGCTGCAATGTTTTTAAAGGGAGATTTATGCATATGATGTTAACTACCTACCTTGCGTACTGCAACGTAAAAGATAATTTTTTACCTTTTTTCATATTTGGAATTGTGTAGCATTAAGAGAAGTCTATTAGTCAGGCTATTCGAACGTGATTTTAACGCAATAATTAGCAATACAATGTTAAATATATAAATGTAAATTTATATCGCACAGGATCAAACTTGTCTTTCAATAGCCACAGTCGCAGTAATACTAAATGTTTTAAATGCTGACAAATATATAAATGAAGTTCATGTTATAAACGGTATATCTTCTTACCTGGATTGTGGTTTACCATTTTTTTTTTTTTTAAATTAAAACACTAGGTGTTTGAACACTAAAACTGGTCTAGAAGTAAGACCAACCATTAGTTTGTATCTGTTAAATCTTAAATCTAAGTTACTTAGCTAAAATCAGTCCAGCGACGTATTTTAGTTGTCTTTGTTATTCTTAGGGAAATAAAGACACTAACACTTGCACAATGCTCTGCTTTTACACAGATCACTTAGAAAGTTCGAACGGTTTGGTTCTCTTCTACGACATAAGTTTTGGTTGTCTAGCAGCTGGAGAACTTCTGGATTTTCGTGTAGGTGAAGCCTGGCTTCATGCTTCTTTGCAAATCTTTTGATTTCTTCTTCAACGGTTAAGATACCCAGGTCTCGATGAAGGTCGGCGTTTCTGACAAACCAGGGAGCGTTGGGCATTTCATGTAACACCTTGTTTTGGACAGTTTGTATCTTACGTGTATTTGTAATTTTTGCACACCCCCATAGTTGTATTCCATACAACCATGTAGGTCTAATAATTTGTTTGTAAATCAAAATTTTGTTGTATAATGACAGTTTGGAATATTTACCAATAAGCCATCTGTATTGTGCGGTTTAAATTTTAAACTCCTTTTCTTTTTTCTTAATATGTTCTTTCCACCTTAATTTAGCATCAAGAGTCATACCAAGATACTTTGCAGTGTTTGCGTGTGAGACAATGGTTTCATTGATTGTTATTGCTGGAGAGTTTCTCAATCTTTTATTTGTAAAGTTGATATGGACTGATTTCGTTTCATTTAGTTTAATTTTCCACTTATTGGTCCATTCGTGTATGGCATCACTAGCTGTTTGTAGTTTTTTGGTGGAAATTATATCTGTTTTACCTGTTGCCAGCAATGCTGTATCGTCCGCGAAAGTAGCCAATTTCACTTGATTCAGTTTTGGTATATCACTGGTGTAGAGTAGATACAGGACAGGTCCAAGGATACTCCCCTGTGGCACTCCTGCTTGTATTTCTTTCAATTCCGAATAGGCTTCTCCTTGTTTTACTCTAAAAAGTCTATTAGAAATGTAGGAAGTTAAAATTTTTACATATTGGTCGGGCAATATTTTGTTAAGTTTATAGATTAATCCTTCATGCCACACTTTGTCGAAGGCTTGTGCGACATCAAGAAATAGCGCTGAACAGACATTCTGCGCTATTTCTGGTGGTTTACCATGGATTTTAATATAGTACGAAAGAATCTATTAGAATAAATATACATTATGATGCAGTATAAACATCACATGATCTAAAAAATACAAATAATAGGTTGAAAATGTGATAAGGCAGCAAACTGGGCAACTCAAACAAGTGTAAATGCTGTTTTGGGCGAATGCGAACGGTTGTAAACATTGCCGAAGGTAACACGATGTTAATTTAATATAAAGTAAATATACTGTTCGTGGGTTTACAACATTTTTTGTTATTTATATTTCGTTCGAATGATTAATGCAAAAGTAACATTGTATGTATTTTATTGATTCAATAATACCCATGTACAGGGTGGTACAAATTCGATGGGATTACATGGGTGTCTCGCTTAATATTCCAGAAAGAGAAACGGTTAAATTACCAAAAATGCGCATTTTTTGAGACAAACTTGGAACCGTTTTCAAAAATATTCTATCATTTTCGGCTTTGGAGTTATTATAAAAAAGTGTTTTTTTTTATCAAATTGATAATGTGTCATATCTCCGTTATTATTGTAAATATCGAAAAAAAATATGGAGATTATTTTTAGATATTTTTATGCAAAATTCGATGAAACTAAATTTTTTTTTTCACTTGCCATCAAAAAGTTATGACACAATCTTACCTTTTTTTAAATGGAAGCTATAGTTGGCTATGACCCATCTAAATTCCTTATTTTTTTTTCATTCCAAATATATAAGGGTTGATGTAGTTATTTTTAATAATACGCAGGTTACAAAGGTTTTTTAGTTAGAGAAAAAATAAGGAATTTAAATACTTTAGAATCATAGACAAAGCTATTGTTGCTATAATCATGCTATAAAAATATGAAACAATCCTGTTTTTATCACTGTTAATATTTAAGTTTCGTGTTGAACCAAATGAGGTAGTTTTTGGGATTAATTTTTTGCTTTCATTAAAATAGAAATAGAAATGTTGCTTTGAATAATGTATTCCTTGGAATGAGAAATTTACGTGTGAAATTACTTGCTTAACGTGCTTGAACGATAAAACTTAATCCAACGACGGTCCAATTTTATTTTTACATGTTTCAAAGGATTAAGATATCTTGGCCTTTAGTTATTTGTAAGCAGCTCTGACTTTTGTAAACCTATTTTTACATAAAATCGTTTTTTTTCGTCTGTGTTACACTAAAACGAGAACCGTAAGGGTTGTTGAAATTCTATTTCGTTGAATATTAATATACAGGGTGGTCGACATGGAAGGGTTACTATTGAGAACTCGTTAACGGTAAGAGCTACAAAGAAGTTTAAATTAGAAAAATTGTTTCCCTTTCTGAGAAAGTTTTTGTTGAAATTTGAGATTATTTTAACAATAAGATATATCTATTCTTGATATTAAATGTAAAGAAACAATTAAACGTGTTTGAATATTTAAAAAATACTTATATCCTGTCTTACTGTTTAACTATTTTTATACATGTTAAATTTTTCTAAATCCCCATGACACCTTCTCATTAAAGTCAACCTATAGTATATGAACTATACAAAACTGACACGATAATTAATGTTTCGTTAAAGGCATTGTCAAAGCAATATTGATTGTTAAAAATAGGTTATTGAATATCTTCGGAGCAGGGGTAGAAATATACTGA
Source organism: Elmis aenea (assembly GCA_947652605.1). Taxonomy (NCBI): domain Eukaryota; kingdom Metazoa; phylum Arthropoda; class Insecta; order Coleoptera; family Elmidae; genus Elmis; species Elmis aenea. The sequence continues at coordinate 63,275,493 of OX393577.1, forward strand.
TACCACCATTTGGTATCCAGTCTGTCTAATAAAACAAATTACTCTATTGTATTAAAATTTAATTTTTTTAGTAATGTTAAAATTTGTTTACAGAAATTTGACATTTTTAGTTCAATATTACAGCATCCTGTATTAAACTTTTTATAGCCCTATATAAATAATTTGAATTATTACACTTAATTTTATTCTTCAGGCTTTCGCGGCTATCGTCCATGTTACAATCTTCGTTCCCGGGTTTGGAACCGCGTCTTCTTGATTTGTGTGACGTTTGATAAAGACCAACATAGAATGGTCGAAACGTCACACAAATCAAGAAGACGCGGTTCCAAACCCGGGAACGAAGATTGTAACATTACACTTAATATTTATTGTAATTAAAAAAGATTAGTACAACATTTTTCATCGATAACTCCTAATTTTTTAGACCATAAAAATAACATTTGTAGCACATAAACTGACCCAAAGTTCAACACGAAGCAAACAAATACACAAAATCAACCTCCAAAATTAAATTTTTCAATAAACGCGTCCATTCGTAATCGCTTTTACCCCTGCAATTAGCGTTTTAAAATGTATAATTCAATTCTCAAACAAAACATCAAACGCAAGCCCTAAATGAACTTTTTCAATTTTATTTTTTGATGTGAAAATAATCGGGTTACGTCAGTGCAGAGTTAATTTCTACAATATTAATTACCAAAGTTTTATGAAGTGACCGGCTAGTCAATCAGCATAAATAACGTTTTACGCTGTTTCAGCTAATTTAATGAACTTTGACGCTATCGCACACAAATTTAGAGTTTC